>OX328125.1:27382855-27830355 GCA_946811695.1 Gonocerus acuteangulatus
TACCTAATTAGCTGAAAGTATCTTTAATCATAAAAGTCAATGGGATATTCTCACTAAAACAATCGTTATAATGATACCAAAGCATGTGTTCAGTCCATTTTTTAGATGTCTAGGGGGGGGGGGGGTGTAAAAAAAAAAAAAAAATTGGACCAATACGGCTCCTGGCAACATTCAGAATCATAATCTGCAAGCTTTTCTGAGTTCAAACCCATACACCGAATGCGGTCCTCACATTTTGCTTACTCAACTCCACCCAGCGCCCGGTCTATTGTAGGCGAATTTTATTTAAATCATAAGATATGTCCTTACACTTTCTCAGTTCTAATTTCTTTGGAGTTCTATTGACTTAGTCGTGTCTTGTTTGTTGTGATAGCTGTAAGTCATATTAGATTGGTTTGAACGTCAAAGAAACTACTCGAATGTTGATTTCATATTTGTTTACACTTGTCTAAAAATATGACAGACAGGAAGCATCGGTTCTCGAGAAATTTAGGACGATTTGTAAATATTATCTCCTAACGCTTTGGTCATATGACTGATAACAGTTTCCTAGGAAATGGGAAACTGTGATAAATATTGCTTAGAAATCCACACCAAGCCAAATATTTGTAGATAATCCTTTATTGGGTTAAATTATTTCTAGTCCATGCTTACAATAGGCAGTGAAGGGAAGAATAAAATATGCAGTCTTGCCTGTTGTTTTCTTCGAATCTCTAGATTGCAGGAGGACATTCTCAAATATATATGTGGCTATTTTTGTCTGTTTACCAACCGGACCTTGAAAAAATAAACAGGATCTTAAATGTTTACTTGCGTCACATTCTCTTTTAGAGGCAGCTTCCAATTCATCCGACAAATAAATTATATTTCCTTTACATTTCCTCTATACAATTCAAATGTGATCAGCAGATGTGGCAAACATTCTGCAACAAGTCAGATTGTCACTAATTTATAACTTTTATAATCCTGTAACTAGAACATTATGTACAGAAATATCAAAATGCATATTATTAGCGTTTCTTCGGGAATTCAATTTTTTTATCTTTAATGACAGAAGTACTAATTTTCCTTTAGGGCCATCATGAATAGCCATAGCAGATGATCATAGATACTGATAGGCGATCAGCCTAAACGATAAAGGCACAGCAAGTTCAGAAGTCTTTGGTAATTCGTTTAAGCAGTGAATGTTAATTTTATTACTTTCTACACCTGAAATTTTACTTCAAAGCGATTTATTTTCTTGGGGTTTCAATATGCTTTCTATTTGATTCCTTTATTTTTTTTTGTTCTTTTGAGTGTTTGGGAATTAAATAATAACAATTTATTTGAAAAAAAAAATAGAAATAATAATACAAAGGAAATGTAATAATATTGCTCAACAAATAGATAGCTTAATTAATTAATTATGATAATAATATCCAAGGAGGCGAGGTTAGCTCAGTGGTAGAGCACTCGACTAATAAGTTGGAGGTCCTGAGTTCAAATCCCGAGGAAGCACTAGAGATTTTTTCTTCTAGTGTATTTGTTCATGGGTTAAATTTGGCCTCCCTGACCGTCCCTAGGCCAAACCAGCATTTAAAAAATTTAATAATGGGTACCTTGTAGTGCTAATGACTCTAGCAGTCGAAGCAGCCAAGGGGAAGATCAGGCGACCGGAGCATAGTACTGACCACACTATCTCCCTAGTGTGCCGTATGGTCATGAACCAGATACCTCTATAGTATCTGCCCCTCAGGACCCTCCTGGCCTGTTACGGGACTGATTGATGTTTTTTTTTTTTTTTTTTTTTTTTTAATAATAACCAAAGCATTAAGGAATTATATACCTCTACCGTATCTGTTCCGCCGGGCCCTCTGGGATTCAGAAGAAATATAATAGTTATATATATATATATATATATATATATATATATATATATATATATATATATATATATTATCAAATGTAATAGGGCCTAAACACCATCAATGTGGTTTTATGTTTAGCTTATGGGACTGCCTTCGTAGAGATCCTGGTGCGAATCGAACCCAGGGTTGGCTCTTTGTAGCTTTGAATTTGCTGATAAAATTTCTTCTTAACCATGAGTGTTTAGAAGACATGGGTACAATAGAAAACTTGGTGCTGATTGCGATGGAATATTGTAGATATCCTGTGTTATATATAGAACCTAAGGAAAGGAATGAAAGTTTTCTCCATGTTTGTTTTTCTACGTGGAGACGAGTGTATCTAACTGCTTATCGATTTGGTTTTCCTTGTTAGTCTCAAATAGTTACGCTTTCTTTGCTGATTGACTCGATGCAAAAATTATGTTTTTCTATATGTATTTTTATTTTAATGGAGCTATAGTAAGAATGTGTACAAAATTATTGGATGTCGTGTTGGCCGGACTTATACCGAAGGAGCGGTACGTATGTAAATGGCTAGATGGAGGTTGTCACGTCATATGGTAATGTAGAAAGAACCGGTACACTTGGTCGATATTGCTTCACTACGACAAACATTATACTTCGCTCCTTGCCAATCCATTCAATAGACCGAAGGGGTTGGTTTACTGGTTGTTAGTCTGCCTTATGTCGTCAGATTCATGTTTGGTATCTTTTATAAATGGCCATGTCCATTTTTTGGGAGTTTCGGACTTCCGTTTCCTGGTAGGCACCTATCCATTAAACTCTTAAGGACCACGCCCGAAATATCTCGGGTATAGATGTCGTTTCGGTTCTACCTTGAACGAGTTAACTCGGGCGCTGAATATTTATCTATTTATTTAAATTTTAACGTCCATTTATTATTAACTACGAATTTTAGGACGGTTATCTACAGGTTACCACCCTTTTCTAGCCAGGATAGGGCTGATGCCTTTTCTTTTTTTCTAAACAAAAGCCACCACCCCATAGTGGGAATCGAACCCACGAGCCTTGGGTCGGAGTCGCATGTGCTCACGCCTTAACCCTCACGGCCGTATATTTAATTCCGTTGAACTTTTTAGTTTAGCTGTTTTATTTATTAACTAGGCCTGTGTTTTGTGTTACTTTTGGTTAGATTTTATTTTATTTTATTTTTTTTTTTTTTTAACTTCTTCATTGAAGCCCGATATTTATTGAGCTATATTAGATGTATTAACGATAGTATTAAAACGGATATTTTTGCCACAAGCTTTAATATAAATTCGGTTATTAAGTGATTATGGTAAAAGTAGGGGAACTTATAATTTTGTCCATAATGGCCGAAATTTTGTTTCCTACAAAATCCGATGTATATTCCCCACCACACATTATATATATATATATATATATATATATATATATTTACATTGTGCAACACTAATTGGCAAGATGCACTGATAAAATACTGGGGGGTTCTCTGGCCCCAAATTATCATATTCCTAAATTTATGAAAGAAATATACAATGACTTTAGGCAAACAATTTGCATTAAGGGTTGGCGTCTTCCCCAACCACCTTCCAAAGTGAAATGTCATTGTGCTGCTGGATGTGTAATTTGTGTTCCGTTATTCCTTTCGAAGGCGATAAAATGTATTCTTAAAATCACAAGAAACTAGGTCGAACTAGGTTTTTAACTCAAGAAAATTTATTTTTATTACAAAGTCATATGCAAATTGTAACGAACTAAACCTAAATTAATTGGGTAGGTTGTCTTGTTATAGAATTCTGCAGCTCCTATGTTAGGAATTTTGTTAAATTGTCATACCTGTTTGTGAGGACCGTCGTCACTGGCGTCTGTGAGAGTACTGTGGGCGAGCGCTTTCGAAGTAAGTACATCATTATCAAGCCACTGTTAGTACTCCCTTAACAGTGGCTTGGTAATGACGTACTTACGTCGAAAGCGCTCGCCCACTGTACTCGCACAGATGCCAGTGACGACGGTCTTCAACAACAGGTATGACAACAATATTTTTACTGGACCTAACCCCTTAGATTATTTGCATTTTGTTAAATGGACTATTATTAAATGAGTACAATATTTCTTACTGCCTGAATGTAGTTAGTTTCATTATAAATTGTGAGTGTCATAAGTTACTGTTTATAGTTTTATTATAAATTGTACATGTCATAATTTACTGTTAATAATTTCTATTGTGTATTTTTTTTTAAACTTTATTCCCGATTTTTTAATTCGTCAATGAAAGTGAATAGGGTTTTTCGGATGAATTCATATTTTTTTCTATCGTGTATGTTTTTGATATTACATAGATATTTATTAATGTATAAATTTCAATTATCCATAAACATGTTTGTCTGTGTATTAGGTTAATCTTAAGGTTTATGATACTGTGTAATGGTTTTCTAGAAATAGCCTGGATTCTAACGAATGTATGAAATGCCGGATTTCTGGACTGCCTAGGTGGAGCCAGCTGATTTACATATGTAAATTAGTGGCTATTAGCATTTCTACCAGCCGCTTTGGTGTTGATGATGTCAGACTTTAATCAATTTATTACGCCTTCCTCTGGTCAGTCGTATTCCTTACTGGTCCATTACATTTACCTTCAATTATATTGAACTATTTCTAAGTTTGTTTTTTTTTCGGGAATTCACAACACTGCCTTAGAACGAATATATTATATTTTAATCAACATTTTCGATTCAATTGTACCATCTACTACCATCTAAAGGGTGTAAAAACCTTTATAGATTGACTGAGTTCTGACAGTCTTAAAGACGAAAAGATTTTTTTTTCAATTTATTTATTTTAAATTTACAAGACTTAAAAACAAACCTAAAATCTTTTATTATCAAATAAAAACTGTAATAAAATTCTGCTTTAGACTGTACCTACATTGGAGCTGTATTTCTCCCGATCCGTCCGAATCCTATATCGTTTGACCGACAACAGCCGACTTGAGGGACATTGGTCCGGAGCCGATCTGATCCGATATAGACGCAGCTAAGGACTTTCCGATACTAGTAAATACGAGTAGGTACTTCATACTTATGATTCAATACCAAGTACTAATAGCAGCGAATAATTCTTGCGATACTTACTCGGTATCGAAACAAAAGTACTTGTTATAGAATCGAATCAGCCTGACTACTGAACTACAGAAAAGTACAAAGCTTGTGTTGCTATTTGTAAGTGCAGATTACCCAAAATACACAATTTCTGTGTATCGCTAGGTATTAGGACAGATACGATGAATGAAGTGGTAATCATGGTACATTTTGTAGAAGCTGGTAAAATGTGTATTTATTATCTTTCAACTCGTGCAATAAATAAAAATATATATATATATATATATATGCGCGCGCGTGTGTTTGTGTGTATATATATATGTACATATACATATATATAAAAAAAATAAAAACAGTTGAAATATGGTCGCTTATCACAGTGCGCCTGTGCCCAGACTAAATAGATAAAGGTAAAGACGAGTAAGAGAGATATAGTTTTTGGTTATTTTGTTCACAAAAAAGCTAAGCTTTATCGGTCTTCAAAATGTTCATTTCAAAAACCTGTTTTTTGGGGGGGGGGATATTTAATTGCAAGTGCTGAAGTAGGTGCCGTTTATTTATCTAATAGGCTAAAATAAGAAAAATGTCTTAAGAAAAACTCATCATATCTATAATATATAATATTAACCTAAGTTATATTTATTTATGTTTTGTCGTAAATTCTTACATGACTTGCCTGGTTGCAACTGGTGTACTGACCTTGACTGGGGATTGACTGAAAGAATGCAAGAGGGGATTGGTAGGGAGAGTGGCTGGGTCTTTTAATTGGTGATAACCGTTAATAGTTTGCTGGGTAATGAAACTGAAAGATCAACACGAAAGTGAGTACTGGTTGTTATTTGAAGATGTATGAGTAGGAGTGAGAGGATGAAAGACAAGGGGATATAGCCACCATAAATGGCAGTAAAGGGTAATTGTTGAAGTGCTAAACTTGGTTCGGATTCTGCCTTTACGCAACCATCACTTAGTCCGTTGGGTAATAGTCTGCATTATCTCATATGTCACTTCACATTTCCGCAAATTACTTTCACCATTATATACGCTCCGCTTGACATTTACTTTACTCCACCATTATACGGAGAGGGGAAAAATATAAAATAATATAACTGTAATAAACGCCTCTTTACCCTTCATTTGTATAACATTTATGAGAGAATGTAAGCTAGGCTAAATCCACACCGACAGGATTGAATACACAAGCAGCGATTACTATCTCTCTGAATCTTGTTTATTCACATGATGCAATCGGATCTGGTATGAGTTTCACTACTTGATAGAAGTAGTTGTAACACAGCAAAAATAGTTGTAAATAACAACCCTCTTCTAGCATCCGCCATTAATTTCTTTTAGATACTAAAACTCATATATATATATATATATATATATATATATATATATATATATATATATACATACATATACAGGGTGATTCAGGTCTAAGTAGCCAAACTCTAGGAGGTGATTGTAGACATAATTTCCAACAAAAAAGTTCATTTGAAGTATGGCCCGATTCCGGAAGGAAAAGGAGCTATGTCCAATAGTCTGTTTTTTAATGAATAAGAAAGGATTGCATATATATATATATATATATATATATATATATATATATATATATATATATATATATATATATATATATATATATATATATCGTGTGCAATGCTACACCAACTTTCTGCCGATGACACTCCCCGTCTCAAGATCTACCTGTGTACCAAGTTACGTCAAAATCGGTCAAACGGAATAAATTATATATATCTGTCTAGTAATTCGTTGAGCAGCCGGCAGATGCCAGTACCACAGCCAATATAATGATGTAAAGTCATCAATGAGCTTGAGTTATTCTAATTATCGATTGTTAATCAATTTATAATCAAGTCGTAGGTACTTACGGAAAAAGTGTATATCCGAGCCCTTCTTCGCTCTCTTAGTGGATCCAAACGATATGTCTTAGAAGTGGTGAGTTAGGGTTCGTTTGAGATAAAATAGACACATTAGATTCAAGAGAAATTTTACTGCAAGCACTACAACAGTTGTTGATAAAAAAATCTAGAAGGGTTTAATACCCGTCTATTCAAAACGGCCGTTTATCAAATTAGACGTTTAGACAAGCTCAAAAATGTATTGTTACTTAATTTGCACAAAAACTAAAAATAAGTTTTATATCTTATCGCCAACGGCCATAGCCACGTTGAATACACCGGTTCTCGTAGATCACCGATGTTAAGCAACGTCGGGCGTGGTCAGTACCTGAATGGGTGACCGGCCACGTGCTGTTGGCATTAGAAGAGGGTGGCAACCTGTAGATAGCCCGGCGCTAATAGCCAAACAGTTGATGCGCCGTAAAAAAAAAAAAATAATAAAAAAAAAATATATATATCTTATCTTTATCATCTGATATACTGTTTTCTCGTTCTTTGATGATGGCTACAATATTAGGCACGCTTCTACAGCTGCTCGATATTTTTCCCAACCCTCCAATGAACATGTTCGTTTGCCGGGTGGCCTGAGGATCTTTCCTTCCCTAATTATTAACATTATCCCGTTCGTCATTTTCATAAAAAATCGATATATTAAATTTTTACCCCTCTACTTGCTTGAGTTCTTGACGTCCTCATATTTCCTCGTATTTTCGTTTATTCTTTAGATATATTCATAAGTCAGAA
Source organism: Gonocerus acuteangulatus (assembly GCA_946811695.1). Classification (NCBI taxonomy): domain Eukaryota; kingdom Metazoa; phylum Arthropoda; class Insecta; order Hemiptera; family Coreidae; genus Gonocerus; species Gonocerus acuteangulatus. The sequence continues at coordinate 27,390,491 of OX328125.1, forward strand.
AAAATGCTGGTATATCCTATAAGGAATGAATATTCTATTATAATGTTGTTCTGCCCTGTGAATAGCTGCCTTGAGATTGTGGATTTTGAGATGTGACGTTAGAGAATGGAAGAAGCGTGGGTTGGACGTGGGCGGTTCATAGCTTACACCTACAGTCTCTATACCTCATTTAGACTAAATTATCTCTCTCTCTCTCTCACTCTCTCTCTCTCTCTCTCTGTCCTTCTTTATTTTATATTTAAACTCTCACTCCTTTATAAATTCGCTCTACTTTTGGGTGTCTTGTTTTTACTCACCTTATCAATCAATCTTATCATATTGTTACTTAGTCCTTTAGTTTAACAAAAATACATTTTAAGAGGCTTACTACTCCCCCCAACAAATTTTGCTTAATTTAACTTTGCGGAATTTGTATTTAATTATTTTCTTGCTCTGAAATATAACTATTTTTTTTCCGGGTTGATATTTCCAATTTCAAATATGTGAAAACTTCATGAATATCAAATATGCAATATATAATCATTTATTTATAATGCTGTACATTTAATATTATTATTATTTTTTTTTTTTGCAGGTATGCTTTGTTTTTATCATCATTTACTTCCATCGTTTTTCGTAAGTAAGACATTATAATGATTTTGAGTTTGATTTATTGTTTATTTAATCTATGAATATGGTCCTGGCTATCGTTGAATTTTTTTAATTTAATTCATATAAATATTTGATGGGGACATGATTATTATGCATATAATGGTATGCATACTTGCGCAGACGTAAGGTCATAAATAATAGAAGTAATACCGACAACTCTTTTAAATTAGCTCTAAACGTTTCAAATATTTTCCGAGGCCTCGAAAAGGATCTAAAATAATTTCGTTACGAATGTTTCAGATTAATTGCTAAAAAAGAAAAAAAAAAAAAAAAAAAAAAAAAAGAAGAGAAACTTACCCTAATAAGGTCATGTCATGTCTTATGATCCTGCCAATGACGTAAATTAGCTGATAATATTTATTCAGTCCATAGATTCCAAAGATAAAAGCATGACCGATCATCCAGAAGAATATTTTTTGATTTAATACGCGTGTTAAAAAGTTATTTTTGTCCAACAAGCAAAAATAAACTGTTTAAATATTTCAGCTCGGTTGCAATCCGTATTATAAAATAAAATATTCATATTGGGATAAAAAAAGGACTAAATTAATTAATACAAATACAGAGATGAAACATTTTAGGGATTTTTTTTTATATGTTATGTGGTCGGACACAAATTATTTTTTTATACACAAGTCCAATAATTTTATATCAAAAAAGATAGAATTTTGTGACATTATTCTTGAACTCATTAAATATGCTCAAAACATATTAGCTTTCAAAGCTATTCATTCTTATTTGCTTGATGTGATTGTATAGTTAATGCTTGTTATTTTGTCGTCAGACATGTCTAGCCTATGAACAATTGGGGTGTTCATTGTTATGGCGGATGTCAAATTGTTCAAACTCCTCTTACTAAAAGCTTGAAAAATTTTAAAATTATAATAATATAAGGCCCAGTTATGATGGGTGAAGTGTGTACAAGAAGGAAAAATAGGGAACTCAGCTCTCTATTTGCCCACCTCGACATTGTTACCTTCATTGTACTAGGATAAATAAGGTGAGCAGGGCATGTAGCTAGAATGGATGACAAGGAATTACCTAAAAAGGTTATGACCGAGAAACTGCACTCCACAAGACGAGTAGAAGGCCGAGGATCCACAGCGTAGCCAGGGCTGGGCTGGACAGCGTAGCCAACGATGCCACAACTCTGCTGGCGTTAGGAATTGGAAAGCTGCAGCAGAAGACAGAGCAAACTAGAGGAGGCCCTGTCTCGGTGATGGGACATCGTGCCACATATGATGATAATGAATCATATAAAACTCAAAATGTCTGACTAGATTTTATTGACTGTAACAATGCTTTGGAAATTAAGTTTGAGCAAATTAAAATAATGAATATTGGCATATGTTTAGAAGGTGTTTTGACTATTGCGGGCGTAGCTATGGGGGAGGGGATATAGAGTGTAACACAAAGGCCGACGAGCAGAAGGCAGATGGTGATGTTTACAGATGTCGTCTGTCTAGTGGTGCACTAGGAGGCCATGGTCTGGATGAATAGTTAATAACCTGGCCTATGCTTACCCTTTCTAGTACTACCCCACCCTCTATTTAGCATCTGCCGCGGCTCTAGGCCGTTATGTGCGGGTGTTGGCTCTCTCAGCTTCAGATGTTGTCACTTTACAATATAGGTCACGGACAGAGGCTAGCGTCTGGCCTCTTTTTCATTGAGCTTGAATTTAAATCATCTCCTCTCTTCAGAGAATATATCTCTTGTCCAAGATAAATACTGTTAATAAGATCCAATATCTGAATAAACTCGTTATGCTATGATAAAACGGTTGATAGCCTCTTTGATCGGTATCTTATTTGATGAAACTACTCTATTATTGCTGCACGTCACAAAACATTGTAGAGCTGGGTAGAGTTAAAATCCTCTGGAACGGAGCTTTGATTACGAGCCGAGCTGTTCATATTCCCATAAATGACAAGCTAAACAAGACAGTGATGAATGGTCAGAATATCCGAAAAGCATACGCCGAGAAACAGTATGGCGCGTTGATATCGTTGATACAAATGCAACTTATCGACTGTGAAAATCACCAGCTTCCAGAGTGAAAAAACTTGTATTCATTACTTTACTATTGGCTAGTCAATAATCGGCAGATTCGACCTTTTGACAGTGGTTACTTTCCTCTTTCACTGAGTGAACTTGCAATCAAAATGATAAAAATATGATATATAGATAATGAAAAATGCGTTTTTTCACATTCGATACTTTGCATTTGTATCGATGATATCAAGCATTGGTCATAGAGTTTTAAGATAATTACAAAATAGATTTTGCTCGAGTAACATCAGTAACTATCTCGACCAATGCGTTTATACCGAATAAAACAGTCAGTGCCACCAAATATCCTAAGTGATTGGACGGTCTAATCAACCAGGCTTAGAACTAATCAACGAGAGAGTTTCTACATTGCTTCTTTTTTTTTTTTTAAGTACCCATTATTAGCTTATATTGGCGACTTCTCGAACCTAATCAGGGTCATACGCAAATAATGCCAGATATCTACTCAGTTGATGTTTTTATTTTATTGTTTGTCTCGTTCACTAATAGTGAACAGTTTAGAAGGTTCTCTTTGTTAAGTACACCTTTGTATAATACAAGAAATCCAAATAGAAAAAAAACTGGAGAGGTTCGCTATGAGTGGTAGCTGCGCCGACCAGAAGGGCGAACTCGTGCATTTTTCTTGACAATTTGTGTTTGGCGAGTTTGCCCTTCTGGTGGGGAAATATTTATATTTTTTTTATAGATGGGATACATCCCTTGATAGTACTACTCCGTGATATGATCCTATACCGTAATAATGTTAGTACACTACATCGTTTTTCTACTGCAATATTAATTGATTCCGCTTGACATTGATGGTTATAATTAGGTCGTTGTTTGAACAACAGGCATGAATATTTGGTTCTGTTGGTAACATTGATCCTGTATATTAAAAAAAAAGAACACATGCGGAGTATATATTGACTGGCTGCGTTAAATAAGTGATGTGACTGTATAATTCGATGAAGTGTATGTTTGAAGCAGTTTCCACATTGAAGGTAGCAACAGGAGCCATCCATTCCTGTTGACCGGCATGCATAGTTAATCCAGGCAGAGTGGGACGCTAGATTAGGGTTCAATTAGTCAGTGTTACCCTGTATATAGGGCATACTCATCGGAGTTTTTACTTATTACATGTTTGCTTTCGTTGGATTCTTATCTCCTATGTGAATGCCACTGTGAAAATGTGTTAACAGTTAAAAACAGAAAAGTACCATAGTCAGAATTAACAAAACAAAAAGACGAGTTTCGTTTTATTCTGGAATTTTCCTAATGAGAAGATTGTACGTTAATTCGTTCAGTGCCCCCAACACGTCTGGCGTGTCCAAATCTTATTGCCTAAAGAGGTAGTGCGCTCTATGATTATTGTTTATTTATTGAGAGATCACGACGTAGTGAGCCTTTTTGACAAGGAGATGTTTTAAGCTTATTGAAGCCGAACTATCTGCTGATGGTTGAAATTAATTTTTTTTGTTTTACCTTTTTTTGAATGTTACAACATTAGCCACAGTGGTAGAGCACTGGACTAGTATGCTGGGGGACCCGAGCAAGCACTAAAGATTTTTATCTTCTAGTGTCTTCGTTCATGGGTTATATTCTGCCCCCCTGACTGCCCCTAGGCTTACCCAGCTATTAATTAATTTATTAATGGGTACCTTGATGGTAATGGCACTAGCAGTCGAAGGAGCAAGGGGAAAATCAGGCGGCCGGAGCATAGAACTTACCACACTACCTCCCTAGTGTGCCGTGCCGTATGGTCATGAAACAGATCTGCCCCGTATGGTCTCTATAGTATCTGCCTCTCAAGCCCTCGTGACCTGTTTCGGGACTGATGTCTTTAATTGTAATGTAAATTTGGTATCTTGGTTATTTATGAATATTTAAATGTACATGTATTTTATTAATGGTATAAAATAGATGGTATGAAAATTGCATAATGTAATACATTTATCCTTAAGATGAATAGGATTTTAAATGTACAGAACATCATCTGAAATTTATTATTATCCATTCTCATTTCATAAATCGTGACGAACATTTATTTCTGAGAAATGGCAAATGTACAGTCCTAATGAAATTTTCATCCCTAAAAGTGTGAATTATTCAAAGGGTCAGATGGGTATAAATTGATTGGTCGATATTGTTAAACCTCTTTAGTTTTATGCCATTTCGAAGGGAACATTTATTTTAGATTGTAAATGTATTCCTGTATTTATTTTTTTATTAATAATCATCCCCCATCTAGGATGAAGATTGTTATTGATTATTTAGATGTATGCAAAATATAGAAGCGAACCAAAATTAAAGGCTCGGATTTCAAACAAACGCCATTTCCTTCACGGCTTTCTCTTTTCGGCATTCTGCTGATTTATGAAGGACTGCTAGTATTGTTTTAGCGCGTTTCCTCCTCCATAATTACACACACACACACACACACACACACACACACACACACACACACATATATATATATATATATATATATATATATATATATATATATATGTCAGGGGGAAGAGAGGACAGCTTAATGTAAACAAACAGATATATAACGCCCGGCAGGATGGAATAAAGTTAGTTACTGTCTAGCTCTTGTGTTGTTCACACCTGTTTGTAGTCTATTATCCTTTTTAAAAACTCATACAAGTGCGATCCGTACTTAAGTTATATATATATATGTATATATCTATTCTGTAAAACTGGAACATTATCTCCTCTGGTTATCTTTATTGCCCCGCATGATCATATATCTATGATATTTTTAAAGCCTTTTCGTGATATATCAAATAAAATGTATGTACATGAATATCTTCAAGAAAATTGAATTTTTACTTTCGATGCCTGAAATGGCGAGTTGAACTTTAATGTGAAATGTCGCATATTGTTCACGTTATTATTATAATTATTGTCACATTAGTTCAAACCAAAAGCGCTTGTAAGCTAACAAATATTAAAAATCCTACGAAATTAGGATAGCACTCCCTCTGCCATTAACACTTTCGCAGCGGCTGTCATTGTTTGGGAATACCTCAGTGTCGGTTGCATTTTTTGTTTGAATTTTTCATGTAGACATTTTTTCATAAAAAAATCTTCCAGTCCAATTTGAAAACGAAAAACACTGATGGAAAGCCCAGACATTTCTGAAGGCAACTGTCTTCCCCTAGAGCTGTAAAAGTGAATCCCCTCCATTTACGAATCTAAAGGGAAAAGTAATGGAGGTGTATCCTTCCGAAGGGACACTCGTAGGCGGGTAGGACCGCTAGTGTCCTTCCGTAATGACACCCGCAGCGAAAGTGTTAAGCGAGTTTTTGTAGTATTTTAAATTTGTATATTAGTGTTTACAGTAATCACAAGTACAATGCAATAAGTGTTCATCAGTTATCCGTTAAAATTCTATAAGATTCTTTTCCATGGAGTGAATAATTTTAAGAGTTCCTCTTATAAACTTTTCCAATGACACCAGAGAGGATGTTACTGCTGCTAGCCGACAATTTCCTTATTGTAGTTAACGTCTATTTCTTGGACTCTTTCTAAATAATTATTCGTTTTTTTTTGTTTTTTTTTTTATGTAGGCACTCTAAACTTGAGATAAAGAAAGTTAATCTATGTTAATAACTTCGTTAGAGTCTTTAACAGAAGCATTTAATTTTGTAATGACATGTCTAGGGATTGAAGAAAGACGGGAGTAAATTAGTTTAACCGTAGGTTGGTATGAGTATAATAAAAGGATTTGGTCTAAAGACTGGTAGAGCGGAGCCGCGTCGCCTGATGGGGACTGCATTCCTGGTAAATGGCCTACCGCGAACCAAGGAGCAATGAGAAGGAGGAAGAGGAGGTACCTAGATAGTATAAAGTTGTGTTTTTATTCCGGTCAAGATTTCTTCAATTAACAAATATTATATCCCCGAGACGGTATAATTGGGAAGACAGCTGGTAGGTTGTAAAGAATTGTCCGGTAGGATATATATGAAATATTTACGATGTGTATGGAGTAGTTGAGACGGCCGACGCTAGTTAAGGTAGCCGAGGAACCGGTTCTGTAGAAGGAACTCCTCTCCTAGGCTCCTACACTCCTAGAGAATATATCTAGCTATACTATTACTACTATATCCGATACTTATTACCAGTACCGGTCTGATCATAGAGCAGCTCGACTATGAGACTTTAGCGTTACTAGAATTACTAAAGTATCGTTATAGACTTTAGTAATACATGATATCTTTGGTCACAGGTGATTAGGTAGTAAATGGGCAAAATGATTTAAATGCATTATGCCAAGCTCCTAAGACTCATGCGTTGGACATACATTTTATATATATATATATATATATATATATATATATATATATATATATATATTGTTTACAGAATAGTGCAATCTACAATTCAATTTTATTATGCAATTTGATATAGATTACTTGTCCAAGCCTCAGGTGTCCCCAGTTGTCAGCCGAATACCTTGTAGGAAGGATTCTAGGATGACCTGGAGTTTACCTTACGCCATCCAACCACATCCTGCGTCTAGCAGAGCGTGGGCAGTGATATCATGAGGAGAAAAAATATCCATCGTTATAACTCTCAATTATTATAATTTCACGACACTTCACTACCTTAATAGATCTCGGAGCCACTTTCTATTAAGACGTCTTGGTGGAGGATTAGGATAATTGATTAAAATTTACTATGGAAATATGAAAAGCAGCTAGGGATTATATCTTGGAAAAAAGGGATATTTAGGTCATTATGAAGGGTGCGTTTTGTAACATAATAAGGTGCATTGACTAAGGTACTTTCGATCAAAATGTTTAGATTCGGTGGCTGTTTGAATGCTTGGCAGGCCCCTACAGTTCTATTCCATAAGTCTATTTAGGTTTTATTTGTGAGTTGTAGGGAATTAGTTTGGACATTCACTGAAAAACCTTATTTTGTTCTAGGATTTCTCTTATAAGAGCTTCTTGTGTCAGAATAGGTACCCAATTTTATTAAAATTCCAGAACTAGAGTTTTACAGTTCTCCAGAGGAAACCCGGATTTATTTTATGATGAATCTTCTTTTTGTACGCCTAATGGTCCGAATGTTGTATCCTTGCTCTGTTTTCAGTTGACACGGGAGCGTCACAATCTTTTTAATGAAAATCGCTTAACATTTTCATAAAGAAAGATATATTTCAAAATATTAACCATTCCGATTAGAAGGTCGTGATAAACGTGCTGTAATACGGAGGTTGTCTTCTTTGTTCTAGTTTTCCCCTTAATCAACTACTCGGGTGCAGAAATGTAGTTTGAGGCGTATCAAACCAATATGCTCAGGGGGTTTGGTTAAACATTCTGTTTAAAACCCTTTACTGATTATTTTTCAGAGTACGATGAAATTAAGGTATTCTAATCCCTCCTAATATTTGAATTTTGAGGGTTTGTATATATTTTTGAATTTATAATCGTATTCATTAAAATTCAATTAAATGATAAGTCATTCATTATTATTTTTTTAATTCGGATAAAATTCGTTAAGACTTTGAGAGAAAAGGTATTAAAAGATTATCCCTCGTGAACGATAGGTCTTCCGGCAGGAGGATGGCTATTGTGCGTTATTCTCAAATAAACAGAGGACGATGCGACTCCCGCTTGTAGGGGGTTGAATTTTGTTGTGAAGGGCCCGCTAAAAATAATTCCTGCACAACCATGATTGTTAAGAAATGGCGTAAAAATAAAAGTAAACGATATTGTAAGACTTCCCAATTTTTATTAGATGACCGATTGACATTCCAAAGTTTTAAAGATCTGTTTGTACGAATACAGCCGGCAATTGAGTGATGTCTCCTTAATTGGAAGATTTAAGTGCAATTAACCACTTGATCTTCCATTTCTAGGCTAGTTTAGAAATTTTCTTCTCAATTAGTTACTCATTGTTTTTCCTTCTTTGAAGTTCACATCAATTTGATATGTTTTCTATATTTTTATTAAATATATTTTTTTTCTAAAAATATTTTTAAGTATGACTTGTTGTCTTCCGTTGGGTTGTAGTGAATTTTTGTGTTATTGTTCCTAAAGAATGATGCTATTCGAATAGGTTGGGAATGAATGACGACCGGATATAAGGAGGTCACCATTCCATTCAGTGTTCGTCATGTCTTTTGCTCCTGTTTTCATCTTATTTGCATGGTTCTATATATGTCCTTATCTTCTATACCCCTCGCTTCTTCAACCTATTTCCTCCCCAAGAAGCTCTTGATGATGTAATTCTTAAAACTCATAGGCAGATGAGATTGATAATGTATATATACATACATTCATATACCTATACTTTTATGTTCTTGGATTACCTGCCTCGTAATATTCTTGTGAAAGTCGGTGTTGCATAAGGAGGTGCTCTAATCCCTTTCGTCTATGCCTTGGATAGTTACGATTTCCAATTACTTCAATAAACAACAATGACATGTATTCTCTTTTAGTGAAAACAAATCATTCTCATAGAAATGAGGATTTCAATCCAATGATAGTGAACGGATTATCAAACAATCCGTTCAGTATCATTCTCACAGAAATAGGATTTTAATCCAATGGTAGTGAACGGATTATCAAACAATCCGTTCACAACAATTTTTTGTGGCAACTGTGGCATAAAAAACATCAAACAATCTCGCACCGAAATTATTCTTGCCCTCTTTTTTTAACGAATCTTTCTTTATCATTTCTTCAATGTCAGCGACTTTATTATACTGGCAACGGAATAGTAGATTCAAACGGCAGAATTAGAACTATTTACTCTCTAAGTTTAGCTAACCCTCTAACCGCAAGTGACGTGAAAATCGCTTTGTGCTTACCTACCTTTTGAAATTTTGCGGGCTACGCTATTACTACTAATTCCAATTTTCCTGTAATCAGAATTTTTATTTATTTGTTTTAATTTTAACGTCCATTATTATTAACTATGAATTTTGGGAAGAGTTATCTAAAAAAAAAGGGTATGTCTCGTAAAAAAAAAAAAAAAAAGAAAAAAAGAAAGTATCCAATTCTTGACCATATGACTCAAACTATATTCTTTCCTCTTTGCCAAGTACCCATAAAAGGGTGGGTTGCCATGGTGACGGTCTTGGACCAACCCTCCAAAGATGACACTAGAACATAAAAGCCTCCAGTCCGCGCCCCGAGTTGTGAACTCAGCTCTTCCAGATCATGAGGCGAGACCTCCAATCCTGAGCTACACTCTCCACCAACAATTATGTATTTGTAAATGATGATGCTTTCAAGTAAACACACACATATTTTTTGTTTAGCCGAAGAAGGCAGCCAAAGATCATGCCGAAACGTTCTAAATATAGATGTTGACGATGATCTGATTGTTGTTCTTAGCCGAATCCCAACTATTCGATCATGTTCGGTTGGATACAAAGGAGGCGGTAGAGGGATTATTGAAATGTGTAGTATGTAAGTAGGTGGTGTAATAGAGAAGAGGCGATTAAAGAAGGCTACTAAGGATGGGATAAGAGGACTATTATACTCTTGTCAATTATATGATTGATACCAGCTGATGGTGGTGGGGCGAGTTGTGGTAGGCTCCCCACCCCTCTCTAGTCCATCCCCACCACAGCTCGTATTCCCCCACCCCTAGCTTCTCCTTCCCGCCGCCGTCCTCGCTCCCACAAACCCCTGTCCGTCGTCACGCAATCAAAATCAAATGAATTTATTATAATGTGTTGTTAGAGGTGCCCGCTCGCTCTCGCCTTCAGTGATACTTTCATCTTAGTGCGCTGTCTTCGCTGTGTTTTTTTTTTTTAATTTTTGTTTACGGAGTTATATTGTGTTTGTTTACAGTGTGTGTCGAAAGGTGGTGTAACCTAAGGGCAGCGTGCGCGCCACAGTGTACCGCATGCTCAGGTCAGTATCACCCCCTTACTTCTTATCAGTATTGCAGTGACCTCTTTCTTCGTCTGCGCTCTTCCTCTCTTCGGCTTCTGTTACATACCATTTCGGCGTCCAATATTTCTCATTGTTATTGTTTATATAATTATTAACTCATCTATATTATTATAATTACCAATTATTAGCCGCGTTGGGTAGTACTATTTCTTGAAAAGGACCAATAAAATATTTGCATTGCGAACAAGACTCTTAGTTTAATTCGTAATTACTAGTTGTAATATATTTCGCGTTTTATGGGATTTACGTCACACTCTTTTTTCATCAAATAATTTAATTTTATGTTGTTTTGAATAAGGTTTACCTTAAAAATGGTTGTAAGAATGTGCACAGGACTACGATTTGGAAAAATGAGTCCCTATGTATTAAAATTTGTATTTTTTCTATATTTTAATAACTGCACAGTTTTATTCAGTATTTCGTCTCTTAAAATAAAAATGGTTATAGGTTCAAATCCTGTATGTTTTAGGACGGTTTATGTTTTGTCCCCTGCCAATGCCAAAATAGAACATCACTCCTAAAATAATGTTCTGTGTAAATGTCTTTTCCGTTACGATTTATGCTACTTAATTGTATGTAAAATATGCAGTTAGGGTTATTTTGACTCCTCTCGACTTTTTAAATGACTTTTCGATCTTAGTGGTTTCGTTTACAACAAAATCGTCAAACGTATGCACAAAACATTTTTTTTGAATAATACAAAGGTAGATAATGTAAACAAACAGCTGTTAGGGAATGGTGGCTGTTGAATAGAATTAAGAGCTGAGGTTTGGATTGGGAAATCACCTTGTGAGCAGGATGCATTGTCTAACATCGCCCCTGTCAACCGCCCCGAGGACAATGGGAAGGACGTGTCCCCCTATGCTCATTCACAAAGCTCCCTAGGAGTATATCTCGTCCAACGTTCCTTCTATATTAGCATTATACTCCGATAGACATGCAAAACCTACATATACACATGTTTGGGCCTTCATAGCTATAACAGGGAAAATAAACTGGGCAAAATTCCTTGAATATTCGTTGAACACCTTTTCAAAGTACCGTAGTAAAATTAATTACTCGCTAGATACACTGCTAAGTGTTTTTACTATTTCTTGCCTCGTTGAACGGTTACCTATACTTAAATCACTGTGAGTTTCTATTTCTGTACTAAATAATCTATGTACTCATTATTAAGCGAACAATTTGCGTGCTGGCTTGCCATTTGAGGCTTTCTTACAAATGGTAAGGAGATGGAATGGTTTATTATGTTTTTAATAGACGATTTGTTCGTGTCGCTTCACTTTCTCTGTATATGTGCTCTGTTGGTTCGTTGGATGAATTAGCCCAATCTTTCTCTCTTATCATTGTTTCTCAGTATTTTTTAACATATTCGTAATCCGATACCACGCCAAAACACCGTACATTTAAAGGTGAATGTTGTTGGCAACAAATTCCACCGTTTTCTTTTAATGGGCAAAAGTTGTAGGGACGTAACCCGATTTAGTCCCTGAAAACGTTCGCCAATAAAAAGAAAACAGTAGTCATTTGTGGTTCTATTTACCATAATGAACTTCAATTTCCACCGTCCATCAATTCCTACAATTGTTCATGTCACTTCAAGTGATTGACGTCTTTTAATTATTATAGACCAATATACTTAACGTCATCGTCAAGTCCAGTAAGGTCCTTAATATTATTTTATGCTTATTTCCAAGTTAAAGTCAATGAGATGGAAGACGTGGCTTGTATTATGAAAATGCCCTCGTTCTATTAAATATTTTTTCGATAGGTTTTATTCTGTCTATCTGTATCATATCTTCACCAAAAATACTTGTGGTATAGAAGTAAACATTATTGTTTATCCTAAAAAATACGTTTACGCCTGTGATTATATCCTTGTCTGAAATATTTTCTTAAGTTTTTTTTTTTTTTATTTATTCTCGTGTTTTACGTCAATCTTGAAGCTGTTTACTGTTATAAAATACTTTAAATTTCTCATGCATAATGCATCGTTAATGCTTTAAACGAACTTTTTGCGTGCTTAGTTGTCATTAGAGGCTCCTTTAAAGGAAGTGTATGATATGATTTATTATTTTTGAAACTGGATTCAATGTGAAGTACCCACAAAGAAAACGGAGATTATCGTAGGGTATTTAGAAAAGAATTTAATAGGCTACGAAGATAAAACATATAAGTGGAAACTAAGGATTAGTCAGCCAAAACTCTTTAAAAAGCAAAACAAACAATTAATATTTAATGAGCCAATTTGCTTGCTACTTTTATGCATTTGTTAAGAGATCTACTTCATGAGCAATTCCCTTTTTAGTAGAGATAAAAATATTATCTCTGAGATTGAGCCATTTGTCTGATGGGATCTCATAAAATAATTAAGCCAAGATATTTTTTTTTTTTTTTTTTTTTTTTTTTTTTTTTTTTTTTTTTATTACGGCGCATCTACATCTAGGTCATTAGCGCCGGCCAAGATATTATCTAGCTTATTTCGGTGTAGAATATTCCTTTCTCTGTTTTAGCTGCCTTTCATTACACAACCACTCGTCTTATCTTTGTTAGATGTGATTCACTTTATCTCCTGCTTGTTTCCATTTTTTTTGGCTTTTATTGAAGTTGCCTATTATGAGTATTTGTGGTACATTTTATTTTTATTTTTAAAGAGATGTTTAATATTTCTAACCATTCTTATAAATTGATTTACTATCTCAAATAGGCATGAATGTACCTATAAAAATGTCTTATTATTTATTGAAAAGTGACCCTTTTAAATCTACTTATTCACTTATAAGTCTCAAAGTTAACAGGATAAAATCTGTGAACTAATAAAAGTAATTCTTTCATTCCTGTTCTATTAGTTAGTGCTTTATCTGGATCTAAAATTGGAAATGTTTACATCCACAAGTAAGCATAAGAACCACGTCTTGACTGAAGATAAGAATTTACTGTATGTGTAAATATTTTTAATTTTAGCTTCCGATGAGGCATTGAAACTAGTAGAGCTGGAATTATTAAATCAGTTTTATTAATTCACATATTTTATTTTATTTACCTCCTGCTTTATAAGTATTTAGTTGATACTTTATAGGTATGTTTTTTTTTTTTTTTTTAACAGCGGAACAACGATCGGGCTATTAACGCCGGACTATCTACAGGTTTCCACCCACAGGTTATACCTGTAATGCCAAAAGCGCATGGTCGGCTCAGTTTTAATTTCAACCGATTTCATTTAGGACGCATATTTTTCTAACCACGATTTGAATGATGCCTTTCCAACCATAGGTACGAAGTGTTAACTACCATCCTATCTTTATATTAGTCCAAAGAAAAAAAAAATCATTAAAACTAATTAACACTAATTCGAAAACATTTAGTTTTTGTCACCGTTTTTCTACCTCAATTTACAAGTTTTTTCCTAGTGTTGAGAAGCTCGCGTGCCTACTGTATCTCTTCCCCTCTCTCTTATGCAAACGAGTTGACTCACGAAAACAGTGTCTTAGTCATAACCTCTAAAAAGTATCACTCAATTTTATTAAAAATTTAGTTGTTGAAAATAAATGTGGAGCACTATACCATATCAATTGGACATCCGTTCTTATGTTTAATACGTTTAGACATTTCATTATTTTATAATTTAAGTTTTTAAAGTTGGATTTTGTTCAGTTGTTTAAATTTGGTTGTTAACATTAAGGGGCTAAAATTTCCCAAAAGAAATTGGTTTTTACATTAATTTAAATGCATCGCGACGTTTTATTACATTTGTAAGCTTTTAAATAACAAGACAAGTCTTCAGTTTACTTTAATGTTTGTTCCTTTAGTTTGAGTATATTATTTTGAAAGGTTGAGTTGCTGATAGTGTATTGGTAGTTGATTATAGGTGCGTGGGTGTATAAAGCGAGTGTAATAGTCACTGATCGATTACCCCCCCCCCCCTTCTTTACCCCTATCAATCATCCTTCGCTCTAGTCATAATCAATGCACCAACTTATCCCTTTTATATTTTATCAATATAATACATTTATGGCGCGTCTCTTTACTGAAATTATCATTTTCTGTGTATTCGATGATGAAATTCTTGAATGGAAGGGGTTGACTGACGTCATGTAACTTCCATTATTTCTCAATATGTCTTCTTGGATAGGTGTCTTGGAAACTAAAGTGTGCCATTTCGTTATGCGAAAAATTTTGATTTTAATGTCCAGATGAATATTTTTGTCAATTATTATTGCTTCTTTTCGCAGTTTCGCTATTTTTTGAAAACATTAAAAACAATGAATTATATGTACACACCTATAAATGTAAGGTAGCTACTTTTCTGCTTGGTGGGTCTATAAAATGCGTACAAAACATTGTCCCAATCTTAACGCTCAGCGAGACATCCGCAATCACGTATTCAAAATTGGCTTGTCCTTTTCTTACTTCCTTTAGTAGTTTTCCTTTCTGAATTTAAGTTCAATCATGAACTGTGAGTTCTCATTATAATTCTATGTGCAAATTCATATCACCTTGCAATCGCTTAATTGAAAAAAATGTGACATGGAGTTGTACAGTTGTACGAGGATGTATCGTAAAGCCAGAACTATTTCTAAGATTATTATTTTAAGTTTATCGTCAAATTATACATAAAACGAGTTTTCCACAATCCTTTTCTAGTGACAATAGGTCTGATGCCTTTTCATTTTTCGAAAGAAAAGTCTTCATAAATTGGGGGGGGGGCCCACGATCTAAGGCACGCAGTACACACGCCTTGACACACATTTTTCAATAAAAGTTGTTCTTTATATTGAATAATGTTTATGCAAACTTTGTTCTAAATTAAAGATATTCATTTGATTTTTTTTTTAGTGGTTTGGTTGCTTGGTCACTTTTTTTTTTTTTTTTTTTTTTTTTTACTTTAATCTACATACTCGAAAGCGATAACTTTTCAAATAGAATGGCACTAGCGTTAAACCACATATATATGCCTAAGATATTTATTTACATGTTCATTTTTACATTCTCAGCAACCGCTAAAGCTAATTCTATTCACATGCTCACCAACTCATAACAACTTCTGATTTCTTTATGGCCGTTAAACTGTATCCAGTTATTCCTTATTATCAAGTCACACTTTACACTAAAAAAGAATCCACTTCGGGTGTATTACACTAAAAAAGAATTGTTCAACACAATTTGTATAGTGTGCAAGTAGACTTCTTTGACCTTTTTAGAGCAGCATAGAATGTAGAGCTGGTTAATGAGAGGGTAGCAGCTGGGAGGGCAGTACTTTCGCAGTCGATAAAACACCGGTGGGTCCCCCCCCTCACTGTAAACCACTTAACTCTGTCCAATATAACCCTTACTCTAGAATATACCTACAGGTTTTTTCTCAAGCCTTCCTCTATATATATATATATATATATATATATATATATATATATATATATATATATATACATATATATATATATATATATTTGAATTCAAAGTATTTGTTGTAATCATATTGTGTGCTACGAAATATGCTGTAGACTATATTAAAAAATAATATAGGTATGGAATAAAAAAATGCCTTGAGCCGTTCGATTTTTTAAAATTTATTTATTTTTTTTGAATGATTTTTTTATAGTTTTGATTAGAAACAATAAAGAAATCCTCTTCTAAGAATTTGCTATACAAATAAAATAAACCGTGCGCCTGTTTTTGGTTGATATTGTTCTCTTTTTAACTTATTTTCTCCCATCTGAGAGTTAACTGGTAGCTTGTTTTATTGTCTTGTTTTCCAACTTTGATTAATTGCACTCGACTCCCGGACTATGAGGAAACTTGTAGTTGGCTAAGTCATTACGGAGGATGCCGATTCTCTCTCACTCTCCACTCAGACTTACAACTCTCTCAACTATCGATTGTTGAAAAATACTGAGGCAGTCAATGTTTAAAATCCAATTGCAGCATGTCAAATTCAATATAACTTTTTAGTACATATTAAAAGACTTTGTTTCCTTTCTTGCACTGTCTTGTCATTTCTATTCGTTGTGGTATGTTCCTACAAATGAATGATTATATTAATTTGAGTCTGTATATCACTGATTTTTTTGGATGATCCCAAGGATGGAGTGACCACAGTGTCATTAAACCTACTACAGCCTGTTGTTCGTCCAGCTTGAAGGGAAAAGGAGGAGGCCTATATTTAAGTGGAGTAACTTCACTAGAAAAATCCCATCATTTTTAACCCTTGGTTACTAACCCCGGGTCAAATTGAGGCTGCATTAAAGTCTATATATTATATTTATATGATACATTTGATTATTCTAAGAATTATTTAATCTTTTTTTTACTGTATTCTTATAATTATTCCTGATTTTTCAAGTTACGGGTCAATATGACCCGAGGCTAGTGTGAGTGGTATAAAGTAAAGGTTAGTAACTAAGGGTTAAACGTATTCCTGGGAAGTAGTACTACGGTTTATGTCTAATTTAAATTGTTTTCGGTCTTAGCTTTGGCCCGTGCCTGACCACCCAAAGCATTCCCTGATCCTATATCCTAAACCAGACATAATCAGATTATAGTATTTTCCATTTGCATGGCAATTTGTAAAGGTCGGAACCGTAGGAAAAATATTCCCGCCAGAAATTCGGGCATACTCTATTCAACTGAACGATATATCTCAAAAGGCCATTGAGGTGATAAAAGTCACGTAGAGTTTCGGAATCATCTTTAATATGGACGTTTCGGCAGCCTTCGTCAGCTTGAGGAAAATGAAAATGTGGAAGATGGCATTTTCCTCAGGGCCACCTAATCGACATTTTTGGTCTCGTTCGATTTGGTCCCTCGTTATTAATTGCTGAAGAAGGCTGTCAAAGAGCATGCCGATAAGTCCGAATTATAGACTTGTCTGAAAATCTGGCAGTTTTCCTTGACCGACATCCTTATATATTCCTTGATTTCTTGTAGTCGTCTAATACGGATGAGTTATTATAAGAATAATGGCTTTATGACGTGCTCGAAAAAAGAAAACAAGTAATACTGTCAGGGGGCTATTAGATGGTATTAGACATGCGCGCCGAGGCTGAATTCTCCGGCGGCGGCGCGCCGGACAAAAATGGTCGGCGGCGGCGGCGCGCGCGGCGTGGGCTATTTTTTAACCTCATTAAATATGTTTACATACATACATATATATATTTGTCCGATATTTCACAGGCTCAGAAATAGTCCGATTTTAATGAACTTTGGTACAAAAATCGTCTAATTTGAAGCGTAAGCTCGTTAACCAGGATAATCCGTCCTCCGGAACATGGGGCTTGATACGAAATTCGTGCGAAAAAAAAAATGTTTAGAGCCTTCTGCTTAAATTCAGGAAAATAAATATGCTTTAGGTCCACCCGACAAACCTAGTAATGTTCGCGCGAACGCCAGCGTACACTATTTTGTAACTTTTTTCTAGTTTAGTCACCGCTTAAACATATTTATGCTAAAATCGTAACTCTTACGTTTTTGGGTTTAAATGCTTGCAGATACTCGCGTCCCCTAACATACGGAAACGAATGGAACCATTTTTAAGACTATATCTGTAACAGTCATTGAGATAAGCGAAACAAACATTAATGTAACTCATTTTCGGTTTTGTTACATGAAATCGTGGGATTCCATTGAAATGTGTTTGAATTTCATCTAAACTAGGATATTGTTAAGGATTTAATTTGGAGTTAAGGAAGTATTCGAAAAAAAAAAAAAATTGTAATCGGTTGAAAAGTTGTGGCAAGGGGAAGGTTACCATTCGAAAGCTTACCGATGTCTCTAGAAAAATGGTTATAAAGTAATTTCCGGTGGGGTGATGTAAATCGGAGAAATAAAGCTTTAAATCTTCGAAAGCATTTCTTTTGAACGGGGTTTTGTGTTTGTTTAACTCACTTGTTTCATATTGTAATTTTTTTTTTTTTTTTTTTTTTTTTTTTTTTTTTTTTTTTTTTTTTTTTTTTTTTTTTTTACGGCGCATCTACATCTAGGTCATTAGCACCGTCATATTGTAATTGTCAGAAAAATTAGTCTATTAGTAAAAGCAGGCGAGAAAATAAAAAACTAAACAATAATAGTGTTTTCGCAGGGCGAACGTTTGTTGGCGGGGAGTCAGTTCCGGTTAGGTTACTGTCAGTTCCCAGTTGCGCTGACTTCCTTCTGTTTGTTGGCGGGGAGTCAGTTCCGGTTAGGTTACTGTCAGTTCCCAGTTGCGCTGACTTCCTTCTGTTTGTTAGCGGGGAGTCAGTTCCGGTTAGGTTACTGTCAGTTCCCAGTTGCGCTGACTTCCTTCTGTTTGAGATTTTATTTTACATTTTTAACGAAACATCAAACCCTAGCAAAACTGTATTTATTCCTTCACTAATAGCACTAGGGTTATGAACGGAACCGCGCTAAGATGACGCAGTTCCTTTGAGGCGGACTATTTTTTAGTTTTTCTCTTTAATTGCGAGGTTTCCAAACTATTTCCCTCAAAAGCTGGATTTATTTGTTAAATTAAAGAGCATGTTTATATTAAATTATTTTATCTTAAGCTTTTCCGATGCAAGCTTTGTCATTTTCTGATCAACAATCACAACACACAAGCGTTTACGGGATCAGAAGGTAAGCTCAAAATGGCGCCGGCAGGTCAACACGCAGCGCACTCGCAGTTTTCCTAACCTCACCCACCCGTTACACCATTTTGTCTAATTTGGCCAACGAAATCGGCGCGCCGACTGGATAGGCTCGGCGGCGGCGCGCCACTCAAAACCCGGCGTGGCGTAGCGGCGCCGGCGCGGCGCGCATGTCTAGATGGTATACATGATGATGACGAAGCGACGTGGATGTTTTGATGGTTAGGGCTGTAGTAGGTCCATAGAATCCCTGACCTATCCGCTTTCTCCCCTCTCCATTGAGACACCCCACTCCAACCCCTTTCCTCCCCTATCATCTTCCAGCAGCCATTTCATTACCCTTTTCTCCGCCACGCCTTCTATCCAATTCTCTCTCTCTATGTGGCCTTTACTCTCATAGGCCCCACCTACTTCTACCTCCGACAGCATCCCTCTTCTTAAAACCAAGAAAAGAAAGAAGAAATAACAGTATCCTTTATCAATTCTAGCTGATTGGCCCGGCCAACCTTCGTCTTGTCTATCGATCGCCTTACTCCCACGTATACTCTTTTCAAGATTACCTTTCTCTCTTATTTCATTCAATATACTCTTTCACATTTTAACTCAAATACGTTCATGCTCCTCTACCCTTTTTTTTTGTTTTCTAAAATTGTTTTAATCATAAATTCTTCAAACTTTCATACAAAATAGATTCTGGCACAATAAAGTCGAAAGAAGTTTTAAACATTGCTCGTCAATTATTAAAGAATTCAAAGAATAATTGTAAAAATAAAGGATGGACCTGATTGCAGTCACTATTGCCGATTCAGCCTGACAACTGAAGATGAAGAGGACAAACTATGTTGTCACTTAACACTTGTTGGGATGTTTAAACATACCTTATCAGCCAGTTTTTATTTTAGTTTGGTTTTCTTAGGTCAGGCAGCTGTAGATTATCCTTTTTTGTGCTCTCGTATTTTTTAATATACTGCCAGATATATACAGATACTAGCCTTATGTCTTAAGTTAGTTTTCTTAAAAATCAATTCTTAAGGTCAATGTGCTCCTTCCTCCATAGGTTCTTGTGGTTGGTTAAATATTTCATCTAAGTGTCTTCAGGGTAACTGAATATCTGACACAGTCGAGGGGCGATCCGAATTTTGACATCAAATATCCTTGTTAAATTCATTGTAAAAGAAAAACAGTTCTTGAAAAACAAATCATGTTATGAGACTTTTGTCTACTGTCATTTTCAGATTTCATTCACGTTCCGATTTGCAGTACGACTTGTTGTCCAACTTCCGAACTTGGACCACGAGTCGGATCGTGAATGGGCTTGTTGGATTGTTGGGAGTCCAGTTGGACGAGTCGGGACATTCAGAGGGACGACTGGCGACGGAGTTGTAGCGTGAGTGGGGGAGTCGGATCAAAGTCGTCAAGCTCAGTCAGTGCTTGTCGTTCAGGCAACTTCGGTCTGCTCTCGATACATTTTTCGGTTCATGTGCGACGTACACAGTCGAAAAATAGACTAGGACTAAAGTTGGATCGCAAGTTGAAAAGAAAGAGCTTGAGTGGAGTCTACTATCCAACTATTATATTGGTTTTGAGGATTCAAATTTCGTTTAATTTTTCACATGAGTTATTAATAAGAACTCTTTTTGACATTTACCGTATACATGATTGATGTGTATAGTAAAACATTGATTCGCCTGTTGTTAGGAAGAAGGCGAGGCCGCGAAGCGTCCTTGCCAAAGGTGCGGAAGGTGTAACCGGTTCTTGGGACTACTCTCCCTCTCTCCTGTACTATCTACCTAGCTATCACATTTAGGAATTTTATCTCATCCTCTTGTCCAGATCCGACCATATGTTCTTCAAGATAATGCTAAATTCTTGAGTGGTTCAATGATTCTTCGAGTGCTTTACTCAAAACCCACTCTCCTCTTTCTATTTTCTCCGCAGGGGAGATAAGATTAAAGTGCACGATCTTGGCAAATGTCATTATTTAAAAAGATATGAAGCCCATTATTATTATTTTTTTTTTTAAATATGTTAGAAAAATAATGTTTATGCCTAAAATATCAAAGGAAGTGATTCGTGAAAAACATTTAGGATAAGAAATTAAAATACCACCTAAACATCTGCTTACGAACGTCCAACGATTAAGTAGTTTTGGACACATTTATGTAAAGAAAATAACATTTGTAAAAAACTTAGGTTTTTATCATCACATTTATCAACGTATCATTGTTTATAGTCCTTAATTGATATAATTGCGCGTCATATATTAGCATTTAATCGGAAATTCTTACGAGTCATTAGCTCGGAATCTATTTATGTAAAACATTCATTTAAACGGTCTCCATTCTTTCTCATTATTTTTCTGGGATTTTTTTCCCTTGTTTAATATAAATGGAATTAAAGTCATTTATTAAACATTTCTTCATAACTCCTCTTAAATTATGCATTATTGAACTTTTGTAATCTACGTATATATTCTGAAAAAGAAACCTTTATTTTTTTTTTATTTTTTTATTTTATTTATTTTTTTTTTTTTAACGGCGCATCTACATCTTGGTCATTAGCGCCAGAAACCTTTATTATTTATAATGAGATGGAGATAGTTGGGATTCGGCTAGGATAAAAAAAAAAAAAAAAAAAAAAAAAAAAAAAAAATCAGATCTTCAGGCCAAAATCTGTATTGGACGTTTTGGATGCACTTGGGCAGCCTTCTTCAGCTAAAAAATAAATACACGCAAATACAAGTGAAAATAATCAAACTTTAAGAATCCTTTTAAACATCTTGACAATAAATTAAGACCTAATAGTTTTTAACAAATGTACAATTTGGTAGTTGTACCTTCAACAAAATTTTGTATAATAACTAAATATCTACCCAATGTAGATTTTTTTAAAACGATTACCTATTAATTTGTTGTCATAATGTTTAAAAGATTTCTCGCTTGTAATTGTGCGTACCTATTTTTTAGCTGAAGGGTGCAGCCAAAACGTTCATTACAGATTTTTGCCTGAAGATCTGACGTTTTTTGATCCTAGCCAAATCCCAACCATCCCTTTGACATCGCTTTATTATTTATTATTCTGACTAGTTAAATAAAATAAATAACGAGCAGAGACTTATATTTTTGTGTGATATTTACCAATGGCCACGAAAACATAATCCAAAACAACTATGCAGTTATCTTTGTTGATTTTCTAAATTATATCCTTCTTAAACACTTCAGCCTATTTGTTAAAACGTTTGATTTATAACTTCAAACCCGGACATAATATAGAATATAACGCGAATATTTTAATTTACAGTTCTGATAAAAAAAAAACAAAAAAACAACTAGTTATTCGAACAACTCATTTTCCGCATCAGATAACTCATTTTTTTTCTTATGTAAGTGGTTTTCCACTAAAGGTTGCCCGTAACTTAATTAATTTGTCAATATAGTCCTAATTTTGTTGTTTTTTATGTTTGTCTAATTTTTTTGTTAATTTGATGCTGGTACCGGGAATATAAATCACTCACCAGGTTGTGTTTAGGTGAGACGGGCTACAAGGAAAATACTACGTAGTTCTAATACTGTTTCTACCTCTACCCGAATAGATCAAGGTGTTGTCTGCCAATTATTTTAATTTAGTCTTTCTATTCTTCTTGCACTCTAGACATTCTTAATTCATATACTTAATACTACTTTTTATTTATTTTTTATATGTATTTATATTCATTGAATATTACAGGTTGCTAGTAATATTTATTTTTTATTTAGACATAATATAGAATAAACACAGGATTAAAGCGAATTATTTCTCCTTATATAAAATAAATATATATATATATATATATATATATATATATATATATATATAGCAATGAAACGTACCGTATTGATTGTGTATGGGGCCTTTAAAAATCTTAGAATTTGCGATTTTTTTTTTTTTAACATTCCGAAGATGTTTTCAAGTTGCATTTTTAAAACAATTTCAGAAAATCTCTTTAAATCTTTACTTAACCTATCTACTGAATACCCTCCCAAAAAATATCCCCTGCTTAAAATTTCTTTCCCCTCCTCACCCTTCCCTCCCTGACTAGATTCTTTGAAAGAAGAAAGTGGGATTTGACATTTCTATAATGTAAATAATAATTAACATTCTTGTTATGTTTGCTTTGCTTTACCGTATTTACATTCAGTAATTAATACTGTAAAGTAAACATGCAATAATTATTCATGAGGAGTTATGGTAATAATATAATTATTAAGCATTATTTTTTATCCTCACTCATTCACCAACATGCTATGCTTTCAGATATGTACACATATTTTGGGGCAAACTGTACCCTCGGATGCGCTCTTCACATTTTAAAGGCTGAATGATTTAAGTTCTCATTCGAGTATTTTTTTTTTCTGAATGAAAAACTTGTTTCATTCAGTCATTTGCATGGGTGTATTCTATTACTAATCACTTGTTGAGAATTAGGTCGCCAAGCTTCGATTCCATTAATGTTTCTGGAGTATTTTTTCAATAATTTATACTGGCAATGATGATAGAATTGCTCACACGTTGCTAATACCATTTGAGAATAGGAATCATCGAGCAATCGTGTAGAAATCCTCCAGGTACTGAAAAACAAGATCCTTTAAATTTATGTATGAACATGTTTGGGAGGGAGGCGTGCCTAATAATGCAATACCGACCCCAATTTCAGAACATTTTCAATCCTATTTGGTGAAACAATTATTCGTTTAAAAATTAACAATGCTCGTCAATAAAAAAGTAAAAAACGATGCTTTAGTGACATATTATTAATGTGCCTCTTTCCAGGAATTTTCGTTTCCTTTGCGAAAAAAAACTCAGGATTAATGAGAGAGGCGTACTGGTAAACATTATAATTTTTTGTTATTGCTCATAAAGGAGTTTACTTCATTGATGTTTACTATAGCTATTCTATTGCTGAGCAATTTTATAAGCTTGCATTTCTTCTGCGTTTCTGACTTTTATTTGTTTTTTGCAGAGTTTGGCAAGGTTCGCCCCCTCTTTGGCTTGTCGTCTATCCTTGTTGAGTGTATTATTGAGGCACGCGCCAACCTTTTGGGGGACGCTTTTAGAGCATCTTTCTCTCTAGATATATTTATTTCATTGCCAACATGTTTCATCAAAAATAATGACCCTACTAATTACATTTAGTATTTATTGCGACCTAAAGTCTCCTTATCTTCATTATTTATTCGCCATTTGGCATTTGATAGGATTAGAAGTTGCTTGTTCCCTGACGTTTAGGATTCACTCGTCTAGGGAAAATGATGTATGTTGTTACACTTACTCAGGGTTATAGTAAACGTCAGACATTTTCTTCATTACTTCATTCTTATTAAAATGGAGAAGTGAAATCAGGCACTTGGCCCACTACAGACTTTTATTTTTATATCTTCTCCTTTTTTTTACAGACCTTATATTGTAAAAATATATGTATTAATTAATTATAAATTGTAAATTTATTATAAAATCCAACAATATTTATATAAAACGTATATGTTTTATTTAAAGTGTTTTATTATTTCAATTTTATTCTATTACTAATTTTATTAGGCCAACGTAGTCTCTTTATGCCATTGCAAATTTTATTTAAATAAAAACCGAAACTGAGGCAAATTGTATTAGAATTTATAATTTATTTGTACAATTTGACTATTAAGTGTTATAATTTCCTAGTATGTTCCTGTCTATGTTTAAGTGAGTCTATTCGCTTTGAGATACTGACAACATAAAGAAATTATTTTTGTTTTAGTTACTGTGCATGGTCATTGGCACCTTAAAAATGTAATCTAGGAAACTTTTTTCCATCTTATGGATTCATTTTATTTTGGCAAATTTGTTGTGATTTGTTATGTGCTCTTAAATGAACAAGTCATTAATTGACTCGTTGTTGTAAATAAGACATGAAGAATATTTGGGTTATTTTTTTTGGTTATAATTTTCAACAGTATTTCGTTCCAGTGGTTCAATTTTGGTGTATTCTTTTATTTACTATTTTGAATGTCTGCTATGTCTTATTGGGAATAAATATATGTAGTTCTTGTTAGCACATTTTGTTTCTAGTTTTTAGAGTTGGTTTAGTCTTGCTTTAATGGAGTTTATAATTTACTGTATCCTATGTGTCACAGCTGACTTAGATTGACTTACATTAAAGATTTTCTTTTTTCATTTACAGAATGTTTATTATCAATTTTCAGTATTTTCTCTATTCAGACCATTCTTTCTACCGTTCTTAGGACGGTCGGTGTTAATTTCACCAATTATCTTCCGATCCTATTATGATAATAAGATATAAATATATTAGTAATTATTAATAATTTAGAGAGAGGTATGAGATTGGTTCGGAGGTAGAACATTGGCATATCCTGGTGGATCTAAGTTAAAGCTCGGGCAAGCACTAGAGATGTTATCTTGTCTTGTCGTTGTTCGAGGGTTGGATTCGGGATCCCAGACCGTCCCTACGCCAACCCAGCCTTTAATAAATTTAATCCGTAGCTGCAAAGAGCGAAATAAGGTGACCGGAGAATATTACTTACCGAGCTATCTCCTTAAGCATTCTACACACGATCAGGCAGGCCTGAACAGTCCGCCTGAAAGCCGGCCGCCTGAACAGCCTTAACCCTCAACTGGTAACTTCCAAATTTAGTACGTTATAAGTTACATGCGTCAGTGAGACGTGTGCATGGTAAAAAATGTTTTTGGGGCAAATATTTTGAAAACAACTGTTTATAATGAAGGTATAGTTTATTAAAATAATTTTGATCGCTACGTATTAAAATCAGGTCTAAAAACAAGCAAACATTCATCGCTCTTGGAGCTCAAGTATTGCATAATTTTGTTGAACAGTCCAGCCATAATGGATTCAACATTTTATGCATTTGTAAGCTGTTTGTGTTCTTTTTGAGTGTGGACTTTAGCGGCGTTTTTTCTGTTTGTAAAAATAGTCACAAATTTCCTAAAACCTGTCAATTTTTTCTTCACGTTCCCCAAGCCCATGAATATCTCGTCTCATTTTCTCGACATCATCTTGGATGTTCAACAATTATCAAACGACGTCACCTTTTTTTATCAGAATTTTAGGTGGAATTAACCTTTTTTTTTTCTTTCTTATAGTGCCAATGATTCAAATTATGTTGATCTATTCATTTACTATTTCAAGTGAAGAAAACTCATTGACAACAGTAACGTCGGGAATGTGCAATTAGTTTCGGAATTAAATATAAATAGAGAGGAAAAATAATTAAATTTTGTTTGAAATGTCTATTGTTGATTTGCTCCTTGTTGATTACCTCGATTGTAGTAAGTAAATAGTTTCAAGTAATACACGTCTGTGAGACGAACATGAAAATGAGCGCTATTAGTAACACGCGTCTACCAGACATTATACTTTTTAGTTAGTGCCTTACTACTACCACAAAATACATTTGTTCGGGTTAAAATTTCATTAGCGTTTTTTACATTATCTAACGTGAGCATACACTGGGGGTTTAATTTTACAAATAGCTCTAAGCACCATAATGCGGGAAAATACTATACACAGGCGTCTCTGAGACGTATGTTACCAGTTGAGGGTTAACTGACAGACCAGCCGGAATATATAAACGTTCTTGCGGACTGTTCAGGCCTAATTGACAGGCCTGCCTGACCGTGTGTAGCCTGCTTTATTGTGCCGTATGGTCAAGAATGAGATATCTTTGCAGACCTGTTACAGGACTGATTTTTTACTTATTTTTTTTATTGATAGTTTCTCGAGTGGGGGAAGCTCTGAAGTAGCTAGTGTTTATCAGATGGTAGCCTACCCGACATATTGTAATGTATTAATCATACTCCTTCTACCCTGTAATCAGCAACTATTAACTTTTACTCTATCCTATTTCTAACAGGCTATTATCCCTTCTCCTGTCGCACCTCCCTCCCACTTTGACTTCGCATTCATTTTATTTCGACCGGTTACATTCCTCTACTCTTCTCTGGAATATATTAACCGAAATTTTACTAGTGGGACACGTGTATTCATAATGAGCTCTTGTAGCATATAATTTAGACAAGTCACGAGGCCTTCTAACGCGAGCTCATCTATTGCATCAAGTATCTTCAACAGTTTTGGGACACCATCACGTCTTCGATAGACTTTTTAATGTTAAAATTAATCAATATTACAATTCATTTCTGTTAACGAACTAAAGTGAATTTTGTAAATTTACGCCTAATGACAAATAAATAAAAAAATATAACTAAAGAGGTCTTCACGTGGTCGTGCCTGAAGTCTCCGCAGCAGAAGCAGATTCAAATTCTACATGTTGCAGGTTGGATTAATCCAGAGATATGAACGCTCGCAGTAAATAAATCCTTAATCCAGTTAATGACTACAGAAGCAGATACGGCGTAAAAGGAAAAAAAAATGGATTTGAAAGTAAAATTACATCAAGGGTATAGAATACAGTAAACTTCCTCTAATCTGCATCCTATGTTCGGCACGCTTGATAATCCGGCACGGTAGGGGTGTCAAGGCCAAACATGAAAAGTGCGCCTCTTCAGTTCTTATGTATCTATTCGGCGAAATCCCCACCCCAACAAGCCCGTAGTGCCAGACGGGGTCGTAGAAAAATTCCCGGAAACTCTCCCATTGATCAAATAACATACTTGTTGCCAGTTCAGTTTGTAGTTTTCGCTCGACTGAGACCATCTTGCACGACGGGATAATTTAAATAATCAATTATATACACACATTTTTTTGTATTCTAACAGTGTGTAATTTTATTTTACATTAAATATGTTCTACTATTATAGTCTACATTTAATTTAATTTGCACGAATATACAAAGAACTGAACTCTACGTTAGACCCTCACCGACTTACCTACCATGGACTGTACACAACCTAAGATTTGACTTGGAACTGACAAAATTTAAAAAGAAAAACCCCTTATCTACACATACTTACAAACACAACTTCAAAGCACATCTACAAAAAAATACAGATACGTTATTCATCTACACGGACGGATCTAAGACTTCACAAGGCACGGCCGCAGCAGCTGTAATTGATAAAAAGACCGTCAGCATTAAACTGCCAGACCTTACAAGTAGCTATTCAGCTGAACTGCATGCCATTCTACTCGCCTTAGAGAACATACAGGACGTAACACAAGACAAGATAACGATATGTACTGACTCACTCAGCGCAATAACAGGACTACAGAACACTTACAATCCAAACCCACTTAACATACAAATACTACAACGGATTTACGACACGAAGAAACTGATAACAATATACTGGCTCCCAGGACACGAAGACATTGAACAAAATACAATAGTCGACAAAATTGCCAAGACTGCAACAAAACAACAACAACAGGACATAAACCACATAACGTACAGAGATATGCAGAATGAAGCCAAGAAAATAGTTATAGAGAAGTGGCAGAGATCCTGGCACATAACAATAGACAACAAACTAAGAGAAATTAAACAAACAGTCGGTAAATGGTCATCCAGCATAAGGCAGAATAGAAGAGAAGAAGTTGTCTTATGCCGCCTAAGAATAGGCCATTCACGGCTGACGCACGTACACCTCATGACGAGACAGGACAGACCGATATGTGAAGTATGTAACACCCCACTGACAATAAAACACATTTTGACTGAATGTCGGTTGAGAGAAAACTATGACTTACCGGACAACGTGACTGAACTACTCTCAGATAGAAGCCAGTATATAGACAAGATATACACTTATTTAAAAAATACTAATATATTTAACAAACTTTGACATTACGTCACATAATAAGGCCCTCTACTTACGTATCTGTCTAACATTATCTATACAGGTAATCTGAAAAGCGGATATATCTATCTTTGAGGATAACATTACACCAATCTATTTTCAAGCATTAACTAAATCTGAACATAAACAATACAGACACAAACTAAACTGTTTGCTATGAACAAATTGCAGCATTAAATACATATTAATTGGTGAATTACTCTGTAGCGAAAAACAATAACAATAATAACAAGCAATGTAGTAATAATGTGTAATATAAGTATATAGATAATGAAAAGGAATAATGAAATAATATAAGTATATAGATAATGATAAGTATAATGTATCGATAATGATAAGTATAATGTATAGATAATGATAAGTATAATGTATGTATAATATAATGATAAGCAATATAAGTATATAGATAATGATAAGGAATAATGTAATAATAATAGTGTGTAATAAAAGTATATATATATATAATAAGGAATAATGTAATAATAATAATAATGTGTAATATAAGTATATATATAATAATAAGGAATAATGTATTAATAAGAATATTAATGAATACAAAAAAAATTATATAGATATATATATAATAATTAATTATTATATATATAATTATTTTATATATAATTATTAATAATTAATAATTATATATATATACATAATAAGGAATAATGTAATAATAATAATAATGTGTAATATAAGTATATATATAATAATAAGGAATAATGTATTAATAAGAATATTAATGAATACAAGAAAAATTATATAGATATATTAATGAACGCTATAAGTCTATAGATATTAATAATGTATAATGTATGTATAATGTAAATATAAACAATTAACATAGATATAGTGCAATAATATAAGCATATGTATATATGTGTGTATATGTGTATGAATTCTGTAATCATGTAATCATCATTTATTGTCAAATCATCATATCTCCATTTATTGTCAAATCATCATATCTCCATTTATTGTTAAATCACCATTTATTGTAATCACTGTTATCATCATTTATGTAATCATCATTTATTGTTATAGAGTATATCGCTAAAAACTGCGAAACTTTTAATAAATAAATACAAAATAATTTAATTTTCATCTCTATCCATTTTTCCGACATATATCCTATAATCTGGAATATTTAATAATCCGGTATGCTTCAAGTCCCGAACGTGCTGGATTAAAGGAAGTTTACTATACTTCCTTATTGTATAATATGTATTTTCGAATGACTTGTGTTACCTGGCGATTAGGGTTACCAGTCGACTATTAACGTCAGAGATACCTGAGTAGGTATTTTGTTGATTGATAAATGTGTCGTAATACAATTATCAAGAGGACGTATGATATTTGCCTGCTGCTGGCCGCACTAATGAACTCGACAAAAAGCAATCATTGAATTTTCTATGCGGGAATCCCTTCTTTCTTGTTAAATCAGATAATCTCCCAAAAAAGAGGAGCTAAGTCATTGCCCTTAATGCTTTCCTTATAGGAAATAAAGCGGAGTAGCTTAGCTAGTTTTTCTTTGCTCTTTAAATGATATATAATAAACAAGAAGGAGAGGGAAACTATTGTTTCTAGTTCAAGGTTTTGGTAATAGCCGATGAAGATTTTTACCGACATCACGCATTATAATGATAACCAATTGTGCAGCATTGTTTCATACTATCGATTTAGTGTTGGGAAATTACAGTGTGCGTGGAATGCCTTCAGCGGCAAAACATTGTGAGCAAAATTCTAAACACTAACTGATTTGTTTGTAACATTTTGCATTCTGAATAAAATTCAAACTTATTGACGCTGGGTGAATTTACTCTGTTTCTGAAAGATTAAATTAAAGCGTATTGGTACGAAGCAATGATAGCGGGCATAACTGTCATTTATAATTACCGGATATCCTTATCATTAGCTACCAGAATTTAACGAGCGATGTATTATATAGCAGAGCTCCAGCAATGAATCGAATATACGGGATCCATATGTTGAGAAGCTGTTCAACTCAGAGGATTTGGGAACACAATGATTTGTATGTAGTTAGTTTGTATGTATACAATATAAGTTAGTTTCCGCAAGAGAAGTCGTTACTTCAACAACCAAGCATTAGATTTTGAAGGGCTCAGTGCCAAAGGTGACTAACCCACTATTAGAAATAACTGAAAAAATTGGATTTAAAGCTAAAAGAATGTGAAAAAAATTAGTGTTGGTGACAGAAATTATTTTAATTGGCCCAATTGAAATCATTTCAGTCACCAACACTATTTTTTTTACAGATTCTTCCTAACTTTGAATCCGATTTTCTCAGTTATTGCTAATTGTGGGTTAGTCACCTTTGGCAGTGATTTAAACTAATAAATGAACTCCAACAAGTGTTAATTCTCGATTCTGTAGAACAGTTCAGTTGTGGTTCAAATACATGCCATCCGCCATAAGCATTTATTAAATCAATAAAAATGAAACCCATTAAAAATAATAAATAATATTATTGTAATCCTTATTATAGAAATAATGTACCACATTGGCATGGAGTGGTTCAGTATCCTTTGTTCATGACTTGCCTTAATAAATGAAAAAAAAAAAAAACCTTGAAAGGCCAGACTTTTAATAATCCATTGTACCGGTGGAAGGTAGATTAAAGTTTGATATTGGTAATCATTTCTTTTGAAATGAAGGAGTAAATTCTCTTTGACTGATAAAAAGGCAAGTTTCAGCTTTGTTATCCCCTCGCCTCTTGTTTTCCTGTAATTAGTTTTATTATCTTCTAATAGTCTTTTATTTTAAAAAATCCATTTTTGTTTAGTCTGTTTTAATTTTTCATTTGATTTAATTTAATTATAGTTATTTTTTATAATGTTTTCCAAAATACTGAGCCTTATGGATTGTATATAAATAATAATTCTTTCGTAAATGTTTTGTAAAGTAATGTCCTGAAGTTGACAGCATTCGTTGCGGGGTCTAATGGATTTTATGAACAGTTTTAGCCTAAGCAGGAGTTGTGCAACTCGATTTCGCAATTCTGAATTCTTTGTTTTGATTGGTCATGAAGGCAAGATTTGTAAGAAGATGTCGTCACTAGTTATAAATTTCCCGTCCGGAGCTTGGCAGCTTTCACAGTTCGACATTTAGATAAATGGTTGCTATGGAAAAGGGGCCATTGAAAGTTACTATCTTGGTTTTACTTAGACAGAGCGTGATGTGGCGAAGGTCAGTTCTATCCATGATAGTTTTCAATCCAAACATCAAACTTTATCAAGATACTACTCCATCGAGCAAGTATCTCCGGAAGGAAGTTATACAGCATTTTCTATCCTCGCTGGCGGAGAGCGTGAGTCCGATCACTTCAGATAGTGTAGATCTATGCCCTCTCTCTACCTCACGGGCTGAAATTATGTATCCGCTATTCATGTCTTTATAAACACCTTTCAGATTAACTCTGTATTTATTACTATTTAATACATGGAGCTTAATATCTTCAATGGGATTTCTTCAATTAATAGAACACGTTTTT
This sequence comes from Gonocerus acuteangulatus, assembly GCA_946811695.1. Taxonomy (NCBI): domain Eukaryota; kingdom Metazoa; phylum Arthropoda; class Insecta; order Hemiptera; family Coreidae; genus Gonocerus; species Gonocerus acuteangulatus. The sequence goes on from OX328125.1 coordinate 27,423,031, forward strand.
CAATATTAGATTACTTAAATCATTAAATAAAATTCAAATGCATCTGAACGTCACAGTTATATCACTCTTCCGATTCAGAACAGGAGCCAGCCAATATAAACAAAAAGAAGATATCGTTGAGAAAAAATGATCGTTTGACAGTTCGGTTACTGAGTGACGATTCTAACTGTACTTGACTGATGTGTGTGACTGGATCGTCTATCGCACTTCTGTCCAGTGGAGTATATAGGAAATAATTTCGGTGGGAAGCAGGGAGCATTTGGAAGGTATGGAATACATACTTAAAATCTAGAACTTGGAATAGGTAGCCGCCTAAAAGGATATAAAAGGACATGCAAAAAAAAAAAAAAAAAACAAAAAACAAACTATAATTTACTTTTAAGGTTTTTATGACACATTACTACTGATTAAATAAAAATTTCGGGAGGGGGCTGCAGCCCCCGTTATGTACCCCATGCTTCAGTCACCGACCGAAAACATATTTCTGTGATTGATGCTACACGGAACTGACGTAACGGAGTTGTAACGTAACTAGTGCTAGACTTTTAATATTTTCAGTTTTCTAGATCAAAGAATTGTTTTCTGTTGAACACTTAGTGTTTCGTTGTACTTGTCTGTTGGAATAGTCAACTCACCTTTCTCGAATATGAAGTTTTTCGTAGTAGTTGGAATAAGGTTTTAGTAGTGCGAGCTTCAAGAGGATTAGCCAGTTGAAGGCACAATAGAGGGAAGGTGTTCGTCCATCTTGTCTGTCGTTACATCACTAGAAACGCTGATTTTCTTGTCAGGTATTACGAGTTTAATCCTACATTGGCTGGCTGTCATAACGATTGTGAGAGGGGATCTTGCAGCACATTTGGTACTAGTCCCTCTTCTAGTTGCTTTGGGATACTAATGTTTCTAAACATTCATCATTTCCTTTTAAAAGTAGTCCGGCTACTGCGGTGACGGGGCTTTTTATACATTTTTTACCCTTATTTTTCCTTATTAGAAATAACGATGCATTTAAATAAAGATCGAACCATTTCTTGTGGTTCCACTTAAGGGAGTTTTTGACAAAATGTTAATTTCGGCACATTATTTAATAGCGAGTAGAGCCATCCGTTCTGCGAATGAAGCATAAGAATTCACAAGTGGCGCAGCGTTTTTTTCTCTGTTCCGTTAAGAAAGAAGAGCGGTAGTCTGGCTAATTGGTGCCTGATGTGGTGCAGATGTTTACATTGGCTCAGCTTGCAGCGACGAGATTCGAATCGAAGGACGATGTCCTCGCCCATTTGTTACCATCGCTCTCGCTTTATTTTCACAGTTGCTTTTTCATTCAGCTACAGTAACATATGCATCTCTTTAGAGTCCAGACCCCTTCGTACTACAATCTCTACAAAAAGTAATCTCAATTTTCGCAATAAATTCTTTACAGTTGGAAGTCTAATTGAAGAGGTTGAGGCTAAATAGTGCCAATCAACATTTTTAACAAAACTTAACAGATGTTGCTATATGTTGGACATTGTGTGGGACTATCAGTCTTTGATGCAAATGCTACTAAAATATGACTAGAAGCTCTGTATGCTACTTAATCTTGTTGTTGCTAACTTATTCAACTGATAGTCCCACATAATATCCAACATATAGCAGCTACAGTTAAGTTTAATTAAATATGTTGCATGTCACTATTTTGCACCGACCTATTCAATTCGTTTAATGTTTACAAGATGGCACATTATCGTAAGCCTTTCTCGCCAGACAATGCCTTCCGTTTGAAAGAAAGGCTTGTGAGATTTTGCCTTCTTTTGGACATCAACGAATGAATCACCTGAATTAAAAAAGAAACTTCCTTTTTAAGGAAAAATGTCTTTTTGCCGCATCAGGTTAGCGATGATTCTTAAGGCATCTAGATTGTTAGCAGACGCTTTTGGTCATTGATTTTTTAAACAACTATTGTCGTTTATTTAAGAATACATTCTATTGTTCTACACGTAATGTAATAACATACATGCCCAAGATAAGGGGGTCGAAAATGAACATACCTAAGGTTAAAGGCATAATTGAAGGGGTCGGGGCAAAATAGTGCCGAGCACCATTTTTAACAGTAGGTAGCCACTAAATGTTGGATATTATGAGGGACTATCAGACTATGATGCAAATGCTAGAAAAATATGACTACAAGCTCTATATGCTACTTAATCTTGTTGCCCCTAATCATTTTAACTTACAGTCCCACATAATATACAACATAAAGCAGCTACAGTTAGGCTTTGTTAAACATGTTGCTTGGTACTATTTTGCCCCGACCCCTTAAATTTTTGTTCTATGAACCAATTTGTTAGCCGTTTGTACAGATAATGTAGAAATATTTGTCTTTAAAAGGTATTTTAAAAATGCCATTCCGAAATGGGCTTCCTTCTACAGTTAGCTTGATTCTTACTCCACGTGTTTTTTCGTAATGGCGCGAGCTAATGACGACCCGATTATGACTATCATCATTATCAGTGGATTTCAATTCGAAATGTGCTCATGTCATGACGTAACGAAATTTATTTTATAATTTTTTAGTGTACCTATTGCAACTTTTAAGTTGGTCTGTTACACCAGGGAAAGTAGCGTTTAAGTGATAGTCCGTCAAGCGGAAGGGTTGTTAAGGCGCATGTGAGAACATGAAAATATCAAGTTACATAGTTATTTCTCCTGAATTGAAACGGAAAGCTGAGAGAGATTAATGTAACTAGATTGTAGCTAATGTTTGTTGTGGTTACAAGTCCATTAATGTTGGCCCCTTGATAGGTTAAACACACTTTACAAATACTATACAATCTTCGTCTCTCATTAATTCATTTGTCGGTGTTTGGCCGATTCCCTAATCCACTAATTTAATGAGCTCTTCCTTTTCGTTTTATTTTCATGAAGAAATATTTTTAATATTCTCTGTTTATGCTTCATTTAAGTAGCTTATCTTCATTCTTTATAAACATTGTTCATTAAGGCTGTAATTTGAACGTGCATCCACATGTTTTACGCTCGGTTACATCGGCAATTATGCTTCGGGGCAACATATCGCAGCCTTTTAAAATTAATTATATTATAGTTGAAGTTAATTCCCATAATAATCTCTGTTCAATCCTCGCTTGGCTTTATCTACAAAATGTCCTTAATATATTATATCCATTCCTTGTTACTTTCGCTTATCGTTGTTCCTTTCACTTTCTTTAAGCAATCACTTTAATAGTTTATTTTCATTCCTCGTTTTACACTATACGAGTGCCTCTTTAATTGTCTTTTTATTAGTTTAAGCAATTTCCTTAATGTTCAGTATCCTTGTAAGTAATCTCTTTAATATTCGTCCTTCATTTATCGCTTTATTTTGTTTAATCTATCTCTTCATTGGTCGTTTAGCTACTCTATTTAAGGAAACTCTTTAATATTCTGCGGTTGTTTCATTACCCATGAATAGGTCCATTGCTCTTTTCTATGATTTATTTCTTTACGCTTTGGGGCTCCAACTTGGAGCGGAGCCATTTAAAATTTGCTGGTAAAATAAATGGAAAAACATTTTGACTGAAAAGTGGTCTATGGATGTCTAGGACGTCAATTATTAATTGGTAAAAATTCTTTTGAGTTATTTCAAATCTCAAACTTTTGAAAGGTTTTCAAATCCTCGTGAACTGTGATCTAACCCTCGTGAACTCTCGCTCATTCTTTCTCTCATCTCGACGCCCTTAGGGAAAACTTGCGAACTCGTGATTCGCACCTACAGAAAGGCTTTCTCGATGCCTCTCTCTCTCTGTCTCTCTCTCTCTCTCTCTCTCTCTCTCTCTCTCTCTCTCTCTCTCTCTCTCCTCCTCGCTCTCTCTCTCTCTCTCTCTCCTCCTCCTCCTCTCTCTCTCTCTCTCTCTCTCTCCTCCTCCTCCTCTCCTCTCTCTCTCTCTCTCCTCCTCTCTCTCTCTCTCTCTCTCTCTCTCTCTCTCCTCCTCTCTCTCTCTCTCTCTCTCTCTCTCTCTCTTTCTCTCTCTCTTTCTCTCTCTCTCTCTCATCCTCTCTCTCTCTCCTCCTCTCTCTCTCTCTTTCTCTCCTCCCCCCCCTCTCTCTCTCCCCCCCCCCCCCTCTCTCTTTCTCTCTCTCGGATTCTATTATCAGAATTTAACATTTGTGGGTGATTCATTTTCGAAACGTTTCTTACAACCTAAGTCGTTACTTTCTAATAAATAATAACAATAAAATACCTCTTTCGTACAATGAGAAGGAATTGTACTTACATGTTCTGAATGTAATGAAATGGCCGAAAACAGGAAGAGCGCAGGTGACAGATTGAGCCAATTTAATAGTCGGGGTTAGTGACACAAGATGATACATGGTGCACAGGGGTATAGCCGATGGTGCAGACAGGCTGGCCTCAGAGCGATGTGGCGGTCTCAGCATCACCCAAGGATATGGATCTCTGGGATATACTCACTAGTATCATCGGAAAGCAGCCGGATCTAGTACAGGATGAAGAGCAGCTATCCCAGCCCTGCTTCCTACCTCCCGTCATCTTCTCCGAACATCCTTTTATGGTGAGGACCAACACTATTTTTTTTATAATAAATTTTCATTTTTGTTGCCCTAAGCTAAGATTTTGGGTCTAGTTACAATTGAAACAGAATTAATACTAAGCTGACCCTTTACTAAAATCTTCGAATTTTCGTTATTGGCGGATGATAAAAATAATGACAGTTTTCCAAACAATACCAATAACTTTATTTATTCCCTACTTATTTCGCTCACTTTTGGTACCTCTTCACTGGAAAAAGTTTCAAATATAAAAACTTATAGTTTTACTTGAGGAGAAGAACCTTCCACTAGTTAGGCCATGTCCAGTGTGGTAACCTGTATCCCTGAAGAGGCTCCAAAGGGGTGCGAAACAAATAATGACAACAAAGGGGTTGGGAAGAAATAATGTTCATGAAATTATTTGGTGAAAGTTTTGATTTTTTGAACATCCGCCTATAACGAAAAGTTGAACCAAAAATCATGTCCGGAGTATTGAGGAGGGTATGGAATACTAACAACCTAGAATTTGGAATAATAACCCAACCAAAACGTTCTACACCAAAAACAATACATTTTTTCTAAACAAACAGATCTTATTTAATTTATTTTTGAGCCCCCTCCCCTCATATACGCCCATGATCAAGATTGGTATATTTCTCGAGAATCTACTAATAATAATGAAGGTGGGGGTCTCCCGTGGTCTAGTGGCTAGCGCGCTAGATTCATTAGCGGGAGATGGTGGCCCGCCGGCGCCAGAAATTTTCTCATCTCAGCGCTTGCTGAGAAAATTCCTGGCTGCACCCTGGACGTCGGCGCTAATGGCCAAGATTTATGTCGATGCGCCGTAAAAAAAAACAAAAAAAAATAATGAAGGATTAAAATAATGCAAGTTGTGAAAGATTCGGACAATGTTTTCACATTCCTATTCATTATCAATGCACAATTACTGCGAAATATTCCAAATGAAATTTGCATTGTTTTGGAGTTTCTTGACTCCTGTGAATTTTAGTGCATGGGTATCTATAACCATAGCTTGGTTGCTGTCCTTTGTAAGCATTGATACTGATTTGAAATTTTTTTGCGTGGTGTCATTGATTCTTGCATGGTTTCTTCTATGTCTAATGGTTCTAACAACGTGAGATCCTTGGTTTATTCTTCGGCAAGCCGAAATTTAAAGGCTTGATGTTGTTTTAAAGTCTATCGTATTTTTCTAAACTTAATTGATCAGCGTATTAAAAAATAAAATAAAATAATGTCAAGATGATATTAAAACGTTACAACTGAAAATGAGTGTATGAAAAAAATTGTATGTTTTTCCTGAATATATTTATAAAAGCTATCTTTAGGTACCGGATTTCCTATGATAACATTATCTGCAACTCTTATCTATTTGAAGGAGATCTATAAAACACTCTTTGTTGTCACACATGAATATCTACAAATGGAGGCCTTTGCTATGTTGTAAATATTTCAGGCAAAAAAAAAAAAAAAAAATGTCTTCATTGACATGTTTAAACTATCTTGTCGTTCACGGTAGATTATTTAAATGGATATTGCCCCATTTCGAATGATTTTCAAGTGTAACGTGTTTAACATTGCATAAAACATATAGCACGTTTTAGGCAATTGATTTTGCTATCGTAAAATGTCATGACACTTCCCAATTATTTGTTCCCGTTATATTAGGCTTTCGGCCGTTTCCGTCTGCTTAATATTTACCCAATTGAACTTTATTTTGTTTATAATTCATCCAATTATCAATCCTAAATTCAGAGATTTTGTATAATTAACTCTAAATTCAGCACTGTGAAATTATTAAACTGCTCTACCGTCAAACGAAATAATGGCATTTAATTTTTTATATGCCTTTGCTGAATGCCTAATAATTATGTACACTTACGATCAAGTACTAAAACCCTCTCTGTCCAATCGGTAGGGAGAAAAAGCATTTAAACTCTGGCAAATAAAAATATATTAAAATCCATCCCTATTATTTTTTAAAATTGAAAATTGTGCTTTTTTTTTGCATAAAAAAGTTTGCAATTTTTTAAAGGAACAATGGAGTTTTTTTGAGACGATTATAGTCGTTATTAATTCTCATTTAAAATGCGGGATATATAAAATCCATTCTAAGTTAGAGTCTAATCCACTTAAATTGAGTTTAAAGTACTCAATTTTAATTAACAAAAATTCGGTGGTATTTTTAAGATATTGATGCGAAGTTTAATTGTTTTTTTTTTTTTTTTATTCAAGTCCACCGATACTTAACAGAAAGAAAAATAGTTTCGATTTGGTATTAATCAGGGTGGACAGTACTTCTTATCGCATTCACTACATAGCAAGCACCCTGAGCGCTGCGTTCCGGCCGATAAGTTTGTGCTTTCCCAAATGTAAAAAAAAAAAAAAAAAAAAAAAAAAAACAGATTGCTCTCTTAGGTGGATAACTTAGGGTGGGTTTACACTTGCTAGTTATAGCAGGATATTTATATCAGAGAGAAATTGCGACTATTGAAAACCCATGTAAAATGTATGCCTGCAATAAATTGCTCATGGTAGAATTTATTGCAGACATACATTTTACATGGGTTTTCATTAGTCGCAATTTCTCTCTGATATAAATATCCTGCAATAACTAGCAATTGTAAACCCACCCTTTCTTCTAAGTGGCACTCCGAGGGTGTTTTAAATATCCTAGACTCTAAGATGTTGGTTTGTGACTGTCAAAGCTGTAATTTTGTCGGTTTCCACTCCTGATGGGTGGCCAGGCCGCTGTCTTCTTAGTGGTTGTTGTTAGACCGATGTACGTTATGATTTATAACAACGATAAACGGTCTCCCCGTGGTCAAGTGGATAACGACTTGGATTCTCATGCGGGAGATGATGGTTTCGAGTCCGGTGGCAGGAATTTTCTCATCTCAGCCTAGATTTCAGTGCGCCTTAAAAAAAAAAAACACCTCAAAGTGCCGCCATAGAAGAGGTGCATGTCCGAATCCAAGTTGTCCCGAACATTACCTGTTAATAAATCTTTGACGGAAAACAACAATAGAATGTCAAGAACTCCCACATTATCCTCTGAACTTTTTATATAGCCTTCTATACAACTTGTTCTGAATACTACATTAATTATTCTAACTATGTATTACTATAGAATAAGAATGTTGCGTAACCTGTTGACAATATTTTTCCTGTAAATGACGTTGTATTGTAAGACCTCATTTTATTTCGCTAAAATGTAATCTAAATCTGTTAATAACACAAGAATAACCTTTAGTCTTGGTTTTTACTTTAATGAAATTAAAGATAATACATTTTGATTGAAAGATAGACAAAGCAGAAGGGCAGACAGTAGTTTTGTGAGCCTTGAGAGATGATGGCTGCCATCGGAGTCTGGCCTCCACGAGCCAATATATTAGCAGTTAATCTCGCCTTCCGTGTGTGGGAGAACGTCGGCCTTGTCTTGAGCATGTGTTTTCCTCGCTTTTTTAGTTCTGGCTACCATGAGAATCTTATAAGAAGTTCTTTATTTTTTTTTGTTGTAGTCTTGTATATCTTGCCAATTAGTCTGTATGGTATGATTCGGAGGGACCAGCAACAACTCAAAATGGAGTTCTTTGATTTAGCTTAGTTGGCAATAGGTACTCATAAACCTGAATTCAAACGTCACTAATGGTCAGAGAATTAACCTTGTTATTAAACAAATACGTGCATGTATAAAAAAAAAAAAAAAAAAAAAAAAAAAAAATATATGAATTTTTCTGTAAATGTTGCTCACATGAAGACATAATTTCTGTTGCAGAGATTGTCAGTTTAGTTGAATATGGTAGCCTATTAGGTTGATTTACCAAATCATTATTATTTCATCTGTCCAATAAAATGCTTAAATAGAAATGTTAACTCCCAGCCCACCCCAATCCTCTTGGCAGATCCCTCTCTTCCAATGTCATCCCAGATAATCCTCCTCGACGCCTTCGCCGCCATTGGCCACGAGACAATTTACTACTGGTTAATTAGCCTGTCTTATAAAATAATGTAAATAGTGTAAATATTGTAAATAATGTATATAGTTTAAAAAAGAGACCAATTTTTAATTAAAATAAGAAATACCATAACATTCATTGGGAGTGGCAGTAATGTCTGCCTTCTCCTCTCATCTCATTCACTGTGTTTTATGTATATTTTGACCATATTTACTTATTGTACATAACTTTACAGATTGTAAATTACCAATAAAGATCAATTTTTTTTACAAAAAAAAAAAAAAAAAAAAAAAAAAATAGAAATGTTGTGTAGAAAAGTCTGCATGATACAGTTAGTTTTTACTTCTATTATCCATATTTTCAAATAATTAAAGATTATGATCGAAAATAATTCAACGTCTCAAGAAAAAAGTTTGGATTCTTTTGAGAATCAATAATGGTGGTAGAGGGAAATATTGGGATTAACATACGAGAATGACTTCAGACTACCATGCTCGTTCGATTTTTTTATGACTATACAAAATTTTTTTGACTTTACTTTTTTAAGCGATTTATTCGATGAAATATTAAGTAGAACCATATATATATTGTAGTGTCATTTAGCCGGTATTTATTCTCTTTCTAACAGGATTTCTTATAAATGTCAAAACCCCTGATTTCAAAATATTTATCTGGTGTCTTCTAATTTCACGTTAAAAACCATCCATGATTAATAGATAACCCGTCCAAAAAATCTGTTTATATATAAGTGGCCGTTAATATTAAAATGAATATATTATTTGTTGGTAAAATGAGGTTGCCTTGAAAATAAATTTATTTTCATTGTTAATTTGGACTTCGAATATTTTACATTAGTCTTTAAGAAAACTTTATATTATGTATTGATATTAACATTGTCCTTCTTTGCGTAAATATTCTAGTTTTTAAATGTCCTGCTGAATGTAGTATTAATGTAAATAGGAACGGGGAGAGAGAGATTCCTTGATGCACGCCCTGGTATTGTTCCCAGGCTCTGCAGGGATTTGACAACAATAAATTCCCCCCTATTGGATGAAGGCTCAATTTAGCCTTTCTCCATTGGATCGGCACAAAATAGAAGCGGTACAATCATCTCTATTGATTTCCCTTACAATCTCTCTCTCTTTATCCCCTTTCAATAATCTCGCTCTTTTCATAGAGCATTTGTCTTTTCATCATCCACCATATTGTTATATAACTTGTATAGTATTAATTATTTTGTTATGTTGGCAATTAGTTCGTTAAACGTTTATATTCACCGGCAGAACAATGATTAGTTTTCCCCACAAATAGTGTTATTAATCCTACAGACAAGTTGTTGTCTTCATCGGGGTTCTGGCATCTGCTTCAGCAAATTTCAGATCCTGTAGAAGCTCGACTTGCTCTGTTCATCTTTGGTGCGTTGCTATGGAAGAGATCCTCAAGATCACGTGTCTTCCCTAAAAAGATTTCATTGAGAATTTTGCCTTTCGCCAAAGGCCTTCTTATCATTCTTCTAATCTCAGGAATCCACCTTCGGTTTCCCAGAAAACTAAACTTTCTGCGGCATGTAAATTGACGTTTTTCATCTCCTGTCGATCTTTTATGCGCCCAATTAATTGCTCAAGTTTAACCTTTGTTTTTGTGTTTTAACGTTGGGTTTTCCCCATCGTGTAATCCAAGTATCCATATGAAAATTCAAATAAATATTACAATATAACACAATCCTTTGAGTGGTCAAATCTTTTCAATTAGTTTTGTTGCTTCTAAAAACTGGAGTTATTTGTGTGGTGTCGTCACCTAAGACGTCATCAATAGAGTCTGCCAACTGATTTTGCTCTTTCAATGGTTTTTTGGCCATGGGGTGAGAAACACGTACATATAATTCTTCTTATAGTTAAATATTTTCTATGCGTAATCCTTTTTCATATTAGTGGACTTGTATTTAACTTATTTAATCATATTAGTTAGTATTCTTGCTGTTTTTTACAGTTTGAGAATCATTATGGTGAACACAAATATCGTCCAACGTCATCTTAAACTGGCTGTCGAAAACTTAGCTTGAGGACGTGGCCTCCATCTGTTCTGAAATCAGTCTATAGTTACCATTGTGTAACCAATTTAATTACAAAAAAAAATAAAAAAAGAAAAAAAAGAAGAAAAGAAAAAAAGAGAAAAAAGAAGAAGCATTGCAAGAATTCTTTTAGTTTTATGTACACCAATTAGCTTTTACATCTTAATACTTTCTCCTGTGGCAGTATGGATAGTATGCCGCACTCTCACAGAAGGTGCGTGTTCGAATCACGATTCTTGCAACCGCTGCAACACTATAGATGGCTTAATAAGGATGACATACTTTAGAAAGCCGGCTTATATATTACTTTAAGATGGATTGAATCTGGCAAAAGTACAGCAATAATAAGTTGCAAATCGCAGAATAAGTAAGCATTCATTCCCTGAGTGTTTTCTGATGAGTACATAACGCCTTTAAGATGGACTATCTGATGAAGCTGCCGGTTACAGCGTGGGCATACTCAGCTCTAGACCACCTGTGTGATGTCATGAAGTCAAGGGCGGGGAGACGTTGCACCCTGCTCATAGAACTTCTCATTGTTCATGTCGATTCATCTTCTTCTTTATGTAAATCACTCTCTTTCTCTTCCACCTCTCCCCGCAGGCCCCACCTCACTCTTGCAATCTGACGGATCAACTTTGCAAAATTCTTATTCCATAAGGAGAAGTAAACGCCCTCTATATTTCTAGGTTATAATATTATTTACCGTCACATCTTCAGCTAATTCAAGACTCTTTGTCACATGCAACTAATGCATCTTCAGCTCGAAAATAGGTTTTGTCACTTTAACTTGAAACGTTTTTTTCTAATTTCAATTCTAATCATTAAATGACCCTTTGCTAAAATTTTATAGTCATATCGAATAAGGCGGAAGGTCAATAACTACGCCTCGTCTAGACGAGGCCCTGCTAGTGGAAGGTTCTCCTCCTCAAGTTGAAGTTATGTTTTAAGTATATTCCCCTGAAGAGGCACGAAACATGTAGGTAAGTCTAATAAAGAGGTGTGAAAGTGGGTGGCGTAGTTATTGAGCTTCCGCCTTATTCGATAGGTCTATAAACCCTTATAAATGTGTTTGTTTATTTAAAATTAATTAATTACTTAGTCAGCAGCCCACTGTCGTACATCGTAAAGTAGTCCAGACAGATCATCGAGTTTAAGCAAAATCCAAAGTGGTTCTTAGTTGCCGTACACGATGGTAACCTCCGGACAGCTAGACACTAATATAATAAAATCCTTAACCAGAACTTGACTAATTCAACTTGTAGAAGGCACTAGTTAAAAACGAGTGTTACTCATAATGTTGTGGATGAAACCCCATAATTAGTTTTACTTCACACTTTTTAATCTTAAGAGACAAGAGTATAATTGGAACAAAAGTAAAAAATTAATAATTTTGCTCTGTAGGAACCGTTTTGTAGTATTGCGTTTTGACGAAGCATTCTTCTTTTTAGATGATCGCGAGTTTACAATTTAGTATAGCAAGAAGTCGAGGTGATCATTTTCGGTGTTTTGTAGAATTGATGAGAATTAAAGACATTTGTCAAAAAATCGTTCAATAGTACAACCTAAAAAATAGATTACAAATAATTAAGGTGTACATAGTGCAGTGTTTTAGCAAAGCGTTATCCTCGTCTACAGTATATATATATATATATATATATATATATATATATATATATATATATATATATATATATATATATATATATTTTAGATGTCCACACTTTTGGTACTTTAGGTCGTCGTATTGTAAACATGTGTACTTCTAAACGGCCGGAGCATATTACTGCCTCACTATGGAGTGCCGTCAGTTTAAGAGAAGTCCTTTAGGGGAATATTCTCAGGCAGAGGTCTATTTGTTTTATTGCGTGTATACCGTCCCTACCAGGTCAAACTATAGAATATGCAAATCGGAGCAAACTAGAGAACGAACATATTCTATCCATTGTCGAAGTAATATATTGAAGAATGTTCTTCTTCGATACTTTATTTAAGGCATTAAAGGCTATTCTAAAGGGGTTAGAGTTGTGACAATTTGGGACAGGCCGTATCCTTCATAATCCAAGGCAAATTCTTGAATCTAAGAAACGAGTTTTTGCATATTCAATAGTCTGACATGGTAGGGACGACATGTCTCTAATCCTCTCTATTTGTTTTGAGATGTGTGAGTATAAACTGTTATTGTAAACTTCTATTTTCTATAAGTAAGGTTTTTATTTCATTCATAGTTCATTACTTTTTCAGTGAATTATTTGTTTATATATTGAATTTCCGTCTTGTTAACAACAGAAATTTTACTCTATAAATATATATATAAAAAATGAACGTTGAGATGTAGAAGAAAGGAACAACAGTATATGATAATTACTGCCCAAGGTATCTTTTCCGTAGTTGAGACTATAATAAGGCGAGTATTGACCTTAGCCCAGTCGCTTTTCCTTGATATAAATCATGGACGTCATGGCACGTTGTTTTTTTGCCGCTTTTTTAGTCTATTTTCGGGCATTACTTTATCTCCCGATTCGAGGTCTCGCGCAGTTTTTTTTTTTTATATCTCTTAATGCTAAAAGGAAGAAAGGAATGATTCTGCTTGGAATTTTATGAGTCATACAGATTATAATGTATTTAAATATATTGAAAGAAAAAAAAACATCTGTTTCAGTGGATATATATATATATATATATATATATATATATATATATATATATATATATAAATAAACCTGCATTATTCGTATGTACTCGAATATACGTATTTGTATGTTTGCGTTTTTATAAAACGCTCCTTTGGAAACAAAATAACAAATCTTTATGTTGGAGACCTGGTGTGTCATTTTCCTTGTGCGATACGGTTCCACTACTGTCCTTCTAAACCAATGTCAACTTATATATGATCTCTGAAAAAGATAATGTTGTTCATAAATTCGTTAACCTGTCTGTACCTTTGAGCAAAAAGGGTAATTGAAAAAAAAAAAAAAATGTTTCCTGTAACTTTAGCCCTTTTAATAATTACATTTATCGCGCCCTAATGCCACCTGTGCAGTTCACTCAAATTTCAGAGGTTTAGACATCGGTACAAGGTACAGATATATTTATAAGTTTTTGGGACATAACGATCACCAAGGCATTTCTACCTTATACCATGAAGTTGTAAACGTTCAAAGACAACGTGTACATAGTGATAAATGTGATAAAATCAACTGGCCAAATACTAAGCCTAGTTTCTACTCTGTTCTCCGAACAGTGGATATTTCTTGTGGAAAATGGCATTGGTATCTTAACCTCTCAATGAGAGGACCAATAATTCTTGGAGTAAAATTGATTTAAACCTTGCGTTCATATTTTCTTGAATGTTGCCTTCGATGTAATATTTATTTATACATGTAAGTGTTCCGTAGCTTGGCCGATAAACACACGAAGCAAGTCTTGTAAGAAAACCGTAAACCGAGCGATTCATAAAATATTAACATTCACTCTGGTTTGATGTTTTGGCCTTCAGTAAAATACTCCTTCAAAATTTGCAAAACATCTCCCTTCACTCGCTTTGCAAACATCTTCCTTGTTTTACCTCCTTTCGTGTCTTGGCTTGGAGTAATGCGTAACTCTGAAGGTCACTGATTTATTATACACATTTCACCTCCCTCCCAATATAAAATATATTGTATTGGGGCTAAAGGACTTCCTTGTAGAGCATTGTGACTAGACTGCTATAGTGATATTGCGCATCTCTCGACGGCAACGGCCGATCCTTGCGCAAGATGATTAATGAAGCTTGCATCCTTTGATTTCTGCATACCTTTCATCCTAGTCACTTGTCTCCTTCCCGTCCTCTATACTTCTATTGTTTACTAGTTTCTTATTTTCCTACCTCCTTTAGTACATCTCTTGGAGACTTGTAGCTTTCCTCTATCAATGGCCTATATTTCCCACCCATATATATATATATATATATATATATATATATATATATATATATACATATATACACACCTATAATTTTTTTATTTTCCTCAAAGATTTGAATGAATATCAAGCTCGAAAACTGTACTATTACACGATAGCGTCCCTAAACCCCCAAAAATTTGCTCTGGAATCTTGAAAATGTGACATATATTAGCCACAAAGTATGGCATATCTTATTGTTATAATATTTTTATATTATGCTTTGATTGAGTTCATGATGTACTATGTTTTAATTTACTTTTTATTTCTGTTAGTTGTTAATTTGTATTAATCTGTTAAATAGTAAGCACACATTCCTTTGTATGGGGCAATGCCCTAAAGCAAAGTATGTAAATAAATAAAAGCCCTATAAGTCCGGCTGGACCACGCGAATTACAATTAACGCTGTTTTGAGGAGCTTGAGTTTTTTTTTATGCAAAAACTTGTTTTATTTATTCTGAATGAGCACTTTTTCAGTTATCAGGCCAATCTGCTGGACTCATTTTTTTTTTTAATCTTCCTCTGCCTGACATTGTAAAATGCATTATCAAAGTTTGTCTCTACGTGAAATGACTGTTTGCGAGATATACGCTGATTTTAAATCTCATTTTACTGCCGCAATCATATATTTATTTCTACTTCTGCCTTACTTCGATTTTGATAGTCCACGATTTGCTTTCTCATACTCGAAATATCCAATCTTTTGATGGGCCCGTAGAATTTTAGTCATCGTTGTTTTACGTTTTTGTATATTTCAGTGATTTTTTATATTTACTTAATACTTCCATAAGTTTGTTATTCAGTACTAATTGGACCTAATATTTCTTCTGAACGTTTTCCTTTCTTGTTTTTTGAAATTTGATCCATGGCAGGTTTTACATTGAGATCTTACGTTTCAGACGAATAAAGGCATTTGGCTTGACTACCATATTGTATTGAGTCTTGAGTAGAATTGCTTAGTAATTTATTTCTTCATTGTATTTGTTTTGTGTTAATCGGCAGGCTGTCATCGTATTTTGATACCGTGTCCTGTTCGCCAATCAAAACCTGATTCTTGAATATTGTCAACTAGGTAGGATATATATTATATTATACTAGTCGCACAGCTTTGGTATTTATTCCCTCAATTTTCTATCTGCATTATGAAATGGTTAAACAACTGTTTCTTATTTATCCTCCAAATATTTCTTCAAACAACCGGTACATTTGTGCATACATTACCATAATAGACAGAGTTTATTCAGAAAATATCTATACGAACGAATAAATATTTGGAAATTTATGTGCATAATTTTTCTATTAAAGAATAGTTTTCTTATGGGTTCGATTGTTTCTAGTCACTTTAGGCCCAACAATGAAATTTGGACACATCTTTTGAAGTTTCAAGCGGGTAAAATCATTTCTACTATGCTATTAAAATATACCCAGAATTGAGAGTGTATATACGATAAGAACCAAAATTGTGTTGTTTTTTTTTTTAGCTAAGAATCTTATTATGCAACATTTCTAATGCATTGGTCGTCATACTGCTAAATGTGCACATTAGGACTTTTGTTGAGTTAATGTACCTATGTATATGTGTAAATATTAATGAATATGTGTCGTATTATTTATTGTAATTGTTCCTTTGCAGCGAAACATGTTCCTTCAGCAGGTTTTGCCGATGAAAAAAACCCTGTGAAGTTTGAAAGGGCAAGTGCCTAAAATATCTTGTATATCCTTGATCGTGTTCGTTGACTCCTGCCAAAAATTATCTCATTGAATATTCATATCATACGTGGATATTAGTTTATTTTTTATTTTTTTTTTTAAAACGGCGAAATATTCCAAGGAGCGGCTCAAGGTCTTATGTTTTTTTTTTTTTTTTTTTTTTTTTTTTTTTTACCCTTTATTCTTATTAATTTATTTCTAGTCTCACCATGCGTTGGCATTTATGTCTATTTACTCATTATTGTATTATATCGGGTTGGGTGATAAACCTTTATTGATAATCACAGCAGTAACATTGTGAGAATATGCACAATTACACAACCCTGGAAGGGGAGGATAGAGAGTTTACCAAAGGAGATTTGGATGGCCAGGGAGATTGAAACGAAACTTCTGATAGACTGATTTGGCCAGGGATTGGATAAAGGGGATATTGAAGTTATTATGCAGGGTTAGGGTCGAGACGTGGTAAGGGGCATTAGATATTTTTCGAAGGATTTTGGACACTCCAAACCAGAATTTAAATGCGCTTTTGTGGATCGTTAATTTTTTTCTCTTATTGCTTCAAATTAAGATGTAAAAGTATATTTTCTAGAAGAACATTTCAATTTAGATCTAAACTCTAAAAGAAGATTTTTTTTGGAATTTTTTCTCTTAATGTTGGTTTGTTTTAGCACTACTAACTACTTTCTGAGGAATATGTTTTTTTAAGTAGCACTTGCGTAACGGACATTTTGAGAATTTATTTATATAAATTATATAATTATATAATTTATAATTAATTTTTCGATATCATTTATTTTTAGTTTTTATTCAGTTTTTCTTTAACATTTTGTTTGGGAATTTGCTGCTATTTAAGAATGCGCCCTTTGGATAATGAGTTATGTACTTGTGTATATTTGGTGAATGTATTTGACTTTTAAAAGAGTTTTATTTGTAGCTCTTAACATCTGATAAGCGTATGTTTGTAAAATAGGATTTTAAGAGCTGCCTATCGTGTTTTCTATCGGTTGTTTGTTCGAAGCGCGGGTCTCTGGTGTATATGGAAATGCAAAAATAAAAAGTCCTTGAGTCTTGTTTACTCGATCCGTGGCAATTACGTAACATTCGATATGTACGTAGTTTATTTCTTAGCCGGGAGCTTTTTGTGTTAGTATTAACTCTCCGTCTGCACATGCCATTCCTGGCGGGGAAACAGTGTTAGTTCGTTTATGGACTTGTGGTTTCTTCGCTGCCTTTTACTTGCGTCAGTAGTAGATTTTCATCAAATATTTATGTTACTGTAGTCATTCCAATGGTTTCCACTCCTACAATTATTTGTCATCTGTAATAATACAGCAGATTCCCTAAACGTGAGGGTGATTTGGCTTAAGGGACACAGTACTTCTACTGGTGATAGTTCGAGAAACTGTGTTCGAGGATTGAAATCGAAAAAATATTTATGACTATCTTGCCGTTAAAGGTACGTGCAAAGGTGGAATGCCAAGTAGCCACAGAACAGTGCTGACCACACTAGCCCCTCCCTAGTGTTTGGATGGTGTACATTAGCTACCTCTCCGGGCTCTGGGTACTGATTCCCTGACTCCGACCATATTACTGAAAATCGTTTAACATCCAGGAACTGCATCATGTATGCTTTCAAACATTACTTATGCATGGCTTGTTATGGCTAGTGTAGAATGGATGGAAACCATCACTGTACCAAAGGGAAACCATCTGTTCTCTCACTAAGGACGTCCTAAGAAATTTAATAATGAATCTATTTTGGTAGACAATTTATTCAGCTTTCTTCAACTTACCACGACTTAGCAACAGTTTTCGAGATATTTAGGAAAATATACAAACATGACCAATACTGTTAGTGTATGCTGATAATATACATTATATATTTAACACATAGATTAAATTGTTTTCCTTATCCACCATTTATTTATTTATTCCTTGTTGTATATATTTTGATTCTGGGTTATAATTTTAGCTTGAGAATGATCATGTGATCGAAACGTAGCAGCATCGCTTATCGTAATTAATCCTGATGTTGAGGCTGCATTTTGGGCTTTTATTCCTAACCTCTTGGTATTGTACGTTTTCATTGAAAATTGCAGGCTCCCTTTGTTGTTGAACGTTATATTTCTATTTTTTAACTATATTGTCTTTTTTAACATGATTGTTTGTTCTTACCGAGTGAAAACGTTTTTCCGCATTTCGCCTTTTCGAAACGATATAAATACAAAGAAATTTCCAGATTAATTCTTTTCTTGTTACAAACAGAGAAACAAGCATTGTTTCAGTGTTTGTATAAAGGTTTATTCGCAGATGTTGTATACATATTCTAAACCCTTTGTGTTAAAATAAAGGTAGCACGGCTTAGATTTACCTTTATAAGGGGAAAAAATGCGGACCCTACATAATTTATTTTTCCCTTTGATCTCTCTCTCTCTCTCTCTCTCTCTCTCTCTCTCTATATATATATATATATATATATATATATATATATATATATATATTATAGTTGGCCTTAGGATATAAAAATACTTTCAATGTATAAAATAAGAACAATCAGAATAGAAAATAAAAAGTTAAATAATTTGGGATAAAAAGGATTTATTGAAAATCTCAGTGAATTAATATCTATGTTGTTGGCTTATGGTGGTATACAAGTGAAGATGTAGTGATTGTCTAGTGTAGTGACTGTGATGTTATGTAAGACTAGCGGTACAGTGACAGGACTAGTGAAAGCCCAGACTCTTTGCCTTGACTCCACATGTCCCCTCTTTGAAGCTCTCTCTCCTAGTATGGCCAGCTCAATACTCTTTTATCACCTACACGATTTCCTGTATTGTTATATTTAATTTACTCTATAATTAGAAATCATCTTTACTCATTACTGTATCTTTGAAGATTCTTATTAGTAAAGTTATATTATATTGCTATTGTGTATTTTATTTTGTACTAACTGTTACCCATGCTGCACCAAATGTATGCCTATGACTCTCCCCGTATCAAGATCTACCTGTATACCCAGTTAGGTCAAAATCGGTCGAACGGTGTGAATTTTTTATATCCGTCTAATTCGTGAAATACCACCACACCAATTCATAAAACAGCCGACAGAGGTCAGCACCACAGCCTGCGAGTAGATAGCTCTTATCAAAGAAAGGCCAGCACTCCTTAGTTAGACAGTTAAAAACTGCAATTAATGATTATATAATGATGTAAAGTCATCAATGAGTTCGAGCTATTCTAATTATCACGAACTTCAACAAATAAATTTGAGACATTCTTCAAAATGACCGTCAGAATCTAAATGGTTCAGTGTAGCCAATTTTTCTTGAACAGAACTTTTGACCTTTTGATTAAATTTTCAAATTTGACTATTTTGACCTAGCCTAGGAGATTTCCCGTATCAAGACCTAATTGTGTGCCAAGTTTGGTCAGAATCGGTCAAACGGTGTAGATTTTTATAAGGAACAAACATACAAACGGACAAACAGACAGACACGTGATTTTTATATATATAGGTATGTTGGAGGTGAGAATGGGGAAGGATCAATGGATTCTTGAAGTAGCTAGGCGGAGTTGCTCCTTAAAATTGTATAATCAATTTAATAAAGTTATAATGGGAACGTTTCGAACCTGTTTACGTTAATTTTCAGGCTTCTACAATTTAAAATAAAAGCAAGAATAAGGAGGAGACTACTCCTATGTGACTAAACTAATACAAATACAATATATACGATATATAATACTAATATAAAATATAAGGGACCTTAAATTAAGTCCTGATAAGTTCAACTGTAAAGCTAAACATATAGTTTATTCGACCATGTTATGTTGGTTCGACAGCATTATGTCTAGCCTTTTATGTAGGCTATTTTAAACAGATTTTTTTTCTCGAAAAGTGGCGTATACTAACCTCCGAAATTCCTTGTTTAGGTATGTGGTTAGTTATGCAGCTCCTGCGTGACGGGTTTTATTTTTTCTTGCCTTCTAACTAACAGTTTAGTGCAGTTTCTCTGCAGACGATACCTTTGAAGCAAAGAACCTTATACACTTTTGTAAAAAAAAAAAATGTTATAATACCTCAAATTTATAACATCCTGTTGTTGTTGCGAATTCGAGGGTGAAGTTGTCCAACATACATTCTTACTTTATAGTTTCTTATTTGGCAACACTCCATGCCTTTCTAAAGGCATAGTAGTTCATATGTCGGAACAACTTTCTTCTAAAAATAAATGAGATCTCCGATTATTTTGTAACTAGTACTTCCGTATATTACCTAAGCATTTAATACTGACAGATATATCCGTTTGAATTACTTTAACTTTAATTACGGCTATATTAACACTTTTTCTTATTTTTATGGATGTTTTATTAAGGTCTGAAGAGTAAACATTATGTGAAGTATTTATATTAGATGATACTGCATGACTGTATTGGATTACTGATTCACACATTAATTAATTAATTTTAATTTATAAACGTTAAAAACAAAATATAAGACACATACTCTAGTCGATGTAAAAATAGAAAAAATAACTTTCAAGCGAAGAAAATAAATTAATTTTGATTTATTAATGTATGGTAAATTTTCATATCGTCACTCAAATTTCACAACCGCGTAAGTCAATTTTCCTAACTTTTCAGGAGAGCAATAAAACTGTAATGATCTGTAACTTGGAAAAATGCAATTCGCTAAAGATGCCATGCATAAAACCAATAATAATAATCAAGATGATTAGATAGTTAGCCGTCGAGGTGATAAGTAAAGATGGAATGGTTGGGATTCGGCTAAATAAACCTCAATATGATTTTGTTTTAAAAAATCTATATTTCGGACGTTTCGGCTACTCATTGGTAGCCTTCGTCAGCTAAAATGACAAAAAAATAAATTAATACAAAAACAAAAAAAATATAAGTGTGATAGGTAAAAAAACTATAGATACAATTAACTTATAAAAGAACATATCGTCTTAAATTCTTAGAATGAGTAGAATGAAAAAGTAAATAGGTACAATAATTGATTTTAATAGTAATTAGTAACATTAATTGATTTTACAAAGAAACTACATACCAATGACAAATATAGTAGCTAATAGTAACATTAATAAATTTTACAAAGAAATAAGATACTACATACCAATGGAAATGCCGAGCGGCAGAGGAAGACCAAGGTTGGCAATTAAGTAACCATTGTGAAAGTGTCTAAGGAAAAAGGAATCTACTGGGGTATATGTAGCTGAACACAGCAGGTGGTGGGAGAAATGTCGGTAAGGATCAAAAGGCATGTTTATGACATTTTTTGACAGGAAAGGAGAAAAAGGTGTTAATGGAAGGATACCCAAGGGGCATGGTAAAAATCTAGGTGGGAGGTCGGGGGAGTATTTGGAAAATATTAGCGTACATAGGAGAAATGCCTTGTTGGTCAGTTTTGTAGTTTATATTGTTTTTGTTTAAGTTTATGTGTACACATTCCGAGATCTGTAGTCTTTTTTTGTTTCGTTGTGTAGAAAGAATTTTCGTGTCGTGGAAGTTAAAAGTGTGTTTTTGTGTAATGGCGTGTTTTGCAAGTGCAGATTTATCTATTTCTTTATTAGTGATGGTTCGTTTATGTTGTGTAAGACGTGAGTGAATGTCATTTATGGTTTCTCCTATGTATACACCATTACAGGAGGGGGTTTGACAAGGGACTTGGTAAACACAACGGGTGGTTTGTTCAAAAGGGATGGGAACAACAACCAAACTCAAAGATCCCATCCCTTTTGAACACACCACCCGTTGTTTTTTTTTTTTTTTTTTGTTTTTTTTTATAAATCTGTTACCATCCAGTCCAGGCAACGAATGCTTAAAAACAGCTATAGGTGGAAATTTTTGGAACACAATTTTGGACTAAGTAACATTGTTTGGGCTGGATAGGAGGTGAACATATCAAAAGTCCTCTAGCCTTTGTGCCGGGGGGAGGGAGGTTTAGAAGGTCCCATTTTTCGGGTTTTCACTTGTATCTCGGAAACCCTGCGTCCTAGCGACATGACTATTCTATAACAAATGAAAGGTGATTAAATTTCCTACAAGTTCTATCCATTAAAGTTTTTCGAGATATCTATAGTTTTCGAAATATCCGCTCTTGAAAGTCTGTCATTTTGGGGAAAAACCACTTTTGCCGCATATTTTTTCCCCGTTTTGACGGGATAACTCTTCAAAGATGAACCCAAAAAATAAATAACGGTTATAGGGTTGTAGAGTATTGCGTTTCCTTCAATAATATATAGTACTTTCCTATTTTATGTATTTTCCTTCAAACGTAAAAATAAAAAAAAAAAAAAAATTCAGTGTTCATCGTGAAATCAGAAATTTGAACGACGATATGCACCGTTGCTGACACAATTCTATAATCAGAATTTTTTATTTATGACCTCGAATGGACTTCTCAAATATCACTGTATCGATCTAAATCCCTGTATGAACTTATGCCCATACGTCCGCCACCAGATGGAATAGTTTTACAGAATTAAATCTATGCAAAATATGAAATTATGACACAATTTCAGTTGAGTATAGCGTTTTACTGAAAGTGCAGGGGTAAATAATTTTGTGATATTAACCCAATTGGTGGGTCCATTACAACACCTCTTTTTCTAAAGCTGGATAATGTTTTTTGGTTCTCTTGAAAACCGACATCTTTTGAGCAGCCACTTTTGTAGCGATATATTCTGTCATTGATGATTCCTAATAAATTACAATCAATTTTCTTCCATGTTTAAGAAGTAATTGTTATCGATTCCCATTTCACGAAGAAATGAAGCAGTCCCCTTTGATCCAAATCAAATGCTTTTATCTAAGCGAGATATTCTCTTCCTTAATTTTTCACTCTGCAGGATAAGTAACCGTTTTTCGAATGCTTGGTGTCGTTTTGCTCCAGCTGAATGTAGGATTAATTGAGTAAATTAATTTAATGCACACCTGTTGATCTTATTTGATTTTGAAGAATTGTTGGTATATTTGACCATGTCTATGAGTGTATGGCAAGGAGAGTTCCCTGCGGCTCGACTTGCGTAATGTAGATATATAGTATATGATACTTAAGAACTATCTCATGGGAATAAGGGCTGGTAGGTATAGTACTCTGGCCTGATTATACTATATCAGTAGAAAGGGGTCTCGCCCTTTCCCACCCTTAGCTCACCCCTAGGGACACCCGGACACCCTTCTCTATCACAATAGGAAGGTTATGGGAGTGTTATTCTACAACCTATCCTCCTGTTTCTTTTTTTTTCTATCCACTTTATTTGCGGTCTCTTTTCAAACCTGTCATCATATACTACAACAATCTGTAAACAACTCTCGTCGATTTAACTTGCGGTTTTCGCGGTTATCCTCTTCGTATCATTCATCTTTACACCTCATTTCCTTTTCCACGCTCATTCATGGCACGTTCTTCCGAATGTTTTTATCTTTACCATTCATCCTTATTGTGGCTGAATGAGTCTATGATAGTAGTCAGTTTATTCTCCATCGAATCAATAGATATGCTTTAATAAACACTAAGGAAGGAACACTCCGTACCTAGATTTTCGGGATCTGTTTACACCTGGGAGTGGTGGTTTTTCGGGTCTGTTTGCGAAGACAACATCCAGTTACTAGTGTGGTGTGTTGTCGTGATTATAACAGTGATTTTGGTACTTACTGGTTTTTTGCAGGTTATCAATTCTTTCTTTTCTTTTTTTAAGGGTTGACACGCCATCATAATAATTAATTCCTTCTTTAGATGTTATCTAAGGTTAGAAACCATATTATATAAATAATCAAAATTTATTATTGTAATGAAAAGTATTTAAAAGCACTGTAATCACTACTAAAAGTAACTTTTTTTGACTGCTATATTTATAAAATATGGTTTCTAACTAACCGTTAGATAAGTTGTATTTGTAAGTAATACTTGTAGGCTTGTAAAGCATAAATGAAAAGAAGCAGAGTATATATTTATTAATAAAAAAATTATATGGCTCGCCGGGTAACAGCTAGTATGTAATAATAAACTTCAGCCTCTGTATTACTTAATTTTTTACTAATGTTTTAATAAATGCCGGTTACTTTATGACCCTACAGGCAGGCCTTGGCTGGATTCCTTATTATTCAGTGTTGCTCGCATTAATGTTCTTACTTTTTAAATAGTATTTTAGAAGTATTGTGTTTTTATGCAGCCATTTTTGCACTATAGTAAACCAAAATCCTTGATTTTAGCACTTTCCTCCGAAGGAAAGTAGCTATTGAGGTTGGACTCATGACGGAATTTTTGAAAAATTTCTTCAAATCTTTATCGATCCTACCTAGTAGACACCGAAAATGACCCCCGTTAAAATTTATATATATCTATATATATATATATATATATATATATATATATATGCATATATATATATATATATATATATATATATATATATATATGTTTTGTTTTAAGTTTCTTCGCTGGGGTTGATATGATTGATTTGTGAGACGGCTTCTCTCTCCAGCGGTGTTCTTCCTCTCCTTTGCGCAATATTTCGTCGGGTTCATCTCCGACTTCTTCGGGCTGCTATCTGTCGTCCTCGGTGGTTGTCAAGGGAATGATTTTTTCCCGGAATTTCCCTCCTTTATAGCCCTACTTCGTAGACTATGCGGGCCAATGGTGTAGGGGGTCCGTGGGCCAATAGGGCTCGAGGGCTGTCTTTGTCCGTCCGTCGTCTGTAGTTCATCAGTGGTCCGTGTGGGGCGCTGGTCTTCAGTCCTTGTTTTCACCTCTCTCTTCTTAAGGATGGGCCGCCAGATGTCCGGGAGGATGAGGCCATCTTCCCTATTGAAGTTCACCGGATGCTTATATATTTCTATGGCTTCTCTAATAAGTCTTCTTGTCAAATTGGTCTCCTTGGCTAGGGTCTTGGCTTGGTCGAATAATACTTGCTTGGGGCACTCTTCTCCGTGTGTTGCCACCGCAGAAGTTTTGGTGCGCCCCAGCCTGTAGTCAGCAGCGTGTTGTCCGATCCGGGTGGCCACCTTCTTACCTGTTTGACCTACATACACCTTCCCACAGTCGCACGGTAGAAGGTAAACACCCTGGTCTTGTAACCGCTGCTTATCCTTACTCTTGCTGAGCCATTCCCCTAGCTTATTGAGCGGTTTAAAGGCGACTTCGGTGTTGTGACTTCTGAATAGTCTGCCTAATTTCTCGCTCACGCCGTTGACATATGGCAGGGAGATTCTTGTCTTTTGTTCTGCCTCTGTCCGGTTATTGTCTTGGTGTCGGGTTTTCACATCTTTGATGATCCGGGCCAGTTTCTTATGATCATAGCCGTTGCTCACCAGATCTTTCGTGAGTTGTGCCAGTTCATTTTCTAAGTGTGTCTGGTTACTGCACAAAGTCAGGGCTCTATGTGCCAGTGTCCTGATCACACTCATCTTGTGTGCCATGTGATGGTGTGAGTCCGAGTGGAGATAACGTCCTGTGGCCGTGGGCTTCCTGTAGACGGTGTGCTCCAGATCACCATTGTGTCCTCTTATAATCAGGAGGTCCAGAAAGGGCAACTTGCCATCTTTTTCTTCTTCTATGGTGAATTTGATGGCTGGGTGCATGTTATTCATAAAGTGAAGAAATTTCTGAAGTTCTTCTGCACCGTGCTGCCAAATTGCTAGGACATCATCAACATACCTAAGCCACAGCTTGGGTTTGTGTTCAGTCCTCTCCATGAGTTGCCTTTCAAAATCCTCCATAAATATATCGGCCACCACTGGTGATAGGGGGCTGCCCATAGCTACGCCATCCTTCTGCTGGTATATTGTTCCTTTGTGCTGGAAATAGCAGGAAGTTAACACTAGTTCTGCTAATTCCATCAGGCTGCCTTCCAGGAACTTGTTGTCTTTGATGATGGCAATGGAATCTTTCGCTGGAAGATTGGTGAACAGGGACTCCACATCGAAACTCACTAACATATCCTGTTTCTCCAGTTTCGTCTGTTTAAGGATCTCTGTTAACACGATAGCGGCCAGAGTTTTTGTTTTTTCGTCACGAAACTTGGTATATAGCATTCAATTAGCAAACGATTGAACGAGTTCGTTAATCACCAAAGTGGGTCCACCGGAAGGGGGGGTTTACCCCGAACCCAAAACACTAATTTGACTATGTCAGCCGTAATATTTGTTATATTTCAACGAAACTTGGTATTCGTAGTGGTAATATAGAGAGAAAAGTGAGATATAAAAATGAACTAAATCGGTTCATTAGAAGGGGGGGGGGGGGTTTACTCCGGACCCACAATACCAATTCGCCACTACCAGCCGTGATTTTTGGTATATTTCGATGAAACTCGGTATTCGTAGTGGTAATCCACAGGTAAATAACTGTTGTAAAAATAAACTAAATCGGTTCATTAGGAGGGGGGGGGGGTTACTCCGGACCCACAATACCAATTCGCCACTACCAGCCGTGATTTTTGGTATATTTCGACGAAACTCGGTATTCGTAGTGCTAATCTACAGGTAAATATGTGTTGTAAAAATAAACTAAATCGGTTCATTAGAAGGGGGGGTTTACTCTTGACCCAAATTCTTAATATACTCATACCGGTCGTAATTTCTGCTGTATTGTAACGAAACGCGGTATACGTCGTGGGTAACTCATGAGAAAGAAGTGTTGTAAAAATGAGCTGAATCGGTCAATCGGAAAGTGGGGGTTTAATTTGTAATATATTTCAATAGAAAAGCCCGTCAGACGTAGGTTCACAAAGCCGCCGCAAGGAGCGCTTTCTACCACTAGAGTGACTGTATCCTGTTCCTGCGTTAGATCAAAATACGATAATATGAGGTTTTTTGTATTTATTACATAGTGTAATAGGTACCATGTGTAAACATAACTCTGGAAGCAAATTATTAATTGATCAGTTACTCATTACAAATTTAAAAGAGAACTATTCATGTTTTTATTTTATTTATGTAGGATATTTTAAGCAAATTGTTCTGGAAAGCAATCTACACTACCCAAATTTTGAGGAAAGTGCTTAGTTATGCCGCTCCTGCGTGACGGACTTTTTGTTATGTAGTTATTATCTAACGAATTTGCTTGTTAAGTTTTACTAGCATGTTTGCTTCAACATCTTACCCGAAATCTCATGTGCTTTTTATTTAAATATTAAAGAATGCTAGCTTTAAAGAAAACAAATTATTATAAAACTTATGGAACACTGAAGTGTGAATATAACTTGTCAACTCAACATGAAGATTCATACCCGAATTCGACGTTCACTCTGAAAATTCAATATTTATTGACCTTAGTATGAAATTTAA
Organism: Gonocerus acuteangulatus; assembly: GCA_946811695.1. Lineage (NCBI taxonomy): Eukaryota > Metazoa > Arthropoda > Insecta > Hemiptera > Coreidae > Gonocerus > Gonocerus acuteangulatus. The sequence continues at coordinate 27,450,565 of OX328125.1, forward strand.
TAATTATAATACACCTTAATATAAGGTGCCTGATGATGAACCTTAACTGGTTCGAAAGGTCGCAAATATGAGTTAATGTTTTAAACAATTTTAAAGAGAAACTCCTGCTAGGTTCTTCAAGGATCCATTGATCCTTCTCCACCCTCACTTGTAACTTACATAATTTATTATGTTAGTATATTATGTATATGTTTTCTAAAATATTTTTTTATCTTTTTTAGGTAAGTCCGTTTGTTATGCTGATTGATCGTAAGTAATAATATTGTATTTTGTAATATCTCTTAGTTAACTTAAAGATAAAACAATTTGTTTTTCGATGTTGGTTTTTTTTTCGTCCTATTTTAGCCGATCCCCTTTTTTAAACTAATGACCCCCTATTAATCTCGTTCTTGGGAAATATTAATTTGAATAAAATGATAATCACCGAGGGACAAATAGATGAAGAAAATAGAGGTTTTGTTTATTTTTATTCTTTATCTCTGTCTATCGTTTTGACGGAGAGAGTGAATTTATTATATGGACAGGGCGGAGGGAAGAGATAATTTCCATAACAGGTTTATAATGGGGGCTCTCGGATCGGCGATAATTAGCAAAGGTTATATCTTAAGCTCTTCTATTATTATTATAATAGTTTCATTTTATCTATCTATATAAGTAAAATAGAGGGTTTTTATATACGTAGTAAGGTCCATAAGTTTCCGGCCTGTCCTGCTTCCCCTCCTTCAAACGTGCCGGGACCTGCACGCCTATCCAGGTCCATGCCTTCTCACTCCATACCCATCGCCCGCACTTCCTCAGTCTTGTCAGTCAGTGTCCAGCCTTGAAGGAAACTCTCTATTTTTACAATGTTCAAACTCGAGTACCGTGCGGTAATTAAATTCTTTTGTAAAGAGGGTCTTACTCCTGCGCAAATTAAAGAGCGCTTGGATTGTGTATACGGGCAGTCCTCCCCCTCGTATTCCACAGTGAAAGATTGGGCAAAATTATTTAAGTTAGGGAGAGAAAGTCTAGAAGATGACCCACGTCCCGGTCGCCCATTGGAAGCTGTCACTTCTGAAGCAATCCAACTTGTGGAATCTGAATTGCTGTCTGACCGGTGACTAAAAACCAAGGAAATAGCAGCGAGGTTAGGGCTTTCAAAAACAAGTGTTTTGAGGATCATCAAAGAACATTTGCATATGAACAAGGTTAGTGCAAGATGGTTTCGAAAAATTCTTTCAGCTGCTTAAAAACAGGAACGAGTTCGCTGCTGCAATGAATTTTTACGCGAGTATAATGCCGACCCAAGGAATTTTTTGGACTCAATTGTAACTGGGGATGAGACAATGGTTCTATATTATGACCCACTCCGCAAAAGAGAGTCCATGGAATGGAGAAGACCAGGAGAAGCGCCTCCTTTAAAGGCAAAAGTCAAGCAGTCAATAAAAAAGGTAATAAGTGAAGATGGAATGGTTGGGATTCGGCTAAATAAACCTCAATATGATTTTGTTTTAAAAAAAATTTTTTAAAACAAAATCATATTGAGGTTTATTTAGCCGAATCCCAACCATTCCATCTTTACTTATCACCTCGACGGCTAACTATCTAATCATCATGAAAAAAGGTAATGACCACAATTTTTTGGGACTGTAAAGGAATACTACTGATAGATTTTAAAGAAAGGAATACTACAATGAATGGTGAGTATTATGGAGCCCTACTTCACCGGTTACGAGACGCCATTAAAGAGAAGAGGCGAGGGAAGTTAAGCAGAGGTGTCCGCCTCCTTCACGACAATGCCTCTGTCCACACAGCATTGGTTTCCTAGGCCGCTGTGAAGGACTGTGGATTCCAAGAAATCTCTCATCCACCCTACAGCCCAGACTTGGCCCCTTGCGATTTCTACCTTTTTTCAAAGTTAAAATCTGACCTTCGTGGAAGGCGATTTAACACCGACGAAGAGCTCCAAGCGTGGAAGAACATTTTTTTAAAAAAGAAGAAAATTATTTTTTCATGGTATAGAAATGTTGCCAAAGCGTTGTATTAAGTATGTTGAACTTAGAGGAGAATATATTGAAAAATAGTAAAACCAGTTTTTTTTCTGTCACCTTTTCTTCTATCCCAGGCCGGAAACTTTTGGACCTTACCTCGTATATGTGGAATAGGTACTTATTTTCCTTCTTTTTTACTACTTTATTTTATAATTTACATGTTTCGTGGCCTCCATGCCACCACCTCAGGGGCCATTAAAACCTAAACAATTTTTTAATACATCACTTTAGTTAATCAAATAAAATATACCTAGTTAACAGATCACACTATTATTTCTAAAGTGACAACTAAAAAAAAAAACAAAACAAAAACAACTGAAATTGTGTCACTCTTGCCTATGTAGGAGCCTTAGGATTAAGACAGGGAGAGTGACACAAGTGCCCTCTGGCGTAGAAGCTCTGAAGCTAGTAGGTATACACAATTTCGATGTTTGATAAAGAGACATTTACCCATGTCTTTCGTAGCCATAACTCATGAACATCGACTTTAGAAATACTAGTGGGATAGTATAAATAATTTAGTTTAAAATTCACATTTAAAACCCTAATTTTTGTCAATCTATATATATAAAAATCACGTGTCTGTCTGTTTTTCTGATTATTTATTTATTTGTTTGTATGTTCCTTATACAAATCTACACCGTTTGACCGATATTGACCAAATTTGGCACACAGGTAGGTATTGATACGAAAAATCTCCTAGGCTAGGTCAAAATAGTCTAGTTTCAAAATTTGGTCAAAAGGTCAAAAGTTTTGTTCAAGAAAAATTGGCTACACTGAACCATTCTGATTGTGACGGCCATTTTGAATCGACTACTACTGGCCTCTGTCGGCTGTTAGATGAAGTGCTGTTGTGCTGGCCTCTGCCGATATCATTATGAACTAAAACAAATTCACATCGTTTGACCGATTTTCGTAACTGGGTATAGACAGCTAGGTATCAAGTAGATCTTGATACGGGGAGAGTCATAGACAGAAAGTAGGTGTAGCATGGCACACTGGGTAACAGCTAGTATATAATAAAAATGTTCTGTCTTCATACCCTGCATGTGTGGTCCACTCGCCACTCATTTTAAGACCGAGGTTAGAAATCAACTGATAGTAAACAATATAGTAATAGTTGACAGGAACAGGAATAACATTAAACGGAAAATAGAAAAAAAAAGAAAATATTCACATTATAAAAAACAATAAAAACTCAGTAAGTAAGAAAACAGAAATTAAATTTGTCAATAAAATATTTTAAAATTCCATTATAAAATAGATAATAATCGGTTTAAAATAATAGTATAACTGTTACAAAACATATGGTAATCAGCTGATTCATAAGTCTCACGAACAGGTGATTAGTAAGCTCAGACTTCCCCACTTAGAATTGACCGCGCCGCTAGCCAATTTAATTTTTCGCCATTAAATTTCTAGGAAAAATGATTACAAACCAATGGAAAAAATCCGTAATCTTGGAGTTAATACCTCCGCTTAAGCCTGAGTTGATTTTACGCGGAGTGTGCTTAGCGAACGCATCGAGAATATCAATTCAAATTTTTTAGTTGATCTCCAAAGTTAATTACCTCTAGAAAAATATTCTTATTTACTTATCTTTTATGCCAAAGGAATAAATTCTGGTGGTTTCCCTTGCCGATGCAGGGTGTATATAGAATTAATCCTCTAAAAATGAATGACTTCCTACTTAAAGATTAAAATAAGTATTTACCTATTTCTCGAAGCGGAATGATAGTTTCCCCATTAAAGTGACAGTAGCCGTACTATAGATTGACAGATATAATGGCGGGAAAAGAGAGGGAGAGAGAGAGAGCGAACGCGGGAGGAGCTGTGATGGGTGAAAGGTAGTGAGTCACGGAGAGGCTCTATCACGACTTCCTTGTACCTACCTCTATGGGCTACTGTCTGCTACTCTCTACAGGCATCCTTTCTAGTAGCCGAAGAAATTCATTTAGACTCCATCTATTTAGGAGTAGGCAAGCGCTTGGGGGTATTTTTCTTATAACTACCTATGGTCTATGGTAAATAATTAATGAGGGTTTTTTCATTTGCCTCACAACAATCTCTATAATATAAAGTAAATTGTGGGGACTGTACTCTCTCTCCTCCCTAGCCTTGAAGAAGGCTTGAATATAAAGCCAAAACATTGGCGGAAATACAACTCATTTTAGTTATACATACGACCGAACCCCGATTATCAATAATAGTCCAAGGGGTGCTAATGACCATATGCACCGTTAAAAAAAAAAAAATAGTCCAAGAGCTGGTAACCGCACTTTTCACGAAGTGTTTTATGCACCTTGAAATTAAGCTACAATGCACCTCCTGTGTAGATAAGAAGGTATATGTGTTAGCTTGACTTACCGTGGAACACCAGGTACTGCTAAAAACAATTTATTTTTTTGGTTGTTTACATGTTTTCCCTGTCTGCCTTATTTATTGTTCATTGTAAAATTGCCCTTATTTTACATTAAAGATAGTTGGTTTCTGAATAAAACACTATTTTTGGACAATATTTTTTTGCACATTTCCCCTATGCGTGGAAAGTCCTAGTGTTCCACGATAAGTCTAGCCAAAACATATTTACCTTCTTATCTGCCCAAGAGGTACATTATAGGAAAATTTCAAGGTACATAAAACACTTCATGACAAGTGCGTTACTAACTCATAAGGAAAATAGTTTGACATTCAAATGTGACATTTTAATTAATGCGAGGATTAGCTTATTATAATGTGAGGCTTGGTATTTATTTTAGAGTCTTGAATGTTTTCTTGTTATTTAACTATACGAGGTCTTAATGTTGTATGATTTATGTCTGTTTTACGTTACTTTTTAATTCACTAGTAGATTCTAGAGGGAACTTCTTCTGAAGTCTCAAAAAACTGTTTTATTAAAATGTGAGACGTGAGTAGCCGCCACCAACTGATAAAAGAAAAAAAAAATGTGTTTGCTACAATTTGGCACTTTAGGATAATTTTTTTATCTAAATAGCATCTTATGATATATTACTTGGAAAATAATGAATTCCTATCTTTATTTTTAATGTTGAAATTTTTTTTTATTCATTTTTTTCATTTAATGTGAGATATTATCAGCACAGTGTTGTTAACATTGAAGAAAGAGCTACTTTTATCGACTTCCTTAATAACTGATGTTCCCGACGTCGAAATGTAACTCATAACCTATGGCTATTAAGTAATTTTCTAAAGATAAATGAATAATTATTTCACAAAATATAGGAAACCCTACTGGAAACGATTGAAGTTTATTTGTTGTTGTTGGTACATATACGGATTATTTTCAACCGGTTTTATTATTTTCCATCTCTCCTGATGGGAAATAGGTTCTAACCTGGAAGGAGGTTTGGGATATATAACGAGTTGCTATCTGTGTAGAGTATTGGCTCCCTGACCTGAGTTTAATTTATGGAGGACGGGTGAAGCACTCTTAGCGGTGGCAGGGGTTTATATCGGATTAGGACCAGCCCAACGGACCGGATCATGAGGGCATGGAGTCAGCTGCTTGGCTCTTCTCTACCCCCTGTTATTGAAATAACATTGTTCAGTCCCGATACTCTGATATTCATTTCAGCTTGGCTGTTCAAAGTGGAAATTATCAAGTATAGGTAGTTGGTAACAGCTTATTCAGTCTTCATTTATTTTATATTACATTTTTGTCGTAGAAACGTTTCTGCCATAAGCCATTTTCAATCTAATTATCTGTATGATTCTGTATTATTTTTTTTTATAAATTATAATCTTCAGATTATATGCTTGTAAATTTGATGTTATTTAGTTTGAGGAGGAAATTTCTTTTATTTTTTTTTAAATTGAATGGTTCGTTTCTCTATTATTACATGGATGGTATTATTATTACCTCAATTATTACTAGATGTGCAAGACTAGTCCTCCTCTGCTTCTGTAAAGGAGGACTAGATGTGCAAGACTAGGAGGACTAGATGTGTAAGATTAGTCCTCCTCTGCTTCTGTAAAGAAGGACTAGATGTGCAAGACTAGTCCTCTGCTTCTGTAAAGGAGGACAAGATGTGCAAGACTAGTCCTCTTCTGCTTCTGTAAAGTAGGACTAGATGTGCAAGACTAGGAGGACTAGATGTGCAAGACTAGTCCTCTGCTTCTGTAAAGGAGGACAAGATGTGCAAGACTAGTCCTCTTCTGCTTCTGTAAAGTAGGACTAGATGTGCAAGACTAGGAGGACTAGATGTGCAAGACTAGTCCTCTTCTGCTTCTGTAAAGTAGGACTAGATGTGCAAGACTAGTCCTCTTCTGCTTCTGTAAAGTAGGACTAGATGTGCAAGACTAGGAGGACTAGATGTGCAAGACTAGTCCTCTGCTTCTGTAAAGGAGGACAAGATGTGCAAGACTAGTCCTCTTCTGCTTCTGTAAAGTAGGACTAGATGTGCAAGACTAGGAGGACTAGATGTGCAAGACTAGTCCTCTGCTTCTGTAAAGGAGGACAAGATGTGCAAGACTAGTCCTCTTCTGCTTCTGTAAAGTAGGACTAGATGTGCAAGACTAGTCCTCTGCTTCTGTAAAGGAGGACAAGATGTGCAAGACTAGGAGGACTAGATGTGCAAGACCAGTCCCTGTTACCAACTGCCTAGATCATCTTAGTTTTCAACTTAGAATCTACACATATAATTATCAATTATTTTTTTCTTTTATTTAAGTATTTTCATTGGAAAGATCTTGTCCCCTGAACTTGAACAATTTAGGGCAGGGGAAACTATAGAAAACTGGTTTTACTTATTTTACTTAATGAGTTTTCAGCTGAGGACACGCCATTCCTAATGCATGGTGTTCGATCCCCCTTGGCATCGTAAGGTTTCTATTGTAAAAACTTAAATCACTATGAGAAAATACACCACCGTATAATAGAATTGTTATTAAAACTCTGTGGTTTCCATAATCAGTGACGACAGGCGTATTTGTAGGTGGATTACAAAAATGAGGTCGCCAGCATTCATACACTAAGAATTTGCAAAGATAATATTGACAAAGCTGCCTTGACACAGAATCCCTAGATTCTTCGCCTCTTCGTGTGCTTTGTCTTCAATCAAATACATACGTCCGCATATACTTATCGAGTGATTAAATGTTCCCCCTCCAAGGCTATACCTTTATTGGTTAGAGAGAAAACTTGGAAAAACTAGACTTTTGGTTTACTGTGAAGTAGGTAACGGAATGACTAGATCGTTTTTCCGCATGTTCGACATTTTTGTAAATATAATATGTTTCAATTTTAGTAGCTTTTGGAAATGAGTAAGGGTTGAAAATGAAGTTATTACATATGGCATTTTTTGACTTTTCTTATATTTTGTTAATTATCTCGAATACTGTTAAGTAGTCGTGTTAAATGAAAATTAACTATTCCAGAGACTAATTCATTTCGAGCAAAAAGATTCTAGCATGAATTTCGATAGGGCTACTTCAGCCCGATAAAACGGAGCGTGAATCGAAAAGGATTAGTTTCGTTCTGTTAACGGTGAAGTATTAACTTATAGAATGGTGACTCTATATTAGCATAAATATGCTCTAGCTATGTCTAAACTGAAAAAAGAAAAAAAAAAAAAAAAAAAAAAAAACATTACAAAAAAAGTGTCCTCTGGCGTTCGCGCTGGCGGGGTGGCCATATACGAAATAGAAGACTGTATGTTATACAGTACATTACATAGGTTTGTCGGGTGGAACTAAAGCATATTTATGTTCCTGAATTTGAGCAGAAGGCTCTAAAAGATTTTTTAATTTTTTTACAATGTATTTTATGTCAGAAGGTCTTATTTTATTTACTAAAGATTATTCTGTAATAATCGTTAAATTCACTCTACGGGTTTCACGGAACACCTAAATATAAATCACAGCTTCAATCTCAGGGAACTTTCCGCAGGCCTGTCACATGAAATACACTGTAAACGTTTATATTCTAATATTTCCAAATGAAACGGTGGAATTAAGTGGAATCATGCTCAGATTCTGCGAGTCAAACTTCTTGCTTAGATATGGAGTATCGGTATAAGAGCATGACAGGCGGTATATAGAGAGGTAGGTATAGTGAATAAGGGTGTGCAATAAGAAGAGCTAGTAGGGGCTGGAATAAAGAAACCTACCCTCTCCTTTATATATACACACACAGTAGAGGGGTTCGTCTTCCTCTCTCCCCTTCCCAGTGCTTTTCCTCTCTCAGCCTTTAACCACTCTTACTACCATATCATGTAGTAGGAATTACACTACAACGCCTGCAAGGGTTTTTAATATATAAAAAAAAAACTACAGCAATGTAAACCAATTGGAAAAATTGAGTCTTTTGTCCAATTTAATTGATTTGTAATGTTTTTTTGTTGTATATTTATTTGATTAGTGTCTAAGTAATTGCGTGCTTCAACATATATTTTTATACCTTATACATTATTATAAAAATTTAAATGAGCAGTAAATAATTAGCCGTCGGAGTGATACGACGCCATGAACGTTTGGATTTGGACTCAGTGGAATCACTGGCATTTCAACCCTTTAGCAGGCTTCTTCGACAAGAAATGGCGCGAGACCAAATATACGATTTGAATGGAATTCACTTGATAAATAATCTAATGAGTTAGATCCGCCAGTAAATATACTGTTGTCAGGACTAGAGATGGAGAGAAGCGCTCATCCACAGTAATACCAGTGAAGTCGGTCTCTATTCCCAAGGTATGAGAAGAGATGACATTTACTTGATGATCACCTACACATCGTTAGGTGTCAACTCCTCAACTACTGGCATTTCAACCCTTTAGCAGGCTTCTTCGACAAGAAATGGCGCGAGACCAAATATACGATTTGAATGGAATTCACTTGATGTATAATCTAATGAGTTAGATCCGCCAGTAAATATACTGTTGTCAGGCCTAGAGATGGAGAGAAGCGCTCATCCACAGTAATACCAGTGACGTCGGTCTCTATTCCCAACGTATGAGAAGAGATGACATTTACTTGATGATCACCTACACATCGTTAGGTGTCAACTTCTCAACTACTGGCATTTCAACCCTTTAGCAGGCTTCTTCGACAAGATATGGCGCGAGACCAAATATACGATTTGAATGGAATTCACTTGATAAATAATCTAATGAGTTAGATCCGCCAGTAAATATACTGTTGTCAGGCCTAGAGATGGAGAGAAACGCTCATCCACAGTAATACCAGTGAAGTCGGTCTCTATTCCCAAGGTATGAGAAGAGATGACATTTACTTGATGATCACCTACACATCGTTAGGTGTCAACTCCTCAACTACTGGCATTTCAACCCTTTAGCAGGCTTCTTCGACAAGATATGGCGCGAGACCAAATATACGATTTGAATGGAATTCACTTGATAAATAATCTAATGAGTTAGATCCGCCAGTAAATATACTGTTGTCAGGCCTAGAGATGGAGAGAAACGCTCATCCACAGTAATACCAGTGACGTCGGTCTCTATTCCCAAGGTATGAGAAGAGATGACATTCACTAGATGATCACCTACACATCGTTAGGTGTCAACTCCTCAACTACTGGCATTTCAACCCTTTAGCAGGCTTCTTCGACAAGAAATGGCGCGAGACCAAATATACGATTTGAATGGAATTCACTTCATAAATAATCTAATGAGTTAGATCCGCCAGTAAATATACTGTTGTCAGGACTAGAGATGGAGAGAAGCGCTCATCCACAGTAATACCAGTGAAGTCGGTCTCTATTCCCAAGGTATGAGAAGAGATGACATTTACTTGATGATCACCTACACATCGTTAGGTGTCAACTCCTCAACTACTGGCATTTCAACCCTTTAGCAGGCTTCTTCGACAAGAAATGGCGCGAGACCAAATATACGATTTGAATGGAATTCACTTGATAAATAATCTAATGAGTTAGATCCGCCAGTAAATATACTGTTGTCAGGCCTAGAGATGGAGAGAAGCGCTCATCCACTGTAATACCAGTGAAGTCGGTCTCTATTCCCAAGGTATGAGAAGAGATGACATTTACTTGATGATCACCTACACCTCGTTAGGTGTCAACTACTCAACTACTGGCATTTTGGTTGAAGAAGGCTGTCAAAGAATATGCTCTGACGTCCAAATGTAGATTATTCAGAAGAGCTCGTTGACCGTTGTGATCGTCACAGTGGAGATACGGTTCGGTCAAACATTTTGTTGATACTGCATTTTACTACCAACGTTGTATCGCCTTGCATTGATGAGTTCAAGAACTCCACCTTGGAAAATATAGATCATTAGCGGAATCAGTTCATTCTTAGTCGAAGGATTGCATTCATAGCTTAAAGTTAAGATTTTAATACGCGTATGATTTCCTCTTAGTTTGTACAACGATGAAACGGTGCATTTCCTAAAAATCCTTCACTATTGGTTTGACATCAGTGACTAGAAGTAGCGCAAGTCCTTTAGCATTATACACCAGTTTTTGGCATCAGGTACGCCTTAACAATATTCTGACGGAAATCAAATTTCCTAGGAAAACCACACCTCCAGAATCTACGTGAATCGATAAAATTCTCTTCTGAATATTTCATCATGCCTTTATCTTATCTCTTATCTTGTGTTCCTTCCTTATTCGTCATTAGTTTGTTTGATAATCTATGACATTCATGCTTCTGTCACTTCAATAAATGCCACTTTTGCATCAGGTAAATAAGTTATGAATGAGATTATATCATTATCTATGTTTCTATGCCTTCTGGTGCCAGAGCTGGAATGAATCAACATTTCAACAGATTTCTTCTGTTCAGATCTCGCATGTATCCATCTTCCTTGCTAGATTTCTGTAATGCCTGTGCCTGGTATCTCTGTTATGGTGAAAATAGATAAGAAAATTCATGACGGATATTGGTCTAACCCAATGCGAAAATTTGAACAACCATTTGTTTACTATGAAGATTAGATAGTTAGCTGTCGAGTTGATAAGGAAACATGGAATAGTTGGGATTCGGCTAAAAATTTCCATGTTTGCTTATCATTTGTTTATTAGTGTTCAGTCCACGAATATTCCAGCTGCGAATTTTTTTTATTCGCTCACTAATGATATAAGTAGAAACAAAACGTTATCTTGAGATAATCTTTCCTCAAGTATCGATTCTTAAAGAATGATTGCAGGTTTTGTAAAGCGAAAGCTAACCTTACATAATGTTAAGGAGCCTTTGGCTAAGATAGTATAAATTGTGGAGAATTATGGTAGTTGGAAGGGGCTGCCATTAATTATAGCGGCTGTATTTGTAGCAATTGCTGCTATCGGTTAGACATCAGAGCGCCATTCGGTTTGCTTGTCATTTAGAATGCTAATCTTAAGGGGAGAAAAGGAGCCATTAAAGGATATAAACACGCAAATCTCTACTCGACACCGGTCCTGTTCATATAATATTCGAGCACGCCATTCTCGTGCATGCTCTCTCTCTATGGAATATCTGATACCGCTCCACCTCTTGTCTCTGTTTATCCTACGTCTCTATTAAACAGCTTTAATCCGATATGCTGCTGTAATAGTCAAGCTCTTCTTTCAATTAATAGATCGTCTTTCTAGACCTTTTTAATTCAAATTCTTATGTTTTACTTTTAAATGTTCAACGCAGGTAATTTTTTTTTTTTTTTTTTGCCGCAATACTTATTTGTAAAGGTGTTGATAGTCGGCGTTCGGTTTCAGTTTTTTTTTGAGGCTTGCCAACTTTATGGTCATTAACGCGAGTGGGGAATATTAGGTCTATGATGGGAAGGACACTGGCGATCCAGCGGGAGACGAAAAGAGGCAGGGGAAGAGAAGGACCCGGAGGCCCAGCCCGACAACCCTAAACCTTATTGTCGTGAGTAAAGCTTGCTATGAGAACTACCGCTGCTGGGATGTGCTCGCTCCCCCCCCCCCCCTACAGAGCACCCACATCCCACGGAGCTCGGGACACATCTTGTCCGAGTTGAGTGGAAAAATGAGTTATATTTTTGCTGACGTTTTGGGTTGACTTTCAAGCCTTCTTCAGGGCTATGGAGGAGTGAGAGAACATTTACGTGTCTACAACGATTCATCTTTCACAGAAATATTGTGTCATAAGTGTGTCAATCTCAACGGTTAACGACTTATTTTCAATGATCCACAATATATTTGTAAGAACAAAGTCAAGGAACGATTGGGATTCGGCTAAGAGAAACGTTAGATTCTCAGAAAAAATCTATATTTCGAACCCCCTAAGGAGCCTTCTTTGGCAACAAATGCTTCGGGAAGACAAAAGTTTCAAGATTTTTGTATCATTTGGTGCCACCTCCCATTTTTGCTTACGTTTCGGGCCTCACTCCATCCCCTTGGCATTTGTTGTTAAAAGGTAAGGCGAAGCGTTCGAAATATAGATGTTTCTGAAAGGCATTTTCTCCTAGCTGAATCTCAACCAGTTCTTGACTTATCATTTGTAAATAAGTATTATTAGTTTAAAAAAACAATTTAATTTAGAAGATTTAACGTGTTCATCTAATTATGAACATGCTTCTCTAAGTCGTAAATACGAATGTAGTATTTGAAGCTGCATTCATCGAGCCTTTCTACTATATATATGTAAATTAACAAAATAACATGCGAAGTCAACTTATTAATATTATTATTAATATAAGGGTTTAATGCTTAATGTAAATTTTAGTTTGCTTAGAAAATTGCTCCGCTTGCATTGATGTGAGAAACTAATGAAAATTAGTAAGTCCAGAGGATTCCATTAGGCGTGGAAGTTTTCTTGCAGCGTCCTCGAAACTAAAGTTTAAATGTTCTATGTTAACCAAAACAGCTATTTAACATTCTGATGTGAAACAGGTATTAAATAGTGTAAGTGGAAGAAGTTATTTATGCGAAGGTGTTTTTTTAAAAAAATTAATCAGCTGGTTATAACAGATTTATTTTTATCTTATGTAGGCAGAATATCACTGAATAAAAATTCCAAATTAACAAAATCGTCAATTTAGTAAAATGGCTCTACATGATTCGCATCTTCAGATGATTTTTCCAAAGCCGGAAAGTATGTACAGCCTAATGGAACGTAGGCGAACCTCTCGCTATAAGGGCCACGTCATAACAACACAGAAGGAATAATTGTTGAGATTGTGGGTCACTATTTATTTTTGTGTTTAATCCAATTGCTACCTAGCTGTGAGGAATGTGCACAGGTTACTTAGCTTCTGCGGCACGGGTGTTTTCAAATTGAATTTCGGTCATTAACTCCCATAAATTGAATCTTGCAAAAGTGCCATTCTATTTGAAATTGCAAATTAATAAATGGCCTTGGTTTCTATTAGTCCAACTGGGATATGGTTGATTAGAATGGTTTCTCCTAATGGGAAGTCTGTTTGCCTCCATGATTACAGGTTGTGGATATAGATAATGGTCTTCTCCTTCTCTTCCATCATTATATTTAATACTACTCATTTATTCTTTCCTACATCATTATATTTTTTAAGCATTTAGTTCTCTTTTCAATCACTTCTCTTCTCGCACATCATTGAACCTGCCTGAGCGATATAAAAACCAAATCTTAAAAAGGAATGTCATTTAATTGGCTTGTCATTACTTGGAAACGAAAATCCATCTTAACTCAGAATCATTTAACCAAATGGTGGTGCTTAGTATATTTTTCTTCTTGTATTACAAAAAATAATAATAAATAAATAAATAAGAAAAAAAAAAGTCTTCACGCCATCTTACAATGCAAACTAAAGGGCAGTGATGTCAAAGTAGGCAGCAGACCAGTTTGTAAGAGGAAATAAAAAAATGTTATTTATCTTTGCTGATGGGGAAGTTTTCGTTATTTATGCTAGAAACGTTTTAGCACTTTCCGCCGAAGGAAAGTAGCTATTGAGGTTGCACTTATGACGGAATTTTTGAAAAATTTCTTCGAATCATTATCGATCCTACCTAGTAGACACCGAAAATGACCCCCGTTAAAATTTATATATATATATATATATATATATATATATATATATATATATATATATAGAGAGAGAGAGATTTTGTTTTTTATCCACGAAACTTGGTATATAAGGTTCAATTAGCAAACGATTGAACGAGTTCGTTAACCACCAAAATCGGTCCATCGGGAGGGGGGAATTTACCCCGGACCCAAAACACTAATTTGACCATGCCAGCCGTAGTTTTCGTTATATTTCAACGAAACTTGGTATTCGTGGTGGTAATCAACAGAGAAAAATGGGATATAAAAATGATCTAAATCGGGTTATTTGGAGGGGGGTTTACTCCGGACCTAAAGTACTAATATACTCATAACGGTCGTAATTTCTGATGTATTGTAACGAAACGCGGTATACGTCGTGAGTATCTCATGAGAAAGAAGTGTTGTAAAAATGAAGTAAATCGGTCTATTGGAAAGGAGGGTTTACTTTAAACTCTGTTTCATTACAATTAGTCAGACGTAGGTTCCCAAAGGCGCCGCGAGGAGCGCTATCTCCCACTAGGGGGACAGTATCCTGTTCCTGCGTCAGATCAAAAGACGGAATGTTAAGTTTTTGTGTATTTATTAAGTAGAGTACAGTATCATGTATAAACATAACTGTGAAAGCAAATTATTTACAAAATTAATAATTGAACAGTCCTCATAAGAAATGTAAATGAGCAGAACTATTCACGTTTTTATTTTATTTATATAGGTTTTATTTATATACAGCAAATTATTCAGTAATGTAGTCTACACTACAAAAATTCTGAGGAAAGTGCTTAGTTATGCAGCTCCTGCGTGACGGACTTTTATAAATTCATTTTCAGAGTTTCAAAATAGTTCCTTGCGTCCATTCTTTTATAAGCCATGGCGTACACCATAATATTTGTCAAAAATCAACTCAAATGTTCGCTGGAATACTGTTTGAGGCTCGAGAATGAACTTTTGAATTCTCCAGGTCATATGAAAATTAAAATACTCCGTCATATATCCGCGTTGATCTAACTTACTGAATTCCTACAATTCAAATTACTCACTTTCAAATTCTTTTTTCGATACACCATTATGAAAAGCCTTACATTGTATTGAATGTGTAACTTCACCATTCGAAAAAAAAAAAACGGGGCACCTTGAATTATTCAATTACTAAACCTAATAAGCCAAAATATATGCCAAATTTTATAAACATAGTAGGCAATTCATATTAGCAATGGATTAAATAGGGAAAGTATATAAATTGTATATCAGTCAAAAAATATAAAGTGTCCTCAGACCATACAAGAAATTTATTTTATCGAAGTTTCAGAAATGTTTGTTTCCCTTTTCCCAGTAAATAAAATTGTATTCTCTCTACATTCTATCTTTAATGTCCATTTTCTCGAGTTTTCTATATTACAGTACCATATATTTTTTCTAATATTTGTTTTACGTTGTTTTATGTACTACCTTTCCCCTGTTGTTTATTATAAGTGTTAACTTCTCTTATATTCAGTTTTACGTTGTTTTATGTACTACCTTTCCCCTGTTGTTTATTATAAGTGTTAACTTCTCTTATATTCAGTTTTACGTTGTTTTATGTACTACCTTTCCCCTGTTGTTTATTATAAGTGTTAACTTCTCTTATATTCAGTTTTGTGGAGTGTTGTCGAACACATTTTTTCCCCCAATGTATCCTTGAAGATCCGTCTCAAGAGGACCAAAAACATTCCATTTTCATGAGATTGCCTCTTAAACTCTTTTTCATTTCTTATAAAAGGGTCACTCTCTTAAAGAACCTTGAAAAAAGACTTTCTACTAGGATTTATTGTTTGTCGGAGAGGAATTACGCCAGCTTTCACCCGTAGAAATCCATTGTGCTGTCCCATAGGATGGAATTATCGGCAGGAAAAATGTCCTTTAGAATGAATTGATGTATGCAAAATAGGCCGGTATGTATTGACGTATAGGGGGAAGAGAGCAGGCGGTGATTCACAATTACCATTTATATGTTTAATTCATGCAGGTGGCATTGTAATTATACTGAGTTAAGTACTTCTTATGGAGGTGGGTATTGGGAACCTAGGTCGAGGGGTTTTCTCATGTAGTTCTTATTGTCATCATCATATCTTCTGCTTTAACAGGTGTCTGCTTATCCTTTTCACATTTATCAACACTTCCTAAGGAGATTTACTTTTCGTATTTGAATTGCTACCGTTATTTCTTTATTTCTTACGCCCTATATAAAGATAAGACCTTATAGGTAATAATCAGTCAAGAAATATTTAAGATAGAAACATTTGACTGAACTTCTTAAATAAATTGAAGCTAAATATATAGTACGTTATCCTTGTGAGTAACCGACAAATACATTTCGTAGGGTGACTTCTACAACTAGGTAACTACAAATTTGGCAAAATGGGGGTAATTGCAAATAAAATTTTTATTTGGTTAGGTCCACTTACTACAACTTGGTAATTCTAGAAAATTCGCAGGCGCTACTTGGCATTTTCAAAACTAGATAAGTTAATTATCAGAAAACAGATCTATTCTATAACTGTTTTTCACTTTTGTTTAACATTCTTGTTGTAGAAATGATAAATCAAGTCTCCACATTCTCTAAAATGGAAAAAAGCATGAATTTGAGTTTTCCTTAAAACACCTGAATTGTGGTTACCTAGTTGTACTATTCACCCCACGATATATTCTACATTATTATATGAATCACCAGTTCATTAATCAAGGATAAAAACATTTGTAAACAGGATAATTCTTAAAAGAATTACACATGTGACATATTGGCTAACATATATCAGACGTCAACTGCGCTCCTTTGAAAGAATTATGTGAGACCATCTCTGAAATATGCCAACTCTTTAATAATATATTCCCCCCCCCGCACATTTTAGCAAGAATTGAGGCTAAAGTAAAGCGGTTTAGAAATGCAGAAGTGGAGGCAATGGGAGCCTAACTGACTTGCTTCAAATCACAACATAAGCACAAAGGCTTACGACCACATCCGTGCTAGACTACCGAAAGCGTGGCTAATTGGAGGGGCTAAGTGCACGTGACGATACAACATACAAAGCACTTGAGCATTTTTATTTAATCTCTTTATGTTGATTTTTGGGTAAACGTCTTATTATTTATAAGGAGGTGTAAGCAGTTTAATGTCGAGGGGATATGAAGATAAGATAGGGTTACGAATTATGGCTTTCGGGGGAAAAAAAAAGCTTATTTTGGACGTTTCGGCAAACTCTTTGACAGAATTTATAAGCTAAGAATAAATATAAAAAATTAACGAAGAGAATAGTCAAAATATTAAACAATTTATAAGATCATGAAAATAGGTTATAAAGTGTGATTTATAAAATAATGTAGAATATATGCATATAGTACTTTGTAGTTATTTTTAGGAGGATAACTTACTTCGGTTGGATTTATCTTAATAGTCGAATTGCAGTTGATTGCGTTACCTCATACAAAAACCAAGGCACCTACAGAATAGTTCGAGTCATCCATTAATATAAGTTCCATTATGCTACATGTACTTACGGGATGGAAAACAGTTTGAGTTAGATCGTAGTATGTATTTCCAACAAATAATTTAGATTATTTAGAAATTTAAGCAAGTAAATAAAAGACTTTGACTTAGTTTTGAAATTTCTAGCAATAGATTGTAGTTGGAGTTGAATGTTTTCCTTAAATGATGACGTGCTACATTTGAAGTAGACGGTGAAAGGTTGAGAATTGTGTCAAACAAACGAGTAATGTTCTTTCTATTGCTTAAGCTAGTAATTGGATTTCGTGACTCCTTTTAATCTTCTTAGAGATTTCATTACTTTATCCTTCAACTCTTAATATACATTTTAATTGAAAAATTAATCTTCCTCATGATCGTAACAATTACACCAGCGCTTTATAAGGCAAGAAGCCATATTCATTCTAAATAGTTTTTTATTTACTTGTGATTAGACGTTATTACTGCTAATTCCGCAGAATATATATATATATATATATATATATATATATATTTCCGGAAAGAAGTTTAGTTGGGTTGCGGCTTAGGGGACTACCCAAGTACTTCGAATTGGTGATAAGACGTCAACGAATGGTTGGATTTCGGCTAAGAGAAAAGTCAGATTTTCATCAACAAAAACTAGAATAACCACAACAATAAGGGAAATTTTACATCACGACGGTTATGAAACTATTTTTATGCATATTTAAGGTTAAGGGTCTACAAACAATTTGTTTTACTTATTATTACAAATTAGCTGAAAATGCTGTTATATATGAGCTTATGTGAGTTCTTGACGTTTATTTACTTGGAGCCTTTGTTATTTTTTTCTTTTTTACTGCTAACTAAGTTCTGAATAAAACTACTGATAAATTTGTTGATGAAGAAAAAACCTTTTTTACCTACTGTGCACTTAGAGAATTGTTCTATGACCTATTGCCATGAGCTAAAAGTTTGCTTACTGTTGTGATTATTCTCGTTTGTAGTTTGTGTATAGTTATTTTTTATCTGAAGCAGGCCGCCAAAGAGCATACTGAAACGTTTGATATATTGATTCTTCTGAAATTGTGACGTTTTCTCTTAGCGGAATTCATTTCTTGACCTCTTAATTTTACTGAATGTTTCATTTGTATGAAACCTTTAGTGAAGATTCTTCAAACCTTAGGAACAGTATTGTTAGCCAAATGCCAACGAATCTTCATTCATAATTTCTAATAATTAGTCTTCAAAATTCTTGAGGTGTACTTTGTAGGAAAGGAAGCTAATCATTTGTAACTTTTCGACCTAGAGGTAAATGATAAATGTTATCTGATAATAAAATCTATTTCTACTAGTACCTACTAGTTTGAGAAAGGATGGAATGTGTGGGGGTATTAGGATGTTGTAGGCGAGGACACGGCTTTGCCAATAGATGCGAACTCATGATGAGGCATGACAAGCTAGACAAATGAGCTGTTTTATGTCAACGACCGGGGCATGGATCCACAATTATCTCCAACAAATAACCATTGGTCATTGATCCCTCAACAATTTTAGTATTACAAATCTAGTTACAGAGGTTTTACTCACGGAAGAATATTCATTTATAACAATACTAGTATAAATATTAATATATAATACTCCGCCAAATAATATAGCTAGAAAATAACACTGAAAATTAAATATTCGTTAATTGACAATATCAGGAATAAGGATTGACCTAAAATCCACACACCACACTACAATATAAATGTTCACCCTTGCGACATTAGGGTTTAGTAATGAAAGTCGATGTGTAATTTTTGAAACTAATGGCAGAGATACGAGGGCTATCCAGAAAGTCGGTTACGTTTTGCTCTACTAGTTTTAAATGTGTGTCGCTATTGAAAATCGCGCGACTCTTGAAGTGCGGTCGGTGATACGGTTTTTGCTGGCTAAAAACAGTAAAACAATTGAGATTCATAGCCAAATCGGCGAAGTTTATGGGAACGATATGGTCACTAAAGGTGGAGTGCGTCACTGGTGCATTAGGTTTAAAAATGGCCGAACTAATGAGCAAGATGAAGAACGGTGTGGAAGGACAAGTATTGTGACCCATGAAATTGTCACTATAGTCGATGAGAAAATTAAAGAAGACCGTAAGAAATTTTAAGAAGATCAATTCAAAACAAGCGCAGAGGAATGTAGAATTTAAAAATGTTGCTTCTGTAGGACAACGCCCGACCGCACACAGCCATCGAACTCTAATAGTCCTGGATGTTTGCGAGTGGAGTGTTTCCACATCCACCTTACAGTCCCGATCCTGCTCCTAGCGATTATCACCTGTTTCGTTTGATGAAGAAATGGCTTGCGACGCGGAACTGAGGGGTGGTGTGGGAACCTGGCGGCTGAATTCTATGACTTTGGAATTTCAAACTGTTTCATTGCTGTGAGAAGTGCCTTAATTTACATGGCGACTATGTAGAAAAATAGTATTTTATTGCCCCTTTCAAATGTACATCATAAAAAAAAATTTCTTGTACTTTGTGTTTTTTTTTTTTTTTTTTTTTTTATGACGTTTGACCAAAACGTCGCCGACTTTCTGGATATCCCTCGTATATTGAGAATATTGGGAAAATAGACCCCTAAGAGTGGGGGTTAAGTAAAAACTAACATTCTCTTAGAGTGTGTAGTTTCTTCTTCGCAATGCAACTTTATAACTAACATTCGAATCACGTGAGATATATATTCTGAAAGTTGGATACCAGAAAAACAAATTTTCAAGAATCCTAATTACAATGTATTTGAAATTAGAGACGTTTATTGAAACTGAATGTAAACCAGGATTTTTGTTTTTAAGCCTGAAAATATCTAAATGACCGAAAGGTCTCATGGAATAGAAGATCGAATAAATAACGGAATTTGGTATGAACTGTAGATCTAAATGAAATGGTCCTTTTCATTAAGTTATATATAAAAATAAATAAATATCAGAATACTTTGTCATTGTTTAACTTGGAATGTGATAGTTCTAAATTTGTGTGCCTAGTAGACATGCTTATAAATGATAATAAATATGACGCGCTGGCGAGGATGTAAATGTATTATTGCGTTAAATTATATCAGATTCTCATAAGTAGAAGCAGTTGCAGAGGAATATATGTGAGAGAAATACTGTAATGTTTCTAGTAAACTATTTGAAAGGTTGGAATATAGTAGTAAAGTTTGCAATGTATCGAGTAAAGGAATTCTCTGAACCTGTATATAGACTAGGTAGTTATCCTCCGGTATGTGTTAGATAATTTATCTTTGCAATAGAACCATAGATTATAGAGTGGTAGACGAGGCGGCGGGCTTAGATAGTCCTCCCACCTTTATTAGTGCTAATGATATTCAGGCTCTCTCTCTCGCCGATATTTATTAAGTCCTGTTAGCTTAGGTCATGTCTCTCCTCAATAATACCTTCCTCACAAAATTATCAATATCAAAAATATATTTGATCAAGTATTTGTCTTTATTTTTGCAGACAAATTAATTCGCCAGGCTGGGAATTTAACTCAGATCCTATTTTTAGGTTTTGGTTTCTGCCACTCAATAAAATGGTCGAACGGAACTGGGTTATCTGAGCAAAGTATTATTATTATTATTATTATTAAACAAATCGTTATTATTTGAAAAATGTACAAATGATTAATAATGGTCAAAAATAAATGTTTAAGAGTCTATTTTTAGCACTTAATTATAGATTTTACCCAAGATTTTGACGCAGGATGGCTTCTTAAAATGGAGTATTACCCACTCTTGTACGGCGAACAGTCCTTACCCTGTCCGGTATTTATTATTATTATTGGTTTTATGCACCATATCTTTGGCGAATTGCATTTTTTTCAATACTTTTCAATAGAAAAATATGTAAAATATGTTTAATCTATTATTTTCTTAAAATAAGGGATGTCCTTAAATAATAATTTTAAAACATTTTAGTAAGATATTCTGTCTATTTTGGTATTTACTTAATATTTTGTTTTAGATGTTGTTGTAAATATTTATGTCCTTTAAATGTTTGAGTATTGTATCAATGAGGTGGCTGTCGTCTCCTAGGAGTTCAGTCAAGTCAGTTGGGACATTAAGCTCTTGTCTTAAATAGCATTCAGTTAATATATGCTTCATTGTGAGTATTTAGGACCCAATCTCGAGACCAATAGCTATCCCGAGCCTTGTTTCCTCCGTCCTATTAATATTGAAGTATTATTTCAGTGTATTTAGTCGGTACCTACTCTGTACTCACCATATTATTGTCAAAAACGAAAACAATCACTCAAAGGCAAGCGAGCTAAAAAAAATATTAAAAGTGGCCGTTTTTTTCTTTCTCTTTTTTTGCTGCTGATAATATACATGCCTGGGATTTATTATCAAGTCAACCAAGAAAGGAAGAGTTAACTCATTAAGAGAGTAAAGGCATTCATTGCTGAAGAAGGTTGCCAAAGAGTTCGCCGAAACGTTCATAGGGGCTTTTTGTGAAGACATCATCCAGTTACTTTTGAAGTAGCAGCAGGGATTTTATCAGTGATTCAGCGCATGCGCATAACTCCATTGCCATCCTATTGGAGGATTCCGATGAGCAATTGTATTGGTTCTTGCTGGGAGTAAAGTAACCTTCAACAGTGAGATAGCGTTTGTGAAAAGCTCTGTTTGCATTATAGAGAAAAATGGGTCTTTACAATTAGTTCGCGATGTTCCTGACAAAGAAAAAGCGTTTGGTTCCTTACTCGCAAAAATTAATAGAATTGTATTAATTTTAGAGCGTTAGATTGACTGGAGTCGCTAAAATGAATACAATTCTATTAATTTTAGCGAGTTGGATTGACTAGAGTTTTGATGTCTTCTTGAGCGAGCGCAGCGAACGGAAACGCATAACACGTATGCCCATAATGCTAAATAAATGTAAAATATCCAAAAATAGAGAGAGAAGAAAAAAAAAAAGGAATAAAATATGTGTGTTGACAAATACTATTGTTTATGTTATCCTTCATAACCTGAAAAACAGTTAACTTTAATGCTTAATACCTTTTTTCGTAGTTGAGAGAATTTATTTTGATCATATTAACCTTTTTACTAATCAATATTGCTTTCAATTATCTAATATGGATTATAACCGTAGATAACGAGTCAATTAGTAATAGATAACCAGCAAAGAACCCGTAAGCTAATCATTAAGCTTATCAGCGAGTACGAGTAACTGTTATAAATCACTAGTGCTACTTCAAAAGTAACTGGATGTGGTCTTCGCAAAAATACCCCGTTCATAATATAGCATTTTAGGAGAATTAGACTGTTTTTCTTAGCTGAATCCCAACTATTTCTTGACTTATTATCACCTCGACGGCTTACTATCTACATCTCATTTTGGAATAAATATACTAAACCAGGTTCGAAAGTATTATTCAGATATTCAGGTAGGTCAGTAAATGTATCTATTATCTATCTTCTATCTATCTATCTATATATTTATATATATATATATATATATATATATATATATATATATATAATATTATTATATATATAAAAATCACGTGTCTGTCTGTTTATCTGTTTTTCTGTTTGTGTGTTTGTTCCTTAAATCCACGCTGTTTGTCTGATGTTGACCAACCTTGGAGCACTGGCAGGTCTTGATCCGGGAAGTCTCGTAGGCTAGGTCAAAAACGTCTACCAGCTGCCTGTCTGTATGTTTGTTCCTAATGCAAATCCACACCATTTGACCGATTTTGACGAAACTTGGCACACAGGTGTTGATCCGGGGAGTGTCATAGGCTTGCTCAAAATCGTCTAAGACTTACAGTTCGGAGGGTCAATGGGTTTGAAACCGATAATATTACTTATTTGGTTTCTAATTAATTTTTATTTTTTATTTTTTTAATTTTTTATTTATTTTCTAGATGCAGCAAGTACGTTGGGTAACAGCTAGTATAATATATAATATTATTGAGTTGGATACCGTCGTCACTGGCACTGGTTGGAATACTGTCTGGTATCGCTTTACACAAAAGACGTTTTTTAGAAACACTATTAGATAAATAAACCTGTCATAGTTTGACAGGCATCCAAGAATAAAATAGTAATAAGCAAATCCCATACTGCTCGGTTATTATTTTTATAGAATTAAGTAACTGTCTATATATATATATATATATATATATATAATATAACGTCCTGTGTATTATGGAATGGTTAAATAATTATTTAAGAAACTTATAATACATTACATTATCATCGGGATCTATAAATTGCCAAGAGATATAATTGGGATGTAGTGTTGTACATCACTTTCCTTGTGTCTTAATGTATTACACGTTTAATTTAAGTGCAGAAAGTGATAATTAATGAGCCGTAAGTTAACAAAGGAAACTTTGCAAAGTGCAAACCGGGCTATTACGAACATTATAATAGGTATACAATTATTATTTTAATTATGCCGTTTACAATAATCATAATCAGGTATTTGTTTTTCTAATATTTTTCATCTATATTTATAAGTTATTATTACCTTATCAGCATGTATAGCTGTACAAATTTGATCCATTTTAGTTATTTTTTATAAGGTTAGCCTTTTTTTTTTATTATGTTATTTTTTAATGATCTTTATTAAACCTTTGTACCCGCAACCCGCCTAACGCTGCTCTTATATTTGACCCGTATCTCTCCCGATCCGATCCGATTTTGCTTGACCGACGTGAGTGCCTACATTGGTCCCGATCCTATTAATCCTAGCTTGTCAGCAATAACCTCGTAGTGAAATAAAAATGAGTGATTAATTCAAGGTACACCACGTAATAAGCACAGAAACCTTCGATTAGGTTGAATGTTGGAGGTAAGAGAAGCATTATTATTCATATTTTAAAATTATTTATAGGAAAGGTAGCTAGAAGGTTATTAGCATTGGAAGGATATAAACATTGTAAGGTTATAGACATTGGAAGAATATAAACATTGGAAGGTTATAGACAGTGGATGGTTATAAACATCTTTTCACGTAATTTAATAAACAAGTGAATCGAAAAACAAAACTTTGAATTGACAAAGTTGTTCTAAATGTTTTTAGAAAAAAAAATGCATTGTAATAAATTAAGATGTAGAGGCTGTAGAAATGTTTAAAGCACAATATCCACATATTGTGCTTTAAACATTTCTACAGCCTCTACATCTTAATTGATCACAATGCATTTTTTTTCTAAAAACATTTAGAACAACTTTGTCAATTCAAATTTTTGTCGCACTTTTACTTCGTCGGTCCGAAATGGTTCTAAAAACAAACAAATTTGAACGGCCAAGAATCGGTGGCCATCGGTTCGGGTCGGGTAGGGACCAATCTAGGCACCTCCATTGAGAAGCATGTGTTTGTTTTTCTTCCGACAGTCGGTGGCTATCGGATCGGATCGGAACCAATGTAGGTGCCCCCTACCTCCATTCTGGAAACCTCTCAGGCTGCCATCCCTGAATGGGACAGGGAGTTTCTATAGCGGTTACCCATCCAGGTAATAACCACGTCCGACCTTCCTTATCTAGTTCGTTTGGACTCATTTTCATTATAAGATATTTATCCGCCTTTAAGACTGAGAGCTATATATAAATTTATTAATCTCTTCTTGCCTCTAGGGAGATCTAAGACTGGTCGGAGTTTTTTCCTCGTTGTAGGTTTTGTTCTTGTGCGTAGTTGACCGTCCGAAAAGGAAACATTCCAAGGACATTGGTCGTTGACTGTATGTTCCATGAGACCTTGAGTATATCTATCGACCCCATGATGGGTAGTTAGCCCACGCTCCTTCATCTACTTGTCTTTTTGCAAGGGGGGGGGGACCGCTCCCTTCAATGTCAAGGCCGCTGTTCACCTCCTCCTCTCCAATTAAATTATAACGCTTCTTCTCTCCGCTCCTTAAGCGCCATTTTACCATCATCCTTTCAGCTCTTTTTACCGCACAGTATTTTATAAGCAGCTTTTTATGTTTATATACTTTCCGTTTTACCTTTCGTACGATGCTGTGGAAGCTTTCGTATGCTAGCTGATTTTGCAGATATTTGATCCTTTGTTGGGGATGGTCACAGAGAGTAACTTAATAAGTTCAAAATCTCAACTTTTCATCGCAGTCACTTAACAGAGAATTAACCATGATAGCACGCTATTTTACAAGATGCCAATTAACCCAAATCTTTTTAAGTCGAAAACTATCAAGGCTTTCTAAATAAATGGTGTATTTGGACAGAACATTGCGTGCTTAACATTCGTGGGGAAAATTTCCCCTGATAGAACTCTTATCACTGGGAGGTTTTTACTCGTTTGTTTACTAAACTATAAACTTATTTTTCATTGCGATTTAATATGAAGTGACATTTATATTTTAGTTCGTGAATCTATAGTTAAATGGTGGCTATCGTATCATTAAACTTGAGCATATGCCTCCTTTTTACGTTTCTGGATATATATGGCGTAGGTCAAACATAGTACTTCATTTTCCTTTGTACCACTTTATTTTATACTTGCCTTACATGTTTCTTGGCCTTAATGCCACCTCCTCAAAGGCCATTACAACATTACATTAAGACTGAGCCTTCTTTTTAGTTTACAGCTATAAGAAATACGAAACTTAATGTAAACAGTTATGATTGAATAAGATAGGTTAAAATATTGCTTACTGACCATCGAGCTTTGCAAATGGCCGTAGAGAAGGGAGACAGAAAGGGAAATTTCCCTCAGAAGCGAAGGGGGTTTCAACCTTCCAGCTTCTGATAAGAACCACCATGTCCTTTATGTATATTTTTTTCAAAGGTCTTAGCCACTAGACCACTGGAAGACCCTGGTTATGTATAAATGTTGATCAGATTCTATATATAAATTATTACCTCTTAGAGGTAAGAGGTAAACTCCAACTGCTGCTTACCTTCCCATCAAATTCATGAAAATGTGCAATATTTTTATTGCTCAATAATCCTGCAATTATTTTCTGAGAGGAATAATTTTGGAACACCTAGTTTTAATCAAAACTCCTGAATAAACCGTGAAATCGCATTTAGACTTATTTCTCAAAGAGTTTTGATAGTGGGTGTTTTGATGCATAATGTATGATATATGAGGAACTCGGTATCAAAGTTGGACAACTCCATTTTTTCAGTTTTGAGATATTAGTCGATTCTTAAGTGGATTTTTATGCTGCATTTGGTTTTACGAGTTTTCTGCATTAAAAGCGGACAGAACTTAGGTAAAATAGCATGTATTTGGTCAGTTCAGAATCAGAATATGGACAACTCCATCATAGTTTTGTTTAAAAAAATAATAACTCCTTCAGTAGCCAAAGAGAAGCTTGCATTCATGCAATCTGCTCCCAACATGCACTGGAAATCAATCATGGCTGAATGCTAAGAACTTCGGAGAAAATTGGGAAGAAACAGATCGTTTACATTATTTTAAAACACCCTCATGCATTAGAGTGTAGCAGAAGAGAATATGAATTCATTGATAAAGAGTTCATAATTGTTTGGTTGCAAAAGAGGACAGATTAAATTTAAAATAGTTCCCTTTGGCTTCAAAAACAGACAACTCCATGACTTGGTTTCATACATGGACAACTCCACTCTTTGAAGTGGAATTGCGGCCTCATTTTGTAATGCGTTTGTAAAAAATGTTTTTGGGGCCTATAAGAAGGACATATAAAAAAATCACCATGATACTGACAACCATATAGTAGATATGGTTTTTTACGTCTCCTGTAAAAAAAGCAAATGTGGAGTTGTCCAGCTATGATACCTGGCTCCTCATATGTTCTCTTGTGCTCAATGAATCGTTGCCTGTAATTCGCGCTTTTTCTGTGTGAGTATAATTTTTTTATTTTATTTAATTTATTGAATATTTACAATCTGTTTACATATAATACAATCAGTAAATACATATCTCATAAACTATTACACATGGAAGAACAGAGGGGAGAAGGCAGCCATTGCTGACACTCCCTAAGGAATGAATAATGCTTTATTTAAGTATTACAGTTGGTCTCTAGGCCACTTTCTTTTCAAGCGTCTCGGGGGATTGGAAGGGATCGCATCTGTGGAAAGGGATTGGGCAAGGGGATTGGGATGAAAGGATAGCTTGGAATGAAAAGTGGAGAAGCGGGTTTTAGCTAATTCAGCGACAAAGGGAATTTCGAGGTCTCGGTGGATGATATTATTGTTGACGTAAAAGGGAGCATTAAGGATCCGGTGAGTATAATTACTGTAATTCCAGAAAAGGATATATACGTAGGCCCTCTAATTTGTTCGACCCAAGAGAGTGAGCCCTTACGAGACTAAATTCGTCTGGAAGTAGATTGTGTAGCTGAGTAAGGGGTGGGGTGCTGAGTTAGCTGTAAGGTATGTGGTCTGAAATTAGGAAGGTCTCATTAGTGTTGGAACTCTGGAAACGATTAACCCCATGCGACCTTCCTCGTTTAACTTGTCTTTGCGCTTTCTCTTAGCCAGATTTTATCAGGGGGAGAGAGGCTATTCAGTTCGAAATCGATCCAAACCAAGAAATGGTCAGTGGTCAGAAAACTGATTTTATATCCCAACAGTTAAGTGTTGTTGTTTTTTTGTCAACGACCAACCTTAAAGATAGTAATTTAAATCAGCTTAAAAAGCGCATTAAAGAGCAATGTCCCATTGTTAGTGCCCATTGAGACTAAATAAAAAGGCGAATAATTAATTAAAAGAACATAATCAATTAAAATCTTAAAAATCCATTAGAAGTCAAGGAATAGTTGGGATTCGAATAAGGAAAACGTTTCGGCAAGCTCTTTTGCAGCCCAGTAAATATACAAAACTAACGATCAAAGCAATAAACAAAATGTTAGTTCATGAATACTATAGGTTATAAAACTATTTTATATGTGAACATTAAATATCAAAATTTCAATTATATGTGAACATTAAATATTCAAAATTTTTCGAAAATCTGTCTGTTTTAGTTGTCCGAATCCAAACTATTCCATGACTTCCTATCGCCTCTCGTGGCTATTTGCTTCTCATTAAATGTCTGTATACAACGCACTAGCCACCTAAAGGCTCAGGCACAAAGAACGCGATCAATGTTCACGCGGGGGTCTGCAATAAGGGGACATGATATCTTTTTTTTTTTTTTTTTTTTAAACGGCGCTTTGACAAATCTTGGCCATTAGCGCCGACATCCAGGGCGCAGCGAGGAATTTTTCCAACGAGCCGTGGGATGAGAAAATTCCTGCTGCCGGTGGGGATCGAACCCACCTTCTCCCGCTTATGAATCTAGTGCGCTAGCCATTAGACCACGGAAGACCCAGGGACATGATATCTTTGCGAGCAATATAGTTCTTTATTTAAATAAAGAATACACATTCAACACGCAAGATAGAATTCATGTATTGTTTTATTTAAACAACATAACCTTAAAACATTTGATTTTAAATGAATTGTTCAGTTTCTTCACTCGATATATCGCGCGATAAATCTGTACTTTTTTTGCAACTGTATCGCCCCGCAAAGCGATTAAGACAAGCTCTTATCTACAGATCATCCTTTGTTTGGCGGAGCTAATGAAATACTGCGTAATACATGTAGATCGCCTCCCATCCTCGGTCAGATATCGCTGTGATCTGTGTGCCCGAGCCTTAAAGTGACAAAACTCTTATACTAATTTATTATATATATATCATTGGCATTTTAATGATTAGGAGTAGCTAGAATGTTTAAACGGTGTAATTCAGTGAGCAAGAATTACATGTATAAAAGTGAAGATAGAGATCACGGAGCCTACCCTTGAAGAGAATCAGTGTCGCCTCGAGGCGAGGAAAAAGGAGCAAGAGATGGTGGAAAAAGAGGAGTAAATATAAAAAAAAAGAACTAAAAACAAGGCCACGGACTAGTTGAGCTAAGTGAATCGAATAGGTCTATTCCTCATCGCTCAATAGGATTGTCAGTTTTGTAGACATCATCAAGGTAGAAAGTGTGGCAAACTCCTCTTCCATTATGGGTTACTACTATAATACACTTTCTACATTTTACTCTAAACTATTACTTTTCTAAATGAGATGAAGATAGTTAGCTGCTGAGGTGATAACAAGTCAAGGAATGGTGGGGATTCGGCAAACAAGGGGAGAATACAGTAGGGGGGGCCGAAAAAACTCATTTTTTGATTTCGAAGTTGTAATAGTGCGGGAAAGTTGCGAATTATATAGAGAAATAAAAGGAAACCAAAATTATGAAAAAATCGGTTGACATCTTCCGTTCGCGCATTCGCTTTGGAATTTTACAAAATATGAAAAATCTTCCTTTTTGCGACTATTTTTTGAATTTGATGATTTCGCAATATAATAGTTGTTAATGTCTTCGAATAGAAGCTAAAAACATTGTGCTATAATTTGGTTTAGATCAGTTGATATCTTTCAGTCGTGCATAGGGCTCAAATTTTGCCCAAATGCTGAACTTTTCGCATATTTAAGAGTTATTTTATGTATCTTTAATATACTTTTTTTTTTATCGCAATAGTTACAGTGTTTCTATTTTTTAACATAAAAACATTGTGTTTTATTATGGAGTAAATAAATTAACAAATTTCGGCCGCAGAATGACGCCAATGCTACAGAAAAACTGGACCTCAAAAAAGATAGTTAGGCCTATGAAATGATGGGAAATAACAGTTATAACGAGCATTGTACATCTCCAATTCTTGTATATTTAAGCTTAAATATTTACGTTCAGAATAGTTTGTAACAATAAAGTTACGCTTATAAAATAGAAAAGAACATAGTTCTGTATAAATTACTGTTTTGTTAGTTGAACCTGTCCTTTAATACTGTTCTCAGTAATCTGCCCTGGATTTTTCAAAGGCCAAGCTCTCTTATGTGTTTCTTGTCATCTGGAGTCACGGCTAACAGCAAGTATCCAGGATGGGCGAAAAAACCATTCTGATCAATTACAGGGTTGACAACATCAAGTCAAAGTTTTGGCAACTATCTCATAGATTGTTTTGTTTGGTAAACAAGTTTTGGGACTTTTTCTCTTAGCCGAATCCCAACCATGTGCTTACCGTTGGTCACCTTTTGGTGGAATGGTCCTAATTGCAAAGAGCTAGAAACATGTCTGCTATTGACAGAATGCTCCATGAAATGTTGAACAATTCGGATCCATGTAAAAATGTCGTTGATTCTGATAAGTGTATGCTCCTAAGTGATAAATGATATACTGAAAACCCCTTTATTTCCATGATTTATGTCTCAAGAAAATGGACAACAGCTCCATCCGTGCTAGCCGAGTAGTGAAACAAGATGTAACTTGTGTAATCACGACCAATGTCGTGAAATGTTTTGTTAATAATAAACAAAAACAATGAATGTAAAAAGATACAAGGAGTTCGGAGGCAATGTTGGAATCACGTCATGATTTTGTAGACTCCTTGACTGATGTCTTGGAATTTTTAAACTATACTGTAATGTCATAGACTGGGTCAAGTTGTTAAAAAAAAAAATGTTTTTTATGCATTTCTGTGTTTCGACAGATATGTAACGCATGCCTTAAATTTTTTGTCTTGTTTTTTTTTTCGGTTAAGGTTAAAGTTACGCGTATATAGTTTCTGGCGGGAGTGTTGGTTATCTGATGGCGAGGGTGATGGAATCTAAAGGTTTTGGTTACCCTTTAGATGAAGCCCTAGGAATTGGTTTAAGGCCACCGTGCTTGTCATAACGCCAGATGGACTTTCGCTTTTTATTCAAATACCTTTACTTTGTTCTCATTTTTATACGTTTTCTCTCTGCTAATTATCCTCATGACAAATACTATAAGTAATATTTAAATAATTTCTTGAGTTGTTTATGAACTTTGCCTTTCAGTTTGTTTGCATTTCAAAACAATTTTGTAGACGAAAGAGTTAATTTTGTACTGAATGGTTTCAGGACAGAAGAGAACTTTGGAGAATAAATTTTCGTTTACTTTTGTAATAATTTCCATTACCATTTCAATTCGCCACTAACTATTTCGTTGCATGCCTTAGTATTTAATTATTATTATTTCATGCGAAAGTCGGAGTTGAATGTTTTATATTTCTTAGAGGTGGAGAGTCAACATGATGATTTCACTAACTAAGGATATTTATTATAACTTTTTTACGTCTGTTGGGTTTTTAGTTCTAAGGTATCTATAGTTGTCACATTTTTATAATGCCAACGGCACATGGTTTTAACTGGCGAATTCATATAATGGCAAAGCATAATTTCGCTGATCGAACAGAATATTCATCGTGGTTATGGTAGTTGGAATCTGAATGCCAATTCTCCTCAGTTATATATGAGTCATCCTATTCCAAAAAGAGCTAAGTCCATGAAAGCTAAATACTGTTACAGTATTTATGAAAAAAAAAAACTGTTTTTATTTATGAAAAAAAAAAAAAACTGTTACAGGATCTAATGTTTTTAATTTCCGTTGAAAGTTTTGATTTTTTAAAGGGTATTGGTTTACTACAAAGGGTTCCATGACTTTTTACTCTTTTACTACAATAGTTTTTAAGACAAAGTAAATAATATTTTGGACATGGTCCGTTTTGGACATGTTTGACTCATATGTAATGTTAGAACTTCCAACGTCGAGTGGTTGACGTTAATTACTTTTGTAATATATTTGCTACTTGAAGTAGATTCTTTGGTACTAATTTCCCTATTATTTCCAAATAACGGACTACACCCTTTCCCCTGTTGCTTTCTACTGCTATTGGGTGGTCAGGTTGAACGTGCTCTTAGAAGAGGAACTCTCATCCTGCTGTACTAGGCTCCTGTTTACCAGCTAGG
The DNA here is from genome assembly GCA_946811695.1 of Gonocerus acuteangulatus. NCBI lineage: Eukaryota > Metazoa > Arthropoda > Insecta > Hemiptera > Coreidae > Gonocerus > Gonocerus acuteangulatus. Next base: position 27,482,855 of record OX328125.1, read on the forward strand.
GCACGCATAGCTCTTTACTTCTTTTGCACATTCCTTTCTTTCTCTCTCTTTTAGATCCGAAGGTGAGTCTTTCAAAGCGGTATGTTAATTTCAGGACAATTGAAGGGGTCAGTGCGAAATAGTGCTAAGGAAAATCTTTAACAAAACATAACTCTAGCTGCTATATGTTGGATATTATGTTGGACTATCAGTTGAAATGGTTAGGGGACAACAAGATTAAGTAGCATGCTTGTAGTAATATTTTAGTAGCATTTGCATCATAGACTGTTAGGCTCACATAATCTCCAACATATAGCAGCTACAGTTGTGTTTTGTTATAAATTTTGCTTGGCACTATGTTGCCCCGACCCCTTCAATTGTAACTTAGATTCTCGATGGATTGCTAAAAAATCTTTAGCAGTAAAGGTGTAGCATACAACATGAATCCATATAAATTTCAAGATCCTATTTAAAATTCTAATTCTTAAAATGATATGAAAAGAAAATTGTTCTTTCCGTAACTTCTTTTTTTGTATACGCTATCCCGGTGTACATAAGAGGTCAACTATAAGGGCCATGTCAAAGCATGGCACTCAACCTGGAATAGAAATTTAATTCTCTTGCAGTTTTCAGCGCTAATGCCAAGACGTTGACGTTCCGTAAAAAATCAAAATAACGATGTTATAGTTTTCTCTTTGTAAATCTTGAGATTTCTAGTTGTTGGTGACATTAAGGTTATTTTCCTACACTAGAGAGTTCTGTTTTGACCGATTATTTATTTAACATGAATCTAGAAAGCACGTTATTGTAAAAATAGTCCTCATAAATCTAATTCAATTAGTTAAACTTTTTAATTTTTTAAAAAAATTAAAAATCAGTAACTTCTTTTTTGTCAATAACTGTTTTTTATTTTATTTTTTAGCTGTCACAGCTTTATAGCCCTGAATTTTAATGCTGACAGCATGTTGAAAACGTTATATTCTAGAAACTGACATTTCAAGAATGTTGAAATGAACCCTTTGAGATGTAAATTCCTAATGTAGCTGATACTCTTCGGATGCTAGTCTCAGGATTGTTATCAAAGTGGCGTTAAACACAATTTCTTCTCTGACAATCTGCACTTAATGCTGCCTGCAATTGGTTGCAATCATAACGAACTAAGGATGACTCCAGTCTATCGTCTATTAAACGTTAATAAAAATATTCGTCGATTAGGCACTCTAACTTAAATTTATTTTGAATATCATAACATATTGACTATACCTGTTCCTCTATTATTTCGGTATATCTTTATTTTGTAGTTAAATAAAACTTTTTTTAGTCAAATAAAAATAAAAATAGCAATCTGCTGGGATTCCCCTTGCTTCTTTTGCCTGCAGTCTATAAATAAAGTGAAGAGGAATTCACTTTGAGAGCCAACTTCTTTCTTTTCGGGTCTCTCTTTTCCGGCTTGGGGGGCAAAGAGATTTATTTTAGCAGTATTCCTTCTAGACTTGTCTTTCCTTTTCTACTCTCTTGGAATATTTTTACTTCCTCTTGTCCAATGTCTATATTTATTAATCCTTCTCCATATTTATTGTATTAATTTTAAATTAATTCCTTAAGTAACAAATGCTTTGGATTCTGAAATTTAAGTCGTAACGCTCGCTTGTTATGTCCATTGACAAAACTTTTGATAAATGAACTTTTCCCTAGTCATTTAATTGTGATGTGCTGTTTATACGCTCTAGAGAAAATATTTCTGTACCCCGGAGGTAAAGGACACCATGCAACATATTTGTAATTGTTCAGGACAGCCAATTTTCCATGACATTGAACTATTAAACATTTTTTTCTTGTTGACTTATAAAAAAAGTTAAAATAAAATGTTTTGACATTGTTATTGGCGTTGATAGTTAATTGGTATTATTCATAATTTTCAAACAAACCCATGTCATCCAAATGGTGACTTAACCTCTAATGAAAACGGACATGATCTTATTTTTCTCTGTCTTGTCTTCGATATTTATGTGAACAGGACATAGTACTCTATACCATTATAAGAATCGAAAAATCCACATTAAGAACATGTTGTTAAGTAAATTTAATAAAAAAATGGGCATGGTGTCCTTTACCTCCGGGTTACAGATTTGTGTTTCTTGAAAATGTAGGAGCTCGGGATTCGATCATAAAACTGAATTATTAAAATATACAAAAACTAAGCGAAAATTATATCTTCCTACCCTATTTTTAAATTAGCAAAAATTATAGCTTTTCAATCGACTTCAATTTTATTTTTCAATCATTATTGAACATTTTAACAATTGATAAAATATTACTCCATCTGTATTTTCCAGAACAGACAGAGATTTTTAATTTATACCATTAAGGACCAGGCAGCTATTTTTAAGGAGTAAAATTCATACATTGCCTAACAAACCTAAAAATATGTATTACAAAAGTTGACTTAGCCAGTGAAGTTAAAATTTGTATGTATTTGAATGTTATATAGTAATATTGGTTAAATGGATAATTGGATGCATAATTAGTTTATTCATGAGGAATGAAAATACTGACTGGGGCATGAAACTTAACGCGAAACATGCTGTAAACAACACAGCAGCATTCTATACAATGAAGGAATTGTAAACATTAATGCAATGCTGTATATATATGCTTAATTATAGGATACATATACAAAGTGTTTAAAACCATTTAATATGTTCAATCACCGCAAAAATTTGTACGTATTTGAATGTTATGTAGTAATATTGGTTAAATGGATAATTGGATGCATAATTAGTTTATTCATGAGGAATGAAAATACTGACTGGGGCATGAAACTTAACGCGAAACATGCTGTAAACAACACAGCAGCATTCTATACAATGAAGGAATTGTAAACATTAATGCAATGCTGTATATATATGCTTAATTATAGGATACATATACAAAGTGTTTAAAACCATTTAATATGTTCAATCACCGCAAAAATTTGTACGTATTTGAATGTTATGTAGTAATATTGGTTAAATGGATAATTGGATGCATAATTAGTTTATTCAAGAGGAATGGAAATACTGACTGGGGCATGAAACTTAACGCGAAACATGATGTAAACAACACAGTAGCATTCTTTACAATGAAGGAATTGTAAACATTAATGCAATGCTGTATATATATGCTTAATTATAGGATACATATACAAAGTGTTTAAAACCATTTAATATGTTCAATCACCGCAAACATTTGTACGTATTTGAATGTTATATAGTAATATTGGTTAAATGGATAATTGGATGCATAATTAGTTTATTCATGAGGAATGAAAATACTGACTGGGGCATGAAACTTAACGCGAAACATGCTGTAAACAACACAGCAGCATTCTATACAATGAAGGAATTGTAAACATTAATGCAATGCTGTATATATATGCTTAATTATAGGATACATATACAAAGTGTTTAAAACCATTTAATATGTTCAATCACCGCAAACATTTGTACGTATTTGAATGTTATGTAGTAATATTGGTTAAATGGATAATTGGATGCATAATTAGTTTATTCATGAGGAATGAAAATACTGACTGGGGCATGAAACTTAACGCGAAACATGCTGTAAACAACACAGCAGCATTCTTTACAATGAAGGAATTGTAAACATTAATGCAATGCTGTATATATATGCTTAATTATAGGATACATATACAAAGTGTTTAAAACCATTTAATATGTTCAATCACCGCAAAAATTGGAGTTATTATTTCAGGGTCTCTTATTACTACGTCCTGTTACCTCCTTCCATTTTTTTTTTGTTATCTCTGTAACTTTCAATGTCATTTCAATATACAGGGTCCTTCAAAAAAATGTATACACACTTTGAACTTCCATAGAAAATTTATTTACCGTTCTATAAAGTTAAATTTTAGGAAATTAGAAAGCTGAAAGTCCAATGTAAATGAAACATAAATAACAAATGTTAATACTGTTCAAATTGGTGACCTGCAGCATCAATACAATTCTGAGTACTGATTCTGTACATCGTATCAAAAATGCTTGCTGATTCCATATTTCCTGCCATTCGTGCATTATGCGGTAATGATATGTTTTATTTTCAACAAGATGGTGCCCCGCCGCACTATCACAGGGACGTACGAGCTTACCTGGAACAAAATTTGCCGGGCCAGTGGATAGGACGCAGGGAGCCAATCGAGTTTCCAGCACGCTCCCCAGACCTTACACCACTGGATTTCTTCTTATGGGGCACAGTAAAAAATTAGGTGTACAAATGTAAACCACGTAACCTAGACATTCTTTGGAATGAGATTCAAGCCGTGTGTAGAGAAATCTCATTGGACGTTTTGATACGATGTACAGAATGCTGCAGGTCACCAATTTGAACAGTATTAACATTTGTTATTTATGTTTCATTTACATTGGACTTTCAGCTTTCTAATTTCCTGAAATTTAACTTTGTAGAACGGTAAATAAATTTTCTATGGAAGTTCAAAGTGTGTATACATTTTTTTAAAGCACCCTGTATATCGTTTATTTAGTCTTCTATTTTATTTGCGTGGCCTTTAGTTTATATCTCGTATGTTTTTAGTCGAGTTATTTTATTTTAGAAATATCTCATCAGTGTCAAATTACCCCAAAAAAGCTGAGTAGCTCTTAGCTTTATATTATTACCGTCAAAAGGAATTTTTGACTATAAATTTTACTAATGAATTAGAAGCCACTAGGATGCAAGAGATGGCTTGTATCCCGCGGAGTGGTTTAGGTGATATTTTGATGTTATCATTAAAAGTTATTGCCCATATTCCTGTCGCGCTGAAATTTACTCGCGCCCTGATATTAATTTGTCGACATGCTGGGGCTAGGAAGTGACAAGACATTTTACAAGGTAGTTATCTGCTCGTCACCTCGATATTCTAGTGGTTGAAGGAGGAGTTGATGATGATGTTCCTTAACTGCTCCTGCTTCTGGCTATGATGGTTATGCAAGAGTAGGCTTCTGGTGTCCCTCTTTCTAAACTTGTCCTCTAAACCTGTCAACGGCCTGTCTCTACACTCCTCGGCTACAGCAGTCTTATCTCTCGTGTATGTATAGCCTTCTTCTATTTTCTTGATAGAGTTTCAAAACATTAACTCAAGCAGTATAGCCTATACATTTATGAGGTAAGCTAAGCTGAAACGTTCTCTCAGGGCTGTCTCATGCGGGATAAAAAAAAAACACAGATTTTTGGGACGGGCTACCTTCAGATTATCATCCTATTCTAGCGGAGGATGAGTGAAGGGATACATCGGGTCTCCTCTGTTTAAACATATTTTGTACCCCCTTATTCGATTCATACTCATCTTCTCTTCGTGTTTAAATAAAACACTGTTCAAAAATATTTAACCTATGACCTGATGAGACTAAAATGAATTAAGTTTTCTTCTTGACGACCTCATGTTATAATTATTGGAGTTTAATGGGTAATTTTAGAAGCCAATAACTCCCCTTATTGATGCCATACTCGCAGGAAATGGGGGATGTTGAAATGGTGGTGCTTCCTTGATCCTTTTCTTAGAGCTTAACGTGAAATCCTTTAGTGTTCATGTATGGTGTCTCAAATTTTATTATATAAAACTTAAAGTTATAATTTAATCTATATTATAAATTAAGTAACGCAGTTAATGGAGATTATCAGTTCTTCTTCTTCATTTTTCCAGCCCTCCCTTTGGAGCACATAGAGTAGAAGGTTTTCTTGACCTGTATGACGGATCCTGCTATTAGATGTGTTGTAATTGCCTGTCCTCGGTTAGCTACTGGCCCTGGGATGATTACTATCTATTCCTAGGAGGCTTTGGCCCTGGATCGGCCTGTATGAGTTATTATACTCGAAGGATTCTCAATGTTGGCTCTCTTTGTTGTTTTCATACTTCTTGACATTTAATGCTATAGCACGCTTATTAATTATTACAGGAGAATATTCACGGTTTTCATTCATTCTTTATCGGGCATCATAATATAAAGGGTTCAGAGCACAATTAGACCAAGTCCATGTTATACATTTTTCAGAAGATGAGTATTATTCGTTTTAATTGCAGAGACGTTACATAAATCCTATTGGCCAGTATAAGAGTTAAAAAGATTTCAACTTAACCACTGGCATTATTTATCTATAGCCTTATTCATAAAATAGTTATAACTTCCAGATATTTAGCAAGAACTGCTACAAGTGGCAAAACAATGAAGTTAGGACTTAGTCTCCTGCGGCACTGAAAAGAGCCATTTTAGTAATACTCTTCATTCCCCCATGGACTTGATCTATTTGTGCTCTAAACCCTCCATACATTATTTATGACGAAAAAAAAAGTATTGTATAAATTTAAAAAAAAACTGTTTAATGGCCTAAAACAGAGTGGGGAAAATTAATTTGTATAAAAAGCAAACGGATATTAACACCTGGAGAAATGTTTTGGTATTTTTTAGAGAACGCTTAAAAAATGACGTAGTATGTACTAATTTAATAAGATCACAAATCCTTCTTTTGAGAATGTATATTTACCCGCAATACTATCTATTATAAACAGCTGACCAGTGCTCATGATTAATATTATGAGGCTTTCTTTGCAGAAGGTATTCTTAGGTTAAGACTCTAAATCCCTCGTTGCCATGCTTTCGAAGAGGTGACATTGGGACTTGAATCATGTAGAACGTACCTAAGAAATGTGTTTTGAGCAATAGTAACCACTATCAATGGGTTGATGCTACAAAAATACAAATTATTTATTTATTCACGGAGCTCCACAACGGCAAGGTGATTTGCTCACATAAAACTAATTAAGAAAAACTATATAAATGGTGAAAAATAAATTCAGCATATTAAATTTCTGAAACAAAATACAAAATAAAATAAAATAAAAAAATGAATATAAAATAAATTAAATCAAACCAAATAATTGATTTCAAAATTTACTATATAAAATATACAATGACAATACAATTGAAATAATTTGTCTTTTTTTCTGACGACAAGTATTTTGTCACCAATAGATTTTGAAGTTAAAAATACACTTGAAGACCTCGTGACGGTTAGTGCTATGGTGTGCGCACCCCGAGCTTAGGGTCATGGGTTCGATTCCCACTTAAGGGGTGAGGGCTTTTCTTCCGAAAAAGAAAACTCAACAACCCAATTTTGGTTAGAAAAGTAAAAATCTTAGTCGTGTATAAGTCGTTAAAATGTAGATAATAATAACAAAAATTGTTGGGTCTCCCGTAGTCTAGTGGCTAGCACGCTGGATTGGATTCATAAGCGGGAGATGGTGGGTTCGATTCCCACCTCCGGCAGGAATTTTCTCATCTCAAGGCTCGCTGGGAAAATTCCTCGCTGCACCCTGGATGTCGGCGCTAATGACCTAGAAGTAGATGCGCCGTAAAAAAAAAAAAAAAAAAAAAAAAAAAAAAAAAAAAAAAAAAAAAAAAAAAAAAAAAAAAAAATTGTTTCTCTTGCTTTGAGCGATTTTAGTAATTACGAATACACACTATTTTATTGAAAGTAATGAATACAAATACATTTACTGTGATTTCTATTTTTTTTTTTTTTTTTTTTTTTTTTTTTTTTTTTTTTTTTTTTTTTTTAATAGCTTGTCGAGAAGAATAACTATATCGGTGCTGAATGTTTGTGTTAGATTGAATGGGAGTGATATTGTGTAGGCCTTTTCTACTATCAGTGCTAACCTGTCATGGAAAGGTATTGATGGAAACAAACTTCGAATCAAATACCGCTCTTCAAAACCTATTCTACATTTTCCTTTTAGTTTAGTACAAAAAAACTTGAAACGTTAAATGTGAAAATCTCGTAGTCCGAATCCATCCCTTCATTGGAACCAGTTATTATTTCTTGTATAAACGATTTTAACCTAGCCTACGACCCTCCCCGTGTCAAGACCTACCTGTTTGCCACGTTTGGTCAAAATCGGTGAAACGGTGTGGATTTGTATAAGGAACAAACAGACAGACACGTGATTTTTATATATATATAGATTGCTTTCACGGTGAAGAGAAGCTTGGTAACATCACAAACTAACTTTTTTAGTTCTTATCTGTTTTAAAGAGGAAACTCGCTAAAATTTATACATGGAGTACCAATTTGTAAAGGAATTTACTAATCTCAGAATTATTTCCTTACACTATCTACATCTTTGTTAGAAGTTAGCCTTCGAATTTATTGAATGAATCCAGGCTGAGAGTATTTTCTCGGGGCCTGATGATGCTGAACCCGCAAAGCACACCGGCCCTGCGTCGTCTGGATCCCCTCTCTGTAGGCATTGTAATGGATATCCTTTCTCCTACAACAGCCAGTGTATACAGTAGAACTTGGATAATTCGAACCCCAAGGGACCGATAAAAAAGTTCGAATTATCCAAAATTCTAATTACAGAAGTTTTTGAAAATAAAGGGGTAAAAAATCGAACTTCATATTTTCACGTTTTTTAATTTTAAAAAATACATACATTTTATTTAAACAGTAACAAACATTTCATAAATTGATGATTAGGTACATAAGTAATAAATAATTTATCAAAAAAGTAAAAATAGAAGTCTATTGTTTTCAAAAAAAGTAATTTTCATAGGCAAGACTTTTTTTTTTTTTTTTTCAGGTAAGTTGTTAAAATGTTAGGAGGAATTCTAAAGTCCTTGGCAATTTCATATTTTTTCTTTATTCCTTTTTCAACTTCCTTAATCGTAGCTATTTTCTCTGACAACATTAAAGTTTTATAACTTCTAGGGTTCGACATGTTAAATCAACAACTCCCTGAACTGCACTGTACGGCAGATATTCAAGGCACAAACAATACAAAAGATCTAGGCGCTTACTGACTTATAACTGAATAAGAAATGAAGATGGGAGGGATGGTGGGAGAGAATTCTAGGATAAAAGTACAGGATGGAACTATAACAACCCCTGGAAGGGAGGAAGCGCGCCCCACCACTAGCAGAACTCCTAGAGTCCTAGTACTAGACTATGAGACCGCCGCGCTTCTTGTCCCGGAACCCCTACATCCGTATCTTACTATCCTCCTTACTCGAGGGGAGAATATTTTCACAAGATTTAAGATCGACCGTCTCTCTGTCCACTTCCCATTGGAGGTACAGGCTCGTAAAAAATTCGAACTATCCAAAATTTTATTCGAATTAACCACGATTTTGTTACATTGATTAAGCCCTAAATTCTAAGGACCGAGAGAAATATTCGAATTAAAGACGATTTCGAATTATCGAATTCGAATTATCCATGTTCCACTGTATTGTAATTGTACGCCTTCTTTGTTACGAATAGACTATTTATAACTAAATAATATCCTGCAATCAGACTTTTATTACAAAAGTCATATTATAAATCCCTCTTCAAATAATTTCATTTTTGACGAAATAATAGACTCATGATTATTAGATAGTTAGCCGTCGAGGTGATAAGTAAAGATGGAATGGTTGGGATTCGGCTAAATAAACCTCAATATGATTTTGTTTTAAAAAATCTATATTTCGGACGTTTCGGCTACTCATTGGTAGCCTTCGTCAGCTAAAATGACAAAAAAAAAAAAAACGTTTTAGCTGACGAAGGCTACCAATGAGTAGCCGAAACGTCCGAAATAATAGACTGTGTTTAATGCTGCCTTTACATTTATATACGACATGCTACCTTGACAATTTTTTTTTGAATGACACTCACACACATTAATATACTTTTGGTTAACCTGTATTTAAATATTATGTGCAAACAAATGAACTTCATAATGCAATTGGAAAAGGTAATGATTATTAATCTCACGTTTAACTGTAACTTCCTTGGGGATTTGTTGTAATCGTTACTTATCAAAGATTAATATATTTTACTAATGATGATTTAATTTTTTATGCGAGTAAAACGTTTTCCTTCATACAGTATTTTTTTTCTTCACTTCAGTTTTGTGTAGTGCTGTGATAAAACTAAACTATATATTATTACTGTACTACGAATATATTATTATTATTATTATTTTTATTAGTATCCTGTCTGCAGTAACCCTGCAAAAAAAAACAAATAACATGTTGTTTTTTTGTTTTGTTTGTTTTAATGCAATTTTACCTATTACCAATATTCTATGAAACTTGAAAAATTTTATTCAAAGAGCTCTCTTTCCTTAGTAGGCAAATTTTGATCCTTTTGATTTTTTTTTATTAGCATAAATATGCTTTAGCGATGACTAAACTGATAAAAAGCGCTACAAAAAAGTGCCCGCTGCCGTTTGCGCATGTACGAACATAGCCACCGCGCATGCGTCTATGTGATTACATAGGTTTGTCGGGTAAACCTAGAGGATATTTAAGTTCCTGAATTTAGCAGCTGGCTCTAGCAGAAATTAATTTGTTTTAAATATATATATATATATATATATATATATATATATATATATTAAGGGTAATCACATTTGTTTATACGGCAGTGTTCTGTTGTTTTAAGTATGTTTTTATCGTTCCGTGTACAGTTAATAATTGGGTCGTCTAGAAGTCTATTTTTAAATATATCCGTGCGACTCCTGGTGTATGTTTTCCTTCTAACCATTTCAGCATAGCTAGTGTCCTGCTATGAAGTTTAATTTTTTGAATATGTAATCCCAATATTGTTATTTCAGGGACATTTGAAGATTGTTTTATATTAAATGAATTATTATTATTCAAGAGGTACAAATGAGATTCCAAATATTACACTTATGGAATGGTTGCGTTTTTTAATGTAATACTCGAAATCTTTAGATCAAGTTTTCATCAAATTAATTGTCAAATACACTAAATTTACCGCATAGGAGGCAGTAAAATATAATTTCCTATCAACACCACTAATATTCCGTATTTATAGTATACAGTTATACCATAGACCGTGTAGTTAGCAATGCGTGTGCGTTGTGTTTATTCGTATACAAGATAACTGAGTCATAAATGTAATTATGAATTTGTTTTGGCCTAATTAAGTGAATCACCGGCTGAATGTTGTAGCTGTGTAATATAATCCGCCCAGCCCCGACGATGCGTGACAGCGCTAGTGGTGCCTGTTCGTTCTGATTCTAATCTACCAGCTTGTCCTGACTCATTCTCACATATGGATATCATTAGTCATTACGGGAAATATTTTCTCTACATTCAGCTGCCATGTTTGTATAATACCACTTATTGTGTACATACACTCCATTATCTTCTATTTGCATTAGCAGAATTATAATTTTCATCATTTATTTCATATAGTTTACGTTTAGAATTCTGACAGTATTCTTATGTGTGTCTATATATTTTTTATGTGAATGCATGAAATGTGCTATATAAAAGATATCCATGGCAATTTATGTTTACATATTTATAGTACCAGGTTTTAGTAATGTCGGTTTTTAATGTTCTCTCTGTTTATGTTTATATTACTAATCCCTCCTTTTCAGTTTATTTTTATTTAAATGTTTTGTGTATTTAGCATTAAATCCACTTTTATTTATCATTTTTTGGTTGGTGAAACTTATTTATTCTGTGCTAAAATTTCATTTTAAATAGATCTCCCAAGACGCCATGTTATGCTTTGCGAATTCGATAAAGGAGAAAATGCTGCTTCAATTTATCGAAATTTTTTCCGCAGTCTCCGAAACTCACTAAGCGGCAGTTCAGACGATTAAGTGAAAAACGAGACGTGAGGCGTTAGCTTCTTTAATTCAAAATCACAGGATTTTTTCAGGAAAGGCATTCAAAATTTGGTTTCAAGGTGGCAAAGTGTTATACAACAAGATGGTAAATACATTTTAGATTGAATGTGTTTCGTTTATTTTATTCTATCGCTTATATCACACCATTAAAACCCGACATTATTTTTTGGATGACCTGATGTAAACATAATTCAGTGTTCCCTCTAAAAGATACGTAAAATAAATTACTGTCTGCTTGTAGTTATAATGTATATACGACATGTTAATTTTAAATTGATATGGAATTACTGGTTTTAGATATGTTCCTACTTATTTTTTTTTAATTTTTTGTACGATATATTATTATCTGCTATATTTTAAAATTAGTTTTCTCTTTATAGTCATTTAATGCAACTCTTGTTAATTTTATTGTCTTGTTTACGCCTTCTATGATAAACATGTCAATAAAACCAAGAATTTCACTCAAATTCACAAGAATTCACTGTAATTGTACATTTGGTACACTTTTGTTTTATAACGATGATGAAGGCTAGAAAATCTAGCCGAAATGTTGGCTAGAAAAGTTACTTTTTTTTTTTATTATTTAAAAATTCACTTTTTTTAAAAAATTGTATGCCCGAAATCCGAATTTCCTTAATACATTAACTATTTGTTGAACTTACTTATAATTACAGACTTCTTTGCTTTCCATTCCTTATTTAATTTGGTGTTGTTATTCTCGAACTTTCTGAACCCCTAGGTTTCTAAGAATTGAATTTTACCCTAGAAAAACGTATGCAACATACGATATGTATATATGGTCGTCATACTATGATGGGTAAAAAAATAAAAATAAAAAATACTTCCTTCTGCTAAAATTCAGGAACATATATGTGTATATATATATATATATATATATATATATATATATATATATATATGCTTTAGCTCTACCCGACAAACCTATGTAATGTACTGTATAACATACAGTCTTCTTTTTCGTCCATGGCCAACCCGCCATCGCGAACGCCAGCGGACACATTTTTGTGACTTTTTTTTTTTTGGTTTAGCCATCGCTAAAGCATATTTTTGCTAAAAAAAAATGTAGGCCAAATGATAATACTACTCTTCAGAGTAGAAAGCCGGCTATTGGTTGTGACCACCGAAAATCTATAGATATTTTCGCCAAATTACTCGTGTAATTATCTTGATCGAAAGACGAGGTTAGTGGTTAGAGAAGAGCCCGTATTTTGCCTGTGGGAAATGTGTAATAAAGAAAGTTGCTTAGTTTTAAGATATACACATATTGTTCTATTATCCTGCTAATAGGCCAAGTTTAGAAATTTATAGAGAGCAAAAAGACTAGGAAAAAAAACCACTAATAATATCATATAGAATGATCGTTCGCTGAAGGAATCTTCATCAATGACGTTTGTCACATTAAATATCCAATCTAGAAAATGTAAATAACAGATGTAAATGTAGAAGAGTAAAAAAAGTTACATTTACATGTAAACTACATAAACTGCATTCCTAGGAATCACTTCCTGTATTACAGTCTTTCCGCATTCCATCAAGTGTCAGCTCAAGGCCTAAATACTCGTATTTCGCTTTTGAAATCGAACTATACCGTTTTTCTTTTTCTTTTCTTTTTTAGAAAAAAAAAAACAAAAACAAAACAACTCGCTTCATGGAATTAATTATTTTCTTGCTCAGATTTTTTCCCCAAGTGTCGATGTCTATATAATATTGTACATTATGAGCATGTCAGTTCTGTTTTCATGCCTATTATGGCAATCCTCTTGCATATCCAAGCTACAAACAAATTCATTAAGAGTGATTTTTGAATAACATCCTAAAATTCTTCAATTAATATTATGTTTCTTTTTTTTTTCAGGTAAGAGACCTGATAATCTTTTTTGTTGGTGATTGATGGTTGTAAGTACTGCTCGCCTTCATTCGTATGTATTCTTCCAGGTTATTTCTGTATTACATTTTTTTTTTTGTCTTCTAAATAATGTATAATTTTGAAACCTGTGAATTTAAGAAGTATGAAGAGTCGGATCCAGTCTTATTGATAGGGGTGCTTTGATAAGCATACTGAATAAGGACAATTTAACATAAGAATGCCCTAATACTATTGAGATTCAGATTAGCAGTGTTGGGCATTATTCGAATAAATTATTATTCGAATGATCATTCGAATAAATTTTTAGTGAATGATGAATAATTCACTGAATTATCTTATTCACACGGAACATGAATTATTCAAAGAAATATTCGTTATTCATCATTCGTTTATTATTTATTTCTAGTTTGTGAATAATCCTACTCAAACACACACACACACACACATATATATATATATATATATATATATATATATATATTTATACGCATTTCTGGCTGCCAACATTATAATAAATCTATCGTTATTCACTAAAACATGTTTATTCTGAATGATAATTCGAATAATTTGTGAATAAAACATAAACTTCATTCACAGAATAACGTATAATGAACAAAAGTAATTATTCTTCATTCATGAATGAAATAATACATTTATTCATTAATCATTATTCATCATTCTGAATAATTTTTGCCCAACACTGCAGATTAGTTATCATTTAATTATGCTTTTCTTCAACATTAATATGGGATTTTTCACATTAAACATTTCTTCTATTATTCCATTTATCTCTCATTACTTTTTTTGGTTTTTACCAGTCCCTCGAGAATTATTGACTGCTCTATAAACCTGACAGTAAGTAGCTTAAGATAAACTGTTTTTATTTTAGAGAAGCTCTGGTTTATAATTTATTATTCGAATATTGTATTCTCCGTTTGCTGGTGCTTTTATTTTAAATGCAGGATACAGGTTTAAAAAATAAAAAAATAAATAATAAAGAAATGATATATGACACGTTGGCGTGTCCTTTATCTTGACATTTAGAGCCATTCCTTTCTCGACAAGTATTCGCTCTTGTTTTCGGTCATAAATAACTTTTTACTGGCACTTGATATTTGTTATTTGTTTAAATCGTTCCTTTACTGTCTCAGAGATTGTTTTCCTATAGGAGTTGTTAACTTTAGGACACTGCGCTGGGATTCAAGAATCTGTTACCCCTCTGGGCCATCGTTCCTTTACTGCCTCAGAGATTGTTTTCCTATAGGAGTTGTTAACTTTAGGACACTGCCCTCGGATTCAAGAATCTGTTACCCCTCTGGGCCATCGTTCCTTTACTGCCTCAGAGATTGTTTTCCTATAGGAGTTGTTAACTTTAGGACACTGCCCTCGGATTCAAGAATCTGTTACCCCTCTGGGCCATCGTTCCTTTACTGCCTCAGAGATTGTTTTCCTATAGGAGTTGTTAACTTTAGGACACTGCCCTCGGATTCAAGAATCTGTTACCCCTCTGGGCCATCGTTCCTTTACTGCCTCAGAGATTGTTTTCCTATAGGAGTTGTTAACTTTAGGACACTGCGCTGGGATTCAAGAATCTGTTACCCCCTCTGGGCCATCGTTCCTTTACTGCCTCAGAGATTGTTTTCCTATAGGAGTTGTTAACTTTAGGACACTGCCCTCGGATTCAAGAATCTGTTACCCCTCTGGGCCATCGTTCCTTTACTGCCTCAGAGATTGTTTTCCTATAGGAGTTGTTAACTTTAGGACATTGCGCTGGGATTCAAGAATCTGTTACCCCTCTGGGCCATCGTTCCTTTACTGTCTCAGAGATTGTTTTCCTATAGGAGTTGTTAACTTTAGGACACTGCCCTCGGATTCAAGAATCTGTTACCCCTCTGGGCCATCGTTCCTTTACTGTCTCAGAGATTGTTTTCCTATAGGAGTTGTTAACTTTAGGACACTGCGCTCGGATTCAAGAATCTGTTACCCCTCTGGGCCATCGTTCCTTTACTGTCTCAGAGATTGTTTTCCTATAGGAGTTGTTAACTTTAGGACACTGCCCTCGGATTCAAGAATCTGTTACCCCTCTGGGCCATCGTTCCTTTACTGTCTCAGAGATTGTTTTCCTATAGGAGTTGTTAACTTTAGGACACTGCCCTCGGATTCAAGAATCTGTTACCCCTCTGGGCCATCGTTCCTTTACTGTCTCAGAGATTGTTTTCCTATAGGAGTTGTTAACTTTAGGACACTGCGCTCGGATTCAAGAATCTGTTACCCCTCTGGGCCATCGTTCCTTTACTGTCTCAGAGATTGTTTTCCTATAGGAGTTGTTAACTTTAGGACACTGCCCTCGGATTCAAGAATCTGTTACCCCTCTGGGCCATCGTTCCTTTACTGTCTCAGAGATTGTTTTCCTATAGGAGTTGTTAACTTTAGGACACTGCGCTCGGATTCAAGAATCTGTTACCCCTCTGGGCCATCGTTCCTTTACTGTCTCAGAGATTGTTTTCCTATAGGAGTTATTAACTTTAGGACACTGCGCTCGGATTCAAGAATCTGTTACCCCTCTGGGCCATCGTTCCTTTACTGTTTTAGAGATTGTTTTCCTATAGGAGTTGTTAACTTTAGGACACTGCCCTCGGATTCAAGAATCTGTTACCCCTCTGGGCCATCGTGGCCTGGTAAAGGATTTATTTTTTTCTTTTATGTTGTTATTAAAACAAAAAAATCAGTCCCGTAACAGGCCACAAGGGCCCAGAGGGGTAACATATTCTTGAATCCGAGCGCAGTGTCCTAAAGTTAACAACTCCTATAGGAAAACAATCTCTGAGACAGTAAAGGAACGATGGCCCAGAGGGGTAACAGATTCTTGAATCCGAGCGCAGTGTCCTAAAGTCCCCCTAATCAACCGATTTAGTTTATTTTTACAACGTATGTCTCTCTTTAGATCAACATAACGACTACCGAGTTTCGTTGAAGTATAACAAAAACTACGGCTGGCACGGTCAAATTAGTGTTTTGGGTCCGGGGTAAACTCCACCCTCCCGGTGGACCGATTTTGGTGGTTAACGAACTCGTTCAATCGTTTGCTAATTGAACGCTATATACCTCGTTTCGTGAAGAAAAAACAAAAACTCTGGCCGCTATCGTGTTAACAGACATATATATATATATATAAATTTTAACGGGGATCATTTTCTCTGTGTCTACTAGGTAGGATCGATGGAGATTTGATGAAATTTTTCAATAATTCCGTCATGAGTGCAACCTCAATAGCTACTTTCCTTCGGAGGAAAGTGCTAAAAGCAAGCTTGATAAGAACAAGATAATGATTATGATGATAAGTGTAGGATTGATCCCCTAGAAATACTGAGGTCCTACTTGACTCTATCTGAAATCCCTTTCTTTCTCATCCCCTTCTCTCTTCCCTCAGTTTTTCTCCTCTTCTCTTTCTACAGCTGTTATTGACCTGTCTCACACCTCTACCCCAGACACAGCAATGTCCCTGCCTCGGATTTATTTAAGGCAACCGGACAGCGTTTTTCCCCTTTATTTTAGCTCTTTTAAAATACTGTTCAACCAGGTTCAATGATTGTCTTAAATCAAGCCTCATCAAGGCCGCAATAAATGGCGACATGAAAGGACAGACCTGACTTATCTGATAATAAGCTACATCAATTAAAACGGAACATTATTGCTCTTGAAGTCTCAGACAAAATACGAGAGATTTCCACCAAGAAATTTCTACCTTGTAGAATTTATTGCAGACATACATTTTACATGGTTTTCATTAGTCGCAATTTCTCTCTGATATAAATATCCTGTAATAACTAGCAAGTGTAAACCCACCCTTAGAACGGGTATTAGAAAGACATAATAACACTGATGAACTAACCGTGCAGCACATAATAACAGAACGAATTACTTACTCACTGTAGTCCATTGTTCCACCAAGTCAACATTACATCGAATTTAACAATTTGCATATTTTTCTTTCTCTTGGCTGATAATGTAAACAATAACCAAGTAAAAATACATTCTTTTGTGTAAATTATCGACTGGATGTTTTAGGAGCTCTGAAAGGAAACATTAAGAAAAAATATATAGTGTAAAAAAAGGACGGGATTTAAAGGAACAGAAAATGGGGAAATATTGTAGGGAAGCGGAAATTCCTTTCAAAACTATAATTTACACTGAGGTAACTATTACATACATAAATGTCATAAAACATTGCTAAGATGAGAGAAAAGATTGAGTGAGAGAGAATCAGCTAGATAAGAGTCATCAAATATCATTTGGGGAAATAAGAGCATATTTTGGAACTGACCTACCTCTCATCGCCATCTCGGCCAAGACCTCGGAACGGGCGTGGACTCTGACCCGTCGGAGGTAAGCCAGCTCTTTTTATACCCTTTGTGCCCCACTCTGGTCTTAAATCTTCCGGGAATCTTACGAATCAGCCACGTGCAGTTCCAACAACACAGACGCCTTATAATAGAAATTAATAATTAAGGAATGGTATTATCGACATTTAAAATCGATGAATTTTCTACTGTATTTTTCTCAAGTTGAGAATATAGTTCAAAATAGCTGTACAAATGCCGACGTAATTCTTCCAAAGTTCCGTCTTTGCTTTCAATGTTAGTTCTTGGATGTCACAATTTTGTATGTAGGGGATATTGAACTCGTTTCTATCTACGATTTACTTTTCATTCCTACATTTATGTACAAATATTGATTTAGAATAGATTAACGAGCGTTCTCTATATAATGTTTGGGTTCGTGAACCCTAGGAACCAAGGTTACGATGGTGGTTTAAGGGCAGAAAACTGCTTAGTCATCTCCGTCCTAAGAGTATAATTAAATTGTGCGAGTTTAATGTTAGGATGTGTTTTCAGTATTGTGTGTTTGAGACAGAGTTGTGTACCTAAAATTGCATTTGTTAGAATCTTGCTTGGAAAATATTATTATTGCATAGATATAAGAATCAGATTCAGATGTCCTCAAAGGGAAAGGAAAACACACATAAAATATATATATTTATTATATCATTTATTTTATTATTTATTTATTTTTTAATTTTTTTTATTTATTTTTTATTTTTTACTTTTACAAGTTAGTAATTTATACTTTTATTTCTTCTTCTTCTGTTTATTTTTTTTTGTATATATATTTTTTTATTTTTATATCTCATTTATTTATTTATTTTTAATATATACTAGCGATTACGCCATATTTTATTTGGACCATTAACTTTACTTCATAGGAACCAAGGACTTGTTGTTTAAAAGAGAAGTTGAGGAAAAGATTGAAAGATGTATTTCAATGGAATATTTCAAAAACGCTTGCGAAATGGTGAAAACCTAATAAATATCTACAAAGTAGATTTAGAGGTTAATTTCTGTAGGATTACTTCTGCCGGATAAAACTGTGTTGCTTTGTTAATAAAATGGTTGTATAGCCGAGGAGACGATGGCGTGGGCAGATGAACAGTCTATTTCCCCGGAAGCCTCCAACACCCAATTTACTTAATAGTCCCAATCTTACCTCCCTTCTCATTATCTCCTCTATCTGCCTTTCCAATGGACAATAGTTACATCACACACACCTTAATTCTCTACCTTCACAACTCTAAATCATATTTCAACATCAAGAGAGATACTCTAATTATGAGTTATAGTAGGCGAGCTCTTTATGTAATGTCTCCTATCTCGTCGTCTTCTTCCTTGTCATTCCTCTAGGTAGGAAGACAGAATATTTGGAAAGATGTGTTCTTTCTTCACAGCTCCATTTAGCAGGAATGTCTCTTGCTAGAGTCCTAACAATCAATCCTACAGGACTAATGCACTCATGAAAGAATTTATTGAAAATTGTCTTCCTGTCCTTATCAATTCTACCTCTTTAGTTATAAAAACTACACACATAGTCGCATCCTACACTTGGCATCCTACTTAGTGGCGGTGCCTATTTTCGTACTTTAACAAAGTTGTAAATTTCCTTTACAGATGTGTCTCATCATGATCTAATAGCTAACGCCAAGAATTTTCATGTGGGTTCGGGTTGAGTTGTTGTATCTATGGGCACGTTGAACGAATTCCCCGCTCCACCGTGAATGTTAAAAAAGTGTGGCTACCTATAGATAGCCCGGTGCTAATAGGCTAGATGAAAAAAAAATTAAATAAAAAATAACAGATAGAAATACGAGTTCGTTAAGGAACACGACTCTTGCAGATTAAATTATAATGACCCCTAAGTGGCCTTAATGATTGGTTCCTTACGCGGAAAATACCGCGATCAGTATCAAGATATATTTATTTTCTCATTAAATAATTAAGGCAGCCGGCTATAATAATTATAAAATACCAAAAGACCTTTGTATATTTATTGTGTCTGTTGCCTTGATGAGTTATTTGTTGATATATGTTACTTTACGTGCCTTCGAGTCCTTGCTGCGAATATGCTCAGTTGGCGAGGCTCCATTAAGACCTACTTATTTTTATGCTTTAAAAAAAATAATACTGCTTTTTTAATGTTTTCCGTTGATTTCATGCAAATTTATTATTTCATTTAAAAATAGTATTATGGCAATTGTATTCTTATGTTATTTGAGGCCCTATGGCCAAGAGTGTTAATTTTGGTGGGTTTTCTATCGAATAAAAGCATGACTCTTATCCTGACGTAAATGGGAGAAAAGTGACATGTCGATACTTCGTTGCTAAAATGTTGCAATTAAAAAAGGGCTGCTGATGTAAAAATAATATGTACCATATCCCGCTCCTGGAATGATACATGGTGTTAAGAATAATTTCGCTCACCATTATCGACGTGGAAAAAGATAAATAGAAGATAAAAGTTTAAGCGGTAACATTATGTTGCTCCGATCCTAAGATTGAATAAATAATGACTGTAGATTTGAGTGATATTTGGCATCTGCTCAGAATATAAAAGTTTAAGCGGTAACATTATGTTGCTCCGATCCTAAGATTGAATAAATATTGACTGTAGATTTGAGTGATATTTGGCATCTGCTCAGAATATAAAAGTTTAAGCGGTAACATTATGTTGCTCCGATCCTAAGATTGAATAAATATTGACTGTAGATTTGAGTGATATTTGGCATCTGCTCAGAATATAAAAGCTTAAGCGGTAACATTATGTTGCTCCGATCCTAAGATTGAATAAATAATGACTGTAGATTTGAGTGATATTTGGCATCTGCTCAGAATGTAAAGTTGAACATGGAGTAGAATGATCGATCGTAAGCTATAAATCCGTTGAGATGAAAAGGGGCTGTTCCACTTCATTAATTCTCGTGGCGCTAATGGTGGCATTACCTCTTCATTGTCTCGTTTACTTATACAATCAAATATCATATTGGGCAAAGGGATTTTTATTTTCATTTTCTCTTTATAAGAAGCTAATCATTACATTTCGCTCAATTGTATACTCCCTTTGAATGAACTTGTTATTGTTTCAGTTCAAATGTTACAGTAATTATCGAGCTATTACAATAATAGGAGTTGGAGAGTAATAAAGGAATAACATTTTATAGTTCCTAGAATATGAATCATAACAATCCCGTAACAGGGTGCCTGACGTGCACTTTATTGCCTATATCTAAAACGAACTACTAAATTCATTCATCTTGGAAAACGTTATTTATTAATTTGGGGAAATCAGTATGACTCGGAGCGAGTAAAACTGTTTTCTACAGTTATGAAAGGGGAAAATAATTACTTTTCTTGATTTCTTTTTAAGAAGATTCAGATTGAGGCTATGTAAGCCTTTGTCTTAAAAAATAAGTATACCTCAAGGAGGGATACTGAGCTCTAATTTGTTCAGGATTGCCGAAAACTTCAAAGGTAATTGTATTCCTCAAGCAGTCTCTTACTAATGCTGACGTCTTGCTCATTTCCCATATTAAACAAAAACAGATAGAGCAAAACATCAAATTAATAAAAATGTACTAATGAGAATGACTATAGGATTTAGTAGTTAGTTGGACGATCCCTCGAAATTGAATGTCTTCGAGGAATAGCTATACATCTATTTTAATATAAATGATTATAAGAAGCAATGGATGGATGGGATTTTGCTGATAAAATACACACATTATTGGATAATTCTTAATTTTGTCGGACGGTTCCACATTCTGATGTGCAGTTTTCTTTAGCAGTTAATGTCGGGAGGTTGATAGAGACTAAATATGGGCGTTAAGTACCATGAGATGAAGATGGGTGCCAGAGAATTTTCTGAATCGCTCAACATAGATTTTTTCCAGTAACTCAAAATGTATACTCGTACTGTAGCAGACTCTCAACCATTCATTGTTTCCTATCACTCCTAAGTATTCGTATCTCGATATTTAATTATTTGTTTGCAATATTATCGTTTTCATAAAACTAAAGAAATTATTTACAGAAATAAGTACCAAACCGCTACTGTAGTAAATTTAGTTCTGATTATGTTGTGAAGGCGAATTTCTCTATTGTATCTGAATGCTTCTATTTTTATTCTCGTTGTGGATATTGAAGAAATATTATTAATGTTCTAAGTTGTAAATAGTATATTTGTTAGAGAGAGGGAGGGGTTGTAAAGTGATCCGTTGTAGGTAGGGAAACAAAGAATAAGAGTGGAAAGATAATATGCAAATCAATACTTGACCGAGAAGGAACCGCCCACGCCCTATCTTCCACTTAGCCTAGTACCTAACCTTTATTGTCAACCTCTTTTTATACACAACTCTCTCTCTCTGCCCGCCCACAACTCATCTCAAAATATTTATATCTTTAAGGATGACAAGTTTTATTTACATCTCTCATTTAATTGTATACAAATCCATAGCCTAATTCTTAATTGAACGCAATTTTTTATATCCTTGCGTATATTCTCATCATTGTAAAAATCAATCTTTCTGCTAAGGTAGAAGGTTTTATCATTCACTGCCTCTCCAATTTTCCCTACTTTTTTTTTTGCTGAGGTTTTGTTGTTGTTTTTCAGTTTAAAAGTTGTACAGCACCTTTTGGGACTTTTTCTTTTCTTTTTTGCTTGTCTCTTTTAGCTCTTTTGTAAAAGAGATTATTTCTCTCAATTTATTTTTATTGAAAATTGAAAGTTTTATTAAATCACGTATGTTTTAAAGAAGTCGCTAAAGCGCTAAAGGCTCGGGCTGCGATAAGGGGATATCACATGGTACGCGATATCTTTGCGAGCAATGCAGTTCTTAATTTAAATGAATAATATAAATTCAACTAGCAAGATAGAATTTATGTATTTTTTTTATTAAAATAACATAACGTCAAACATATGATTTTCAATGAATAATGCCAAAACTGATCGTGCGACAAATGTGTAATTTTTTACAACTGTATCGCCAAAACTAGCTCGCAGCGACATATCCTCCTTTGTTGACGGGGCGGGTGCTATACTGTGTAATACAAGTTGATCGCCAACGTCTCCATTACTTTCAACAAGTTTTCGATCGCAATGGCAGCTGTCGACACACTTAAAACAAAGAAACGGTACTGCATAAAAAAAAAAAAAAAAAAAAAAAAAAAAAAAAAAAAAAAAAAAATACAGCATTCTGGCCTGTGGCAGGTGGTATCTGTAGGAGGGGAAGGAGTCGTAAAAAAAGGATTTTAAATTGGCAGGTAGAGGTGGCGAGAGACGAGCAGCTGGGGTACTTTAGGTTCACTTCCGGAATGAAATAAATCTTCAGTTCTGCATTTCCTCTCAGATCAGGATATGGTACTTGTTCTATCTGCAGGACCTATTGTCCTAACAATTTCTCTCTTAATATTTAAATTTATTTGTAAACAGTTAATCAAAGAATGTAAAAATAAACTCAATAATAATGTAGGCAATAGGTCAATAAATTTACAATTAACAAACCTTTATTGTTCGACTAGTTTCGCGTTCTATTGATACCTCTTCAGAAGCTAAAACTAATCTAAACTTGCACCCTAGCTGTAGAAAGGAACCTTTCGCTGGAACGGACAAAAAAAAAAAAAAAAAAAAAAGAACAATCTTAAGTCACTAGAATCAGCTGCGAGAAGTCAACTGCTTGAAATTGAATGTGATAAAAATAAATAAAATGTGAATGAAAAAATGATTTAGTTTAGAGCCTTCTGCTGAAGTTCAGCAAATAAATGTGCTTTAGGTCCACCCGACGAACCTATGTAATGTACTGTATAACATAAAGTCACACACTTTTTTGTAACTTTTATTTTTTCAGTTTAGTCATCGCTAAAGCATATTTATGCTAAAAGTTCATGTAGAGGCGTTAAATGAACTTTTTTATTCACATTTTATTTATTTTCGTCTCATTCTATGTCAAACAGCTTACTTTCACAGTTGACAATGATGACACAAAATTATTTTCAGGCTGGACGTGGCCCGTAGTCTATGAATTTCATTGCTTGTCATATCTTATTATTATTTATTTAATAGTGTAGATGGAGATAGTTAGCCGTTGCAGAGATACGCAGACAAGGTATAGTTAGGATTCGGCTAGGAGAAAAAAACGCCAGACTTTCAGGAAGAAATCTGTACTTGGACGTTTCGGCTGCACATTGGCAGCCTTCTTCAGCTAAAAAATACATACAAATTATAAGTAAAAAAAAAACAGGCAGTATTATATACATCATGACAATGAAACGTCCAAATACAGATTTCTTCCTGAAAGTCTGGCGTTTTTTTCTCCTAGCCGAATCCCAACTATACCTTGTCTGGGTATCTCTGCAACGACTAACTATCTCCATCTCCACTATTAAATAAATAATAATAAGATATGACAAGCAATGAAATTCATAGACTACGGGCCACGTCCAGCCTGAAAATAATTTTGTGTCATCATTGTCAACTGTGAAAGTAAGCTGTTTGACATAGAATGAGGCGAAAATAAATAAAATGTGAATAAAAAAGTTCATTTAACGCCTCTACATGAACTTTTAGCATAAATATGCTTTAGCGATGACTAAACTGAAAAAATAAAAGTTACAAAAAAGTGTGTGACTTTATGTTATACAGTACATTACATAGGTTCGTCGGGTGGACCTAAAGCACATTTATGTTATACAGTACATTACATAGGTTCGTCGGGTGGACCTAAAGCACATTTATGTTATTGAACTTTAGCAGAATGCTAAAGTTATTTAATAGTCATATCATTATTTATATTATTATTTATCATATTATTTATTTAATAGTCTTATCATTATTTATTTAATAGTCATATCTTATCATTATTTATTTTCTTGTCACGGCCAATATCATTATTTATTTAAATTTTAACGTCCATTGCCAATATCATTAATGAAATATATGATAAGAATTATCGTGACCTTTCAGGACTCCATAATATTGGTCATTAGCGTAAGAGCAACGATTTAGCGCATCTAATTGCGTCAATTAATTAATATGAATCACTTAGATTGTCTTTCGTGTTGTAAAATAATACAAAATATTATAGATCAGTCTCTGTATTCAAGGACGGTTCTATCTTTACCTCGCTGAAGATAATTAAAATTGCGAAATAAATGTGGTTACTTTTACTTCTGCTGTGGACGAACTTGTGAAATGTTTTCTTCAAAGGTATATTGTTGGGTTCAATCCAATTTCATGTCGAAATGAAATGAGAATATAACAATTGAGGACTAAAGCAGAGAATTATTGATTATTTAACATTATGGACAATATTTTAATTTGAAATGTTGTATTGGTAAAAAAAGACCGTCTCGCAGGAGCTGCATCATCTTAGCGCGGTTCCGTTCTTATCCCTAATGTCTTTTGGAAAGGTTGAAATAGAAAAAGTTATAATTTTGGTTAGACCTTTCATGAAATAATATATGACCTCAAATAGGTCCGCCCAGACCCTCACCTCTACCTGACAGAAAAAGGGTCAGGCAGCACCCTTCATCCACTCCAGAGTTGGGCAAACGTTAGCGCGCGCTAAAAGCTGATACCTCTCCGCTAATTTAGCGAAACTGTAGAAAGCAAGCGCTAATAATTAGCGGTTAGCGGCGGCAGTGCGCTAACCGCTAATCTATTTATGAAATATCGTAATTGCTAATAGCTTAAGCTATAGTTACAACTTGTAACTATAGCTTAAGCTATTAGCAATTACGATATTTCATAAATAGATTAGCGGTTAGCGCACTGCCGCCGCTAACCGCTAATTATTAGCGCTGGCTTTCTACAGTTTCGCTAAATTAGCGGAGAGGTATCAGCTTTTAGCGCGCGCTAACGTTTGCCCAACTCTGATCCACTCCTACAGATACTAATCTTACTGTTCAATGATTTGAAAAATATCATTACATTTTTAAATTTTCATGTACTCTTCTACTATAGTACTAATTCTACAAATAATTCCAATTAAAAAAGAAACAAGTAATTAAAAAGTGAGCTAAACAACTACAAAAACCCGCTTAAAAGTACAAAACAAACACATTTGAAGTTTTATGCACTTATTTCTCCGATTGACATCGCCTAATCGAAAATTGCTTCAGAATCTTTTTTATAAAGCGTTTAGTAAGCTTTTGATTGGTTACCTTCCGCTTACCAAGATTCCCAACCGTTTTCGAGATATCAAGGAAAATATACGAAGTTCCCAAAACTTTTCATGTCTAAAAATAAAATATTTTATTATAATCCTTCCATAACTCCGAACGTAACCAAAATTAAAACATCTTTGTTTACATGAATTTCAAACATGCAGAAAATATTTTAAATGAATCCCATGATTCAAAGTGCCCAAACCAAAAACTTGATTCAACAAATATTTTTTAAATTTATTTTTATAAAAGAAGCGATGCTGTAGTCTAATCCCTGGAGATGACAGTGTAAATCCTTGCTCTTTCTCTACCCCTCCCCTTCCTTCTCCTCCCTCCCTCCCTGGGTTTAATGGATATCTGCTTTTTTATTCCTCTCCTGTATCTGTAAAAAGAGAAATTCCAACCTCATTAGCTTTACATTTCATATTCACCTTTATATACTCCCCTTTTTACATTCCCTCGCTTTTTATTCATTCCTTTTATCTCAATTACCAAGGTTTTTTTTTTTAATCCAGTCAGCCCGCTGGCATTTTCTTTTCATTAATATAAAGATGTTTTTATTTCAATTACGGATAATTATAATTATTAAAGCTCTCGGCTTAAAAGATCTTAAATCTTTTAAGCTTTATTAAATAACATTCCAGAAAAGGAAATTGCTCTTGACTTTAGCTCATTGTTAGAGTTATTTTTTCTTTCAGGGTATGTTTAAAACTTTTTTTTTTTTTTAATCATACCAGATAGCGATGTGTGCTATAACATCAGCAATATGTGTCTAAGGTCGTGGGTTCGATTCCAACTAGAAGTGGTTGCTTTTCTTTCGAAAAAAGAAAATGTATCATCCGTACTGTGACTAGAATAGGGTGGAAACCTCTAGATAACCCGCACCAAAAATGAGTGATAGGTTTGAGTGGACGCTAAAATTTAAATAAATAAAATTAATCATCGTCTAATAAAAATGACTATTTTTGATTCTATGTTTTTTTAATTTTATTCCTTCAGATAGCGCGCGAATGTTTTCCTCGTAAATCTAGTTGTATAGTATTTGTATGTTATTATTACAATAAAAAGTTAAGGAATGGTTGGGATTCGGCTAAGAGAAAACGTCAGATTTTCAGGAAAATTTTTATTTCGAACGTTTCGGCATGCTCATGGGCAGCCTTCTTCACCCACAAACTCCTATGTGAGGAAAGTCAACACTTATTTATGGTCACCTAAACGTTATCGTGGTCTTCCTCCATCCCCTAGGCATTTATTGCTGAAGAAGGCTGCCAAAGATGGATTATTTATTTATTCATGAGCTCTCGCAACAAAGGCAACTCACCCAATATACAATAACATATATACAATGACAATATTGAAATTATAACATCTAATACAACATCATATACTTGTCACAGTACATATGCTTATTATCATATACTTATTCACACAGTTTAAATTATTAGCTCAATATAAAATAAAATAATTAATTAACTCAATACAAGTTAACTTCATTTTAACAACATATTACAAATATAACTTAGAGATGAGGCGGGAAGCAATACTAATCAAGGATTTACGTCAGTATGTGGTTATATTCTGGAAATTATTTTAATTCGTTTAAGATGTTGGAGTATTGTGTTAATATATGGACTATCTTCAGTTAGTAAGTGGTGTAAGTCATGTGGGATGATTAAGTTCTCTAGTTTCCTGCAGCCTGTCAGTATGTGCTTTATAGTCAAATGTTCATAACACTCTGGGCATATTGGCCTTTCTTTCCTTTCTATTAAGTAGGAGTGCGTAAGAAGGGAATGACCAAACCTTAGACGTGTCAGGACAACTTGTTCTCTTCTTGAGAGGTTATTATTTTTAAGAGGCCAGGCTTTTACTGAGAGTTTTACTTCACGCAGTTTGTTTTCAGTCCTTGTCCATTTCTGTTGCCAGTCGTCCATAGAATGCGTGTGTGCAGTTGTAAACAAGTCTTGTGAATACAATAGGTCATTGTCTATTTCCGGTTTTGTTGTCATCAATTTAGCGTGGCTGTCTACTAATGTGCTTTGGTCAATGTTTTCATGTCCCGGTAGCCACACCAGTGTAATGTTGTGGTTATGTAATCGGTCAATATTAGTGTAGATGAGTGTAATTATTGGCTGCCAAAGAGCAAGCCGAAACGTTCGAAATATAGATTTTCCCGAAAATCTGTCGTTTTCTCTTAGCCGAATCCCAACCATTCCTTAACTTCCTATCACCCAACTATCTGCATCTCATTGTTAATACTAGTTTTTGTTTCGTATTACCGTCCTTATTGGTTTGGTTTTATAAATTAATAGGAATTCTTCATTCGCAATGACATTATTTTAATTGTATCGCGAAAAGACACTTGATGTAGCTAATTAACGTCATTTCACATTGTTTCTCTATAGTTAGACGTCAGATTCATACCTTTATTTGTAGTACTGTCCTGAGAACATGCAAAGGCCTTCCTTCGAAGAACATGACTTTGCTACGCAGTACTTATTCATTTCAATATAACTCATCAATAAATTCGACTTGTGTCTTTCTAATGTCATCAAAAGTTACTTGGTTACGACAAGGCTGAGAAACATTTTTTAAGAAAAAATTAAAAGTAAATTCTCCCATTCTTAGTCAAATCAAATTTTATCTAGAAAATGTCTTTAAATCTATATTTTATTATTAGGATAATTATTATCATTATTGTCCATAACATAGATATACCATTGTCGCATAAGTATACGCTGAGGTTTATAATGGATAATCCGTCCAATCAGCTTTCTCTCTATGATATTCTCAACAAGTTATATAATATTTGATCCAACATTTTTCTTGGTCTACAGCTTTCTTAATTTCTAACATACTAATATAATAGTCAGTCTATCGTTTTACTTTCGTTATACAGTCAGCTCTCGATTTGTCGAACATCGATAAGTCTAATACTTAAGTAAGTCGATCAGAATCTGTGGCCCCGAGTAATTACGCAAGTCTCA
Organism: Gonocerus acuteangulatus; assembly: GCA_946811695.1. Classification (NCBI taxonomy): domain Eukaryota; kingdom Metazoa; phylum Arthropoda; class Insecta; order Hemiptera; family Coreidae; genus Gonocerus; species Gonocerus acuteangulatus. The sequence continues at coordinate 27,511,952 of OX328125.1, forward strand.
CCTGAATAAGTCGCCAAAATCGTTGATAATTATGTTAAAAAGTCGAAGTGAAAATAGTCGTCCTCGAAAAGGACTTCTAAGAACTGTTAAAGGTGATCACCTTTACAACTTCACCGATTCTCCAATCACTTGCAGTGATTGGGACACCACCATAACGGTCTCTGAAAACTTGGACTTCATCGAAATCGTGGAAGTTGACCGTGACTTTCCGGTATATTATCACCTTTGTGGGGAGAGTATTTTAGTCGAAGTAGTGCAGCCAATAGTGGACAACATTAAATTCGGAAGTGATGATCAATCGGAAGTATTGGTGATCATAAAGGAATCTCCTACAATTACATTATACCACAAATACGATAATAAACTTTGGATCATCTTGGAAATTATTGACAACTTCGATCATCTCATTTAAGTAGCGTTTTTGAACAGTGATTACAAATAACATGTATTTGAGTGACCTTTACGGCGATGATTTTATCTCCTATTTTTTGGTAATTTTCCCAAGAAAGTGGAATTATAACCTCCATGAATCGATGTTCTCTAAGTCAAACAATTTGTTTGGACCCTTGAACATAGACTTATCAAAAGTTGACTTTACATGAATTTAAGGCAGCAGCGTGACTGCAGTTGCATTTGCATACAAAAACGAGATCAATACACGCCCAAACAAAATGACACACGCCATTGGCCTTCCCATTATGTTAGGCTGCAATTAGAGGAAATCTTTCCCACATTGACTGCCAACTAAGTGTTATCTCCTGGTTCTTGCTGTTGTCCTATATGTGTCCTATCTTTGTCATACATAGACTTGGAGATAGAATTACCTCCTTGTGAGGCCTTAAATAAATAATTCATAGCTACCCTAAAGGAATGTTGATATCACTGGAAGTAGGGAGCAACGGCTGAAGAAGGCCACCTACAAGTTGTGAAACCTTTGACACAATTGCCGCTTCGAGTCTATACCTCCCACTTATCTACTACTAATGAAAACGGGGAAGGCAAGGTTATCTACCACATCTATCACTGGTATTTATTTGATTTATTCTAAATCATCTCATCTAAAGATTTACCTCTCTTTATTTTAGGGTTTGTCTTGATTTTTATATCTCTATTATTTTTAAGGGGTAATATTACCTTGTGTGCTCAAAATTAATATAAGTTTTGTCGAGGGGTCTCCCGTGGGCTTGTGGCTAGCGCCTTGGATTCATAAGCGGGAGATGCTGGGTTCGATTCCCACCTCCGGCAGGAATTTTCTCATCTCAGGGCACGCTGGGAAAATTTCTCGCTGCACCCTGGATGTCGGGGCTAATGACCTTGATGTAGATGCGCCATAAAAAAAAAAAAGAAGTTTTGTCGATTTATAAACACCCTTTCTAGTTTGGGGGTCTTCAAATACACACAAAAAATTGGTTTAGTTCTTTGAATATTAATTGGTAGGAAAGTGTTATACCGAATTTATAGTAGCTTTTTACTCAAGCATACTTTAATTTCTTATATAGAACAAATAACATTTTTTTTTTCAAAGAAGGTGGCGAAATCTAATCAAGATTTTACAATATCCATTTTTTTTTATTTTATTTTTACCACAATGATGCCAAGTAAATCGTTTCCGTGATAAAAAAAGGCCATTTATATTTTCATAAATTAAAAATATCTTTCGTATTTCACTTTAAAATGCCGTTAGGAATTTGCGGATTACATTGTCCAAAAAATAAATAAATAAATAAAGTGAGTATTAGTCCTTAAGGAAGCTGATCATAAGTAATTACAGTTTAGATTTAATGGTGTTATTTTAGCATAAATATGCTTTAGCGATGACAAAAAAAAAAAAAAAAAAGTGCCCGCTGGCGGGGTGGCCGTGTACAAAAACGAAGACTATGTTATACAGTACATTTCATAGGTTTGTCGGGTGAAGGTAAAGCATATTTATGTTCCTGACTTTGAGAAGAAGGCTCTAAACGAAATTAATTATTTCGTCATTATCTCATAATTATAATATTCCTTTATTCAAAATAATTAGTATTTGTTTTCAAATACTAGTATTTGTTTTCCCTGTTTGTTTAAGCGTATTAAAATATTTCGATAAACATGCTAGCTTTTATTTATAGTTGGTTGTATATGTAAGAAGGATGATGGTTGCTTTGGATACTAGAAGTTTCAAGGTGACATTCAGAGAGCTAATGAGTTGTCATCATCGATTGGCAGAGGCAAATGATGTCAGAGGGAATAACTTCAGTTTTATTCTCCTGTTGGATGGACTGTCCACATTGCAACCATTGTGTTTAGTGCACGTGTTTCTCTTCATTCCCTGGGGTTATAGACATGAATTCTTGGAAAGTGGGCAGTGAGTAAGAGGAAAATTAGTCAAGATTGAGACGTGTAGGAACAAGAGTGTGTCCTCCAAACAAGTTTGTTCTAAAATAAAAATAAAAAAATAGGATAAAAAACAAAGATTACCAGCGGATAAATTAGTGAGTGAGCCTGGCAGGCGGTAGCCTGGACCAGAATAAAAACACTTACTCCTACGAAAAAAACCAAGGTCTCTCCTTCGATATAGCCTTATTAGAATTCATTCTCTTCCTCTCGGCTCTTTGTCTTATACCAATATGTCTAACACCTTGTAATTCAGCAATTACACTCCTATTTGTCATTGTTTCCATCGGCAAGCATTACAGCGACGGGTTGGGAGAATGCTACAAAAGTTAAGATGTCCAAAGCAACGAGATGCTCTGCATTTTAGTAAGACTCAGCTGTCGGCTTTGTAAGTTATCGCTTTGACTGCCGCCGTATTTTCCGTAGGATTCCGCTGCTTAGCGGGTTGGTGGTCGAGCACAAAGATTGGTATCCAAGGTAATAACTCAGCAAACTTCTTGAAGTCCAGTTTCGAATCCAATTAATGAAATTTGGCACCCTCAGCGATTGTGCAATCTACGAGCTATCTTGTAAATGGCAATTTGTTTTTGTACAACTTATGAGCAAGTTTTTTGCTCATCACTTGCCTGGTTTTCTGGCTACGATGGACTAAATCTTATAATTAGATGTGGTTCCTCAAGATGTGGATTTGAAATTCTTGACCCTGAATTGATATCATGCATAGCAAATTGATAGACCTTAGTCCTGATTAAACTCATAGATTTAGAACCACTTTCTTAGCAAAAAAGATAAATCATGCAACGCATCAGATAAATTTTGCTCCCCTTCTTTTAGTGATTTCAGTTATAGCCTTCTGTTCAGCATTGTGTAGAAAACTGTTTTCCCAAAAGTCAGCTCTCAAAAGGGAAAGATAATAATAATTGTCTTAAAATCACACAGGGAACAATAGGTTTTCTTAGTATAATGAGCGGCCTTACTCGCATCTAGCTATAAAAGGTTGATAACCTCTGGATGACCTGTCTTTAATTTAGTTTTCGATGGGATTAACCTCCAAAAAATAATCATAATTAATACATTTTGTTTAAAACGTATTTACAACATGAGGTTTTTATACTTCTATGTGGGAACATCAATAATTACGATCAAAAGAAACAGGGTTCCTATCCACTGTTCAATCGGATTGAATGAATTGAATTCTACAGGTGAGTAAAATTAATTAACGTGTATTGACTGGTTCTGGAAATCAATGTTTAATTGCTTTCCTCGTATTGAAGAGTAAAGTTGTTTCATTAATTAACCTGCGACTAAATAGCTAAATAAATCGGAGGAGACTGCTATTTGATGTGATTCTAGTAATTTCTGTAATACTATTTGCCAAATACGGAATGATAGCTTGTTAGATCCAATCCAAGCTATGCCTGCTTGACTATTGGTACTTTTACTACTAGAGAAGCAGGGTTTACTACTACCTTATGAGAATTGTGACAGTGGATATATTAGCTGGTGAGTATGATGGGCCGATAGAGGAGACGGTGGGAAACAAGTGGCCCTACTGGAATGTTAATTGCTCTCATATATTTATCTCTCCGCCATTCCTACCTACACTCCTTCATATTTATACTCTCGACTTAGAGCAGAAAATAGTCCATACTACTCATATCTCCAACTCATATCGATAATACATATAATTGAAAATTTATATTTACCATATTGAGCGGGTGATCATTACCACTTATTATCCTTTATTTTTTAGTAGTTTTCCAAGGAATTTTTTACCTATTTGTTAGATGATGGCCAAAAGCCCTCTGCGAACTGTCTGTTAAGAACTCTTTCTTATTTTTTATTTCATAAAGCTCTTCGTGGTGCTTATGAGAATCAAAACATTTCATTGAATTGCCAACGGCCATAGCCATGTTGAATAAACCGGTTCTCGTAGATCGCCGAAGTAAAGCAACGTCGGGCGTGGCCAGAACCTGAATGGTTGACCGACCACGTGCTGTTGGAATTATAAAAGGGTGGCAACCTGTAGATAACCTGGCGCTAATGGCCAAGTTGTCGATACGCCGTAAAAAAAAAAAAAAGAATTATTAGGGGATGCTTGTCCAAAAATATTAATACAAGGTTTCCCCATTGCAAGGAGTTGGCCTTATATAATGATGTTTGTCCTATGTTAATATTAATTTCATATACAGTAGGACCTCCATTATCTGGGGTAATGACGGGGAGGGTGGTCCACGGATAATCGAAAACCCCGGATAATCGAAACACAATATTTCATTGACTAAATGTGCTGCATTATAAGGTTATAAAGAAAACCCGTGTACAAGATGTAATTTAAACATTTTTATTTGCATTGAGAAATCTGTATGTAAACGTCTTATTAATTAATAATTTGTATAAGTGTAACAAGATAATTCTGCTGAAATCGGCATTCTTATGTACTCGAGTGAAGAGTTAAAACTCAAGAAAGAAAATATTTCCTTGGTAGGCTAACAACCCACTAGGGGGTTCATAGAAAGACGTGAAAACGTTTCAGTTCCAAGAATATGAAATAAATTGGGATGCTTCCAGAAATATGGAATCATCACATTCTTCCGAAAGCAGCGCTGTTTTTCCATTCCTTAGTTTACAATGTATGTAATTAATCTAAATTCATATTTATGTACATAATCGTCATTACATACTTTAAAAAATATTTAATACATAATTGTGAAATCAAATGCTTTAGTTGATAAAATTAAAAATAATGCAATGCATATGTTCGTATGTACATAATATTTAAAGAAGGAATAAAAATAAAAATTCCCCCATCGGGACCCCGGTTAATTGGAATCCCGGATAATAGAGTCCCGGATAATGGAGGTCCTACTGTACATACATAGTATTAAACAGATACTTATACACATATTCTCCAATTACATAGGTCACAGCGAGAAATAATAAAATTTAACTAAAAATAAATATCTTCTTCTGAGGATAAAATATAAGGAATATTTACACACTTGACCAAACATATAATCAAGCTTCATTAATGCGATGTAATAATTATTAAAATGGTTCCTAATTAGTGAAAACATTAAAAAACGGATCACTTAATATTAAATGTTGATTTTTATTTGCATTTGTAAGGCCGAAAATATTAATAGGAACGAATACCTTCAGTTCTTTCCAAGGTTGAAGGTCGATAAACAAGTTAACCTTGCAATCTTCATCTAGGCATTGGTCTTTCTTTCAAGAACTTTATTGAAATTTAGTTGTATCAAAGTTTCTACCTTAACTCAAGAAAATACTACTTAACACACAGTTTTTTTTTCTCAGAACGAATAGCTTCAGTGTCCAATTAATCCTTGGGGTCTCTCCGCGACTGGAGTGACTAGCACGCCGTATTCTAACTAGACAAGTGAGGAGGCTCGCTTAAAATAGATCGGCTTTTTACAGTCTCGCTGAATAAGTTCCATCCTATCATGGATGATTAGAAAGGTCACAACACGTTGATAACTAATTGTCAATGTGCAGAAACACCGTAAAGAAAAAAAAATACACAAAAATCTCATATATGACATTAGCATAAGTCGCGCGAAGAATTAGGGAGAAGGAGGGGGGCAAATAAAATAATGAATAATTCATAATTCTAGAGTCTATCCGTGCTCCAGTGGCTTTTGATTCTTAAGCGGGAGATGTCGGTTCCAGTCCCGCCTCGAGCAGGTTGAGTCTTTCATCTTTGGACCACTGAAATTTGGTTTATAAAGTTCAATAAAATGAAAATTACTTAGCCATCGATTTATAGTTTTTTTTCCAATACTTCCCCAGTGCAGACATATGCAATGTGGTAATTGTTTTTTTTTTGTATACGTTTCCAGTCTGCTGGTTTCTCCTAACAGCTGATCGTTTTGAAACCGTAAACAGATTAGCCAGACAGGGATCGTTAAAGCCACGTAATCACTGACACCTGCACGGCACCGTTTCCCGTTCAGCTGTTGGTACTCTTTTCATTGTGGCACCATTGGAGTCTGTCTTGTTCATGCTTTTAGGTTTAATTCTTGAAGTTTGGTTGAAAAGTTTATTATTAAATATTTCGGTCTATTCGAAAAACATTTAGATTAATTTTATTTTTGACATTTCTTTTACAGTGATGTAGCAGCTTCTAAACGTATGGGTTCTTTCCTTCTACTAGCCCTGATGAAGGCTTGAAATTCAAGCCACATCGTCAGCAAAATAAAGTCATTGTTATATAAAAATATATTTTTATTAATTATTATGACCAAACCCCGCTTTCTCTTAGGTTTATCGTAAAGATACGAGTAACGTTCTAGTTTTAATTGAGGTTACCATATTCCTACCATATTCCGGTCCTTATAGACATATTTTGATATACTAATGACTTTTGTTTCATTATTAATATTATAATTATTAAGATGGAGTATTGAGCCTAATCCGTTCATTATAGTTCAATTTTATTTCCATAGTCATAAACAAAAAATTAGCCTTTATCTACGTTGTACATGTGACTTTCGATTTTACCACATTGCCGATCAACTTGTATAATGACACTCACGTAAAATGCTCGCGGCACGTTGTTTTCCTACGAAGTCTACTAAACAAATACTAGCGATATTGATGTGGACCCAACGTAAATGTCAGTTGCGGGCCTACTGTCTACGATAACAACCTTTCCAACACGATTCACAATCAGGCATTATTGATAAGTGCTAATAAAATGACTTGTCCTTAATAAAATTTATATAAATATTTTCTAAGAACTTTTATTTATTGTTCTGTACCTGGGGGCCTTTGTCCCACTCGCCCATGTCTTAGTCCGACCCTGATTAACCACTCCTGAGAGGCTTAACGTCGGCGGTATGACGAGAAAAGTTTGTGTTCAACATGGAAACGGTCGTTGGCATTTCCTTGTTATTTTGATTGTTCATCGAACACGGCTTTACTGAAACACTCCCAACTAACCCGTAATTAATTACTCGTTTTTCCTGTTGACTCGATAGCTTCGACATAGAAAGCAGGTTTCTCCTATAAGGAAAGTTCACTATCCATTGAAAGGACATCGAGAGGAACATAACCAGGCCTTTGAGAGTGTTGTATGATGAGGTATTTGACTATAACCTGACTATTGGACACTAGATCCGGGCGGTACGAGAAGAGAGAGGTAGGTAGGAATGTTGACTGGCCACATAATTACGGAATGTCCCTGGAAAATAAAAGTCTTTACATCCACTCTAATCATTACTTCTCTACTCATACCTTGGCTCCTTTCCTCTCATATAAACATTTCACAGTCAAATTATCTATTAATTAGGAAAAACGTCAATGTGTAAAACAAGGGATCATCCGTGATGTGACCGTGGCAGTGAAGAAGTTGGTGTTGGCTGGCCTGAGTTCGTCGACATCGATGAAAATGTCCAATTAATAGAAAAAATGATTCTAAACTATCGCCGAAACTCAACCAAACAGGTTGCTGGTGATCTTGATATTTCAATTGGCCCGTGCCAATCATTTTGTTTATGAAAGGCGTTGGAGTCATTTGTGCCAAAGGTATTGACTTTTGACCAAAACCACGGCGATTGCAACAGATTTACAATACTGCTGAATTGTGCCAATATAATGACGATCATGACTTGGTATACAAACTAAGGCTCAAGCGAGACCCAATAAGAGGCATCCTGGGCCACTGAGGTGACTGCCGAGCTTTACCGGCCACTTGGGAAAGTGGATGCTTCCTTGGCTTTCATCGACATTATACATCAAAAATTGTCAAAAGATCAAATGATCAAGAATGATCTACCCACAAGATCAACGCCCTTTGTGGGAAACAATCAACCCCCCACCCCCAAAAAAAACAAAAAAAAAACGCAGGGGTTTATGTTAGACCAGTTCGCTCCGACAACGATCTTACTCACAGCTCATTGGCTTAAATTGCGGCAAAAAACCACGCATGATACCCCAGTCTCTACATATGCCTGATGCTCTCCCCTTCGAGAGTGACTTGGTTCTGTTTCAAAAAATAATCAGAACCTGAAAGTATTGTCCTTTTAGATGCATATACCCTCAGTGCTCAAAAAAGTTAGTGCTACTCTCAAGATCAAGTTCCAGAAGTGTTTCAGAGATTGGAAGACTTATATTGATTTCTGGCGTACTAATGGAGAGAACTGACGCTTATTTTTGATGATTTTTATGTTTTTATCTATCTCTCTTTTAGACCTTTTACATTTTAAGTGAATCTAATTATAATATTATTATAGGTTTAAACATGTGCGAAGTTTTTTAGCACTTTCCTCCGATGGAAAGTAGCTATTGAGGTTGGACTCATGACGGAATTTTTGAAAAATTTCTTCAAATCTTTATCGATCCTACCTAGTAGACACCGAAAATGACCCCCGTTTTAAAATTTATATATATATATATATATATATATATATATATATATATGTGTGTGTGTGTGTGTGTGTGTCTGTTAACACGATAGCGGCCAGAGTTTTTGTTTTATCGTCACGAAACTTGGTATATAGCATTAAATTAGCAAACGATTGAACGAGTTCGTTAACCACCAAAGTCGGTCCACCGGAAGGGGGGGTTTACCCCGAACCCAAAACACTAATTTGACCATGTCAGCCGTAATATTTGTTATATTTCAACGAAACTTGGCATTCGTAGTGGTAATATAGAGAGAAAAGTGAGATATAAAAATGAACTAAATCGGTTCATTAGGAGGGGGGGTTTACTCCGGACCCTCAATACCAATTCGCCACTACCAGCCGTGATTTTTGGTATATTTCGACGAAACTCGGTATTCGTAGTGGTAATCCACAGGTAAATATGTGTTGTAAAAATAAATTAAATCGGTTTATTAGGAGGGGGGGTTTACTCTGGACCCACAATACCCATTCGCCACTACCAGCCGTGATTTTTGGTATATTTCGACGAAACTCGGTATTCGTAGTGGTAATCTACAGGTAAATATGTGATGTAAAAATAAACTAAATCGGTTCATTAGAAGGGGGGGGGGTTTACTCCGGACCCAAATTCCTAATATACTCATACCGGTCGTAATTTATGCTGTATTGAAACGAAACGCGGTATACGTCGTGGGTAACTCATGAGAAAGAAGTGTTGTAAAAATTAGCTGAATCGGTCAATCGGAAAGCGGGGGTTTACTTTGTAATATATTTCAATAGAAAAGCCCACCAGATGTAGGTTCACAAAGCCGCCGCAAGGAGCGCTTTGTATCTAGAGGGACTGTATCCTGTTCCTGCGTTAGATCAAAATACGATAATATGGGTTTTTTTGTATTTATTAAGTAGTGTAGTAGGTACCATGTGTAAACATAACTCTGGAAGCAAATTAATAATTGATCAGTTACTCATTACAAAATTAAAAGAGAACTATTCATGTTTTTATTTTATTTATGTAGGATATTTTAAGCAAATTGTTCTGGAAAGCAGTCTCTACTACCCAAATTCTGAGGAAAGTGCTTAGTTATGCAGCTCCTGCGTGACGGACTTTTTTTCTTTTTTTTATTAACGTAGAAAAAAAATCATATTGTTATTTCTTGTTTAAAATAAAACCAGAATCATTTGGTTTTTTTCTTTTGGTCCGATGATTGGTCTTTTATAATGTTGATGTATTCTATGTTAATATATATTACCTAATTATACAAGGCTACTGTTAGTTATGTTGAATAAAAGTCCTATTAAAGATGTGAAAGTGTTTGAATCCTTTTATAGTATAATGAATGCTGCCGGTATAGACTACCTACACACCTGGCCGGTCCCTGTCTTGCTATAAATCTAGTTTTAGAACAAGTTTTGACATAGTGTCGTGATGCAATACACCGGCTATCAACAACCTCCCCTCTACAAACCTATCTTTATCTAAATATTAAATTTTTCCTTCAAGTTTAATATTATGAATATTTCATTTCTAAGAATGCGTTTTATTTGTAGTTTTCAGCACCATTCTTTATACCGATGTGTTCATTAACTCTTTTAGCTAAAATTATTGTTTTATTTTAGGATGAAGTTTTACTAGAATCCTCTTTATGTTACTTACATCTCTATATGTATATATATTGACAATGAATGAGATAGATGGGCTGGGGAAGCCAGATAAACATCTGTGTATATATATACGTACATACATAATGACTGATAAATTCTGGTTTGTGTTCTCAGCGGTCCTGACTGATAAATTCTGGTTTGTGTGCTCAGCGGTCCTGGCACAAAATAATCGGCGTCGTCTCATAAAAGTCTTCATTACGTTTCTTGGCGTTCAATGTTGTTGTTTTTTATTCAACTTCTGGTCTATTAGCGCCGGTCTGCATTCAGGTTCCCACCCTTATATAATACCAACAGCACATGGTTGGTCACCTATTCAGGCAATGGCCACGCTCGACGTTGCTTTTAACTTCGCTGATAAACGGGAACCGGTGTATTCAACGTGGCTATGGCAGTTGGCGAGTTTAATTATGTCATGTTTACGTCGTGCTGGCTATAAGCGATGTGAAGCATTTAACTGGAACATTTCACCTACACGTACGCTGCGGTATTTCCATCATATTTGTAGCAAAGTGGTCAAAACAAATTATTGAATACCCAGAGATACCGCGAAGAAGTTTGGCGGCGGGCCGTAAATGAAGACTTTAGTCGCAATCCTACATATCGATGGCCTAGAATGAAAACCTCGTATCTAAAAAAACCCTTACTAACATTTGTACGTTATTAGATGGATAAGCTCCTATTTCACAATACTTGAGTGTCTCAGAAACTTAATCTTACTCGTGCTGTGCTCCATCGAAAAAGAATAAAACCTTGTATCTTTCTCAGCAGCCATAATATCCATCCCATAACTTATAAATGGTATTTAATTGTTTTGAGAGAAACGAGGTTTTCATTCTAGGCCATGAATATATAGGCTCGATTTTTTCAGCAATTGGCACAATTTCGGTATAGAAGGATCGGCTACGGCTATGGAATTCGCTGAGCCGATCAGCTAGTCTTTGTTGAAACCTATGAAGCTCCGCGACATTTTAAAAATATTACCACTCCTCAAGTTCAGCCAGTACAGTTCGGTGTGTTTATTGTTTCTCATGGTTTCCGTTACTAATGGGATTGGCTTATCCACCATCATAGCCGCTATCCGATTAAGACCTTGGCTCCTATTGACCTTTAGTGTAATGACTAAGCTGGTAGGTGTACCGGTCCTGCAACAGGAGACTCCCCTTCTACAAAAGCAGGGGAGGCAGGTGCCTTGTTAATACTTCAAACAGGATCTCTTTCAGATAATCTTACTCAGATTATGTAAGCTCTTTGTTATCTCTTACAAATCTTCCTACCACTTTCTCATATACTCTCTTCTGTCCTCCATATCTTTTTTTCTTTTTTCTTCTGTAATTTCCCTGTCTCCTATGGATCTATAGACCTCTTCTGTTCTTAGAGGTTTAGTATTATACCTATTTCCTCTTCATATAACAGCAAACGTTGTTGTAATTCACATAAATATGTTAATTAAGTACTTGGATAACACTTTCAATGTGGAATTTCTGCTAACTTTCTTACCAGCAGTTCTTAGCATTTTTCGAAGGAGTGTACCTAATGAATGATCTTCATTAGTCCTACCTATTAGATAACGTAAATGAACCCTGCTAAAATTGTTTTCACTAATAAGGCGGAAGGTCAACAAATAAAATACATGAATTATTTTCCTAGCTCTAGTAGTTTTGCACCTTCAATGTCTCCTGACGAGATGAAATTAAAAATATTTACAGCTCAGTAAACAAAAGTACCTTCCACTATGCGGGTACCGTCATGACTTGCACATAACCTTCTGCTGTCTGATTTTCTCCTTTGCTAACCTCACCCCCTTTATATATATATATATATATATATATATATATATATATATATATATATATATATATATATTTTCTTGTTGATTGTTAAATGTGCAAGCTAAGCAAAAACAGTAATCATGACTATTATTTTTTAAAATAGTTCAATTACTGAAAAATACTTTCTTCAAAAATTTATAGACACATATATTTTTTTACAACAATATTATTTTATCTTTTTTAGTATTTCTGACCCAATGAAGTACATGCATTTTTTTGTTTGTATATAGGATTAATCGTTAAAAAAAATAGCGTTTATTTTTATTTTATGAAGGCTCTGCATGTTTTGTGGCCTTCGTGCCATCTTCATTCGTATGTGTGGTCCACTTGCCACCCATAATTGCTAGTCTTAATATGGCGAGGAGACCACACATTTATAATGGCCCGTAAAGAGCAGGCATGAACGCCAAAAAATATGTAGGGCATTTATAAAATAAAATAATACAAAAAAGAAAAACAAAGTGCCCTTTTTTGTAACAGCCTATGCCATATGCAGCCAAAACAGGAAACGTTATTATTATTTGCAATATGAATTATTAATTTTTTATTTGGTTTTAGAGCCCGCAACTCCGCGAAAACTGTATTATTTTTTTAAAATGTAAAGATGTACAGGTGTTTTATTTATAATACTTGTTTTTTAATTGTACAATATAATGTTATAGAAAATATTAAATAATAACAACCAATAAAAAATGTTTTTTACTTTTCTTCAATATAACATTTTTTTTTTTAAAGAGGATGTTTGGTTAAACATTTCTACCTGTTATGACAAATGTTATCCCCACCAGTTCAAATTGAAGGTCACTTGATCAAGTCCTCATGACATTTCAGAATGTCTTCCGCTAAATTCCTTTTTTTTTTCTTCTTTTTTTTTAAAATCATTTTTACTTAATAAAATTCCATTAATTTTAACAGAAAAATTTTAATTCCATCTTATTACTGTTTCAGGAAAATGGAAACGGAGCTAAAGAAGGGAGTTCTTCATCGTCCTCATCGTCGTCGTCCTCTGAGAGTGATGATGATGATGAAGAGGAAGCGGAGAAAGATGGAGACGATATTGTTCAACTCGCCCAACAACTTGGAGATTCCGAGCACTCCATTCCTATATCAGAGCAACTTCAGGTATGCATTTATACTTATTCATAAATTTTATGAAGGCAATTTAATAATTATCAACACATAACGGTTTCTCATTTGGTCATAAGTTTTGTTATCTTGTCACAAAACACACTATAGAACACCTGCACCTAATGGAATAGGCAAAGTACAGAATGAAGCAAACTCAATCCACTAGTAGTGTGTGTTTACAGTGGACCCAAATTACGAATTCCTATTATTTGCAATAAGTTTGTTATCTTGTATCGAAACACACTAAAGAACACCTAGAACTAATGACATAGATGTTTGTGGTGGGTCTAAAACGTTCGGTGAATGGTCTCATAAGGGGATGTTCAAAGTTTGATAGAAGCTCACATGCCTGTGTAGACACGCATGGACATGTCTGGACTTGACCTTGACCTGTGCTTCTAGCACAGTGCTTATTGCATTCAGACTAATTGAGTGACCCAAGTAGTATGCGTCATGAAGCAACGGCACAACATTAAGTTCTGCTTCAAATTGGGTAAAACTGCAACAGTAACCCATGAGATGTTGGTACAGGAGTGCTGGTGGTGGTGAGGATGCTGTGAGTTGGAAATGTGTGTATGATTGGTTTGTACGCTTTTGCAGATTTGTTCACGATTTGTGCCAAACATTCTAACAGATGAACAAAAAGCAAGACGTTTTGAGACCTCTGTCGATTTCATCGACATTTGTGACAGGGATCGACCCTTTCTGGGTTCCATTATTACAGGAGATGAGACTTGGTGTTACCAGTAAATGAAAAGACAATTGATGGAATGGTGGTCACTTTCTTTTCTGCGACAAACAATAAGCGTTGCAGTAAAATCAAAAGTGAAGATCATGTTGATCGCATTTTCCGACAAAGAAGGAATCATCCATAAGAAATTTGTTCATGATGGCCAAATGGTGATTGGCACATTCTACTTGTAGGTTTCCACATCTTAAGCATGCCTTAAAGGGATCACGCTTTGCGGACGTCGAGGAAGTTCAGAACAATGTGACAGCTATTCTGAGAATGATTTCACATCAACAATTCTTCAACAGTTCTCAAGCGTTATATGAATGTCAGAAATGTGCTTTGGCTGGTGGAGAGCCTTTTGAAGGTCATTAAAGATATTTACAATAAACATTCTATTTTTATGGTTTTATCATACCATTCACCGAACTTTTTAGGCGCACCGGGAATTACAGAAAGAAGAAATATCTAATAATCTAATAACTTTAAATAGCTTTCAAATGACTTGAAATTTCATTATTTATCACATATTTATTTAATTGCAGGTAATTAATGAAGAAGACCTCGCTGCCATCTTACCTGATGTTGGCGCTGGATCTTTGGATGGATTTGATGCAAATGCTCAACCTCCTCCAGCTGATTCTCTGTCTTCATCATCATCAGATACAGAATTACTACCCGAGCAAGTTGTATCTGATGCAATATCCAGAATACAGATAGATTCGGACACTGGGAAGGAAGAGCCTCCACCTTCTTCTCATCATTCAACTCATGATGATGATGATTCAGAACGAGAAGAAGTAAGTTACTCGTAAAATTAAAAAGCATATTTACTCTTTGGATTTTGATCCAATGAAATATATTTTTATTTCTTTCATCATATTGCCGTTCCGGAAGAAAAATGACATAACTGCAAAAATGTGTCAAATGCGAATATGCCCATAGACAATATCAGGGGGACAAGGACTAACTGTAGTTCGTCTCAGGACCGCCAGAGAAAATTCAACACAATGACAGACAGAAAATTCATCTTTTAGAACAACGAACAGTTTTTATAGAAACAATGACGTAACTGCCCTTAAGGATTGAAATTTAGGGTGATCCTAATCCGTGGTAAACAAAAGTAAATTATATTCTACACACTCTCAATATATTGTTATAATTAAAATAAAATAATTTATTATTAATAAGTTATTTACGTTACTTTTATTGAATAATAATTTATTATTAATTTGGTTGAATAATAATTTATTATTAATAAGCCTCTACATTGGGAGCCAAAATGTTATAATTTAATAAAAGGAAATATTTTTAATAGCCACACGTTGATGTGCCAAAATGTTATAATTTAAATAAAAAGAATTAATTAAAATATTTGAATTAGAGAATTGCGCCACGTTGGGTCGACAAAATGTATAATATTCAAATTTAAAAACTCTTTATCTCAGGGGTCGGGTTCGAGTCCAGTAAAGTAAAACAGAGATAAATTTAAATAATAAAAAACAAAAAAACTCATGGATAAGCTACATCCAGGCATATGGATAAACAAGCATTACCTGATATAAAGCCAGCTTGGTATTAACTGCATAGGACAGGATCTTCTTTACAACTGTATCTCCATTAACAGACTGAGCCTAGGCTTCATGAAAACTGATGACCATATGAGACTAGCTGTGCACTGAACTAGAGCTGCATTAGGACTGACTGTAGCTTCTTTTAAACTGCACTACCGTATGAGACTAGATCTTCCATTCAACTGAACTCAACTGTATGTGACTGCATCTTCCATTACACTGAACTGCTTTTAACAGACTGAACTAACTTTCATGGCGGGAGCGTCCTACCGGTATTCAATGCTACCTGTATAGACTGCTAGACAAATATGACAAATAATATTTGTTTATCCCAATGAATTTAACATATCAATGAGCTTTTTGATTTTCCGAATTTTCTGTGTTAATTTTAAAACTTTTAAATATGTAATGTAAAATATCATTACAATATTATTATTTTATGTCACTTACACCCTTTTCAATTATACGTTTTATAAAAATATCAAATCGTTTTTCCGCCCTCCTGTAAAATTGAAGTTTTTGCACTTACGTCACTGTTCTTCCAAAAGGGTGATATGTGGATTAGGTAATTATTAATATTTAATGCAAATCGCTTGTCTGTTTTCTTAATGTGTAACATTCCTCTGAAGATAAAACGGGTACTGACAAACTAAAAAACACGAGACAATTTATTCATCCCATTGGACTTACATTATTCGCTTTTACAACACTTTCAAATTTAACAAGATGTATAATTGGTAAAATTTATGTTATGATGAAATATGCATTACAGGAACTGGTTTTAAGGCTTACTACTTTAGTTGAGAAGTTCTACAAGTAATAAAATAAATGAATATATGAAGTATATTTTAATTATAATTACTCAAGATAGCGTATTTATTTTTTTAATGCTATCTATTTTTTCATTGTTTTATTAAAAAGCTCTCCCTTGGTCACGTTTTCCTTTTGTTATTTTATTTGACTACAATGAAATATATATGAAATACATTTATTTTACTTCAAGGGACTTGGGAGGAGGAAAGTGAAGAATAGAAATAAAAAATATAAAAAAACACAACGAAGTAGCTTTTTATTGATTTAAAAAATAAAATAAGAATGATAAATCATCTAAGTAATGCCAGTAATCTTTCAGCTATGTCTTGTTCCTCCTTCTTCATGGATGATCTGGGGTCTCTGAAATAATTCATAAAAATATTTTTTGAAACCATATAAACTCAAGACAGAAACAAGATGGAATCCTAATGTATATACATGAGCTTAGAGTCGACTATTGGCATAGAGTGAGAAGATAAGCGGTCTTGTCAACACATGGTGGTCGGTCTGTAGTGGGGTGTAGTTGAAAAAAAGGAGCAGATACCATGTGGAGTCAGTGGGAGGCTTTCAGATGGTCTGAATTGTTTGCAAGTAGAGTTGGTCTTCTATACATGAGGCTGTTATGGAAGGTTCAAATGATTTTCATTTTATAACATTTAGACAGTACTTTTCAATATTTTTTTATCAATTTAAAAAGCCAGATTTTTATCTCAACTAGTCCAAAGAATATTCAATAACGTCAATTTTCAATCATATCTCTGTAGTTACAAATATTTTAATAATACTAACAATAAGTTTGCGTGCATTTTTTCTTTTAATTATGTACTAGAAATATGATCATCAAGAATTAAAATGAACATATTCACTAATTACATTTCCTTCCTTGTTATATATTTACTTATTTATTTCTTATTACTTATGTATTTATAGTCTTATGTGTATAATTTCATCTTATTGTTTGTGATAACTTTTAGAATTTTATTTTTGCTCTACCGATCAAACGTTTGAAACATTTCTCAGAACGAATGGATCGATAGAACAGCAGATAATAACATTCTCTATGTTATAATATTATTGACTAATATAATTTCCAGTGATGTTAAAAGGTATATGGAACTGAATAATTTCCATAAGTCAGTTTATATTTCATTGTTAAAAATACTATCTCATACTTCAAATAAAATTCTTTAAATAATAGTTAATAATATTAAATATTCATATAGAAGCTGATTTTTATTGACTGTTATGTTCAAACCCTTACAATCTCAACTTTTTTTCTTTGTTTTTTTTATTAATTTATGGTATATTTGTTTTCTTATCTGTTTTTCCCCCTTTCATCAGGGTGGTGGCGGCTACTCTTCAAACCTCCTTGAAGACTTCGTCGAGAAAACCGAAATCCTCTCGAGGAGTGGAACTGGCGCATGTGTTGGAAACGAGGACAGCAAAGCAGAAACCAGCGGTACAGTGCCGAGGAGAAAGAGAGGCCGACCTCCTAAACCTCGACCTCCTCCCGAGCTGGAGTCTTATCCCGCACAGAGTAATGTTTCACCTGATTCCGGGATACAGTCCGTCGCTGGCTCTCCTGCACACCATCCTTCCCCTGTCGCCTCTCCTGACCCCCACCAGAAGAGGAGACCACCACTTGCTGTAAATGTAAGAACTTTTTTTTTATTCACTACAAAATGTTGGTAGACCAAAATTAACCTTATAACTGCTAGCTGCCATGTGGGCTGAGCATCTCCACAGATGTGAAGGACGAGCTAGATCAACATTCACTGTAAATGTGGATAAGAGGCGCTTATCCCCGTCTCAGTTCCGGCGTCCCAGTCTCGCCGGCCCTCATCATTCCTTCTGTACCATTTTTCCTGTCTTACAGTTGTTTAAAAATATATTTTCCCTCTCCTTGTATGTCCCTTCGACCATTGACCGTTTTTGGAGGGAAGGAATACGAGAAACTATGAGTCAAGCCGATCGTGGCAAGTGGAGAATCCAGACCACATATATGCATCTAGAGCAGTGGGGGCACTGTTTTTCATGCCCACATATATGCGTCCAGAGCACTGAGGGCAGTGCTTTTCATGCTTTCATATATGTGGTCAGAGTGCTTGAAGGTTTAAGAAAAGATTTTGACTCACCAGAGTAAGAAGTCTCAAATAATATTACATCCACTTCTCAATGTAGTGAACAAAGTTAAGCGGAAAATAAACTTTTTGATGAAATATGTAATTCTTTAAAATTTGAACTATTCTCTTATTTGTGCATTGACTAAATGACAAACACACAAATTATTTTCTACAGAAAAACTTCCAAGCAAATATCTTTGCATTCACAGAAAAATTGTTGTTCGCTACAATGTGAAGAAGAGATAGGTTTTGATCATGATTTTCAGGTCAAACATTTTTTTTTAAAACTTACTTTTCTTATGCTCTAATTTATTCATATATTAAAGAAACAAAATTAAAAATAGTTGAAAAATATTTGACCAGACAAGTTTCACAAAATCTAGTCTTTTTCTTCACGATAATTACTGAAATTCATCTTATGGCAAATAATCATGTTTGTGAGCGGCAGTTTCTTTACTATTCAAGCTATTACTATCTGAAGATGGTCACAATAATTAAAATAAGTTCATCCTCACTAGAGGTATCAAGCAACATTTTTGGGAGAATTATATCACAGATTGACTTATATAAAGAACTAAATTTTCCAAGTAATTATTTTCCTGATGAAGTATTTGTTATTATTTCAGGATGAAATAACAAAAATGCAGACAACTAAAGGAGAAATGAAGCTCGAAAATGGAGGAAAACGTGGCCCAGGTAGGCCAAGAAAATCTGGAATTGTTGGGCGAGTAAGGAGAAAGAAGAAGAGAGGGAAACCTCCAGAAATCAGGAAACCTGTAGTATTACCCCCTGCAGCTACCGAACTTAAAGTTCCGCCGTACATTGCAGGTTCCATCCAGGCGACTCAGATCCCCAGCCTCCCTGGTATTACAAAGAGGGGGCGAGGTAGGCCGAAGAAGGCGCCTCCCGTTTTAGAGCCTGTTGTTCCTATGAGGAGGGATACAAAGATAAAGGTTAAGGGGATGTGTCCTAGACTCTCAGTAGGACCTAAAGGTCTTATGAGGGTCAAACAGCATAAACATAAAAGGAGGAAAATTCACTCGAGAGAATTTACCATCGACCCAAAATTCATTGCCGAGGTCGACAAACTTGCTACTGATTTCGAAAAGTGCAGTATTACGCCCGGCTTCAAACCAAAATTCGATGGAGGGATTCCTTCAGTGTTTAGAGTTAAGAAAATTGGCAAAAAGAGGAAAGGGAGTGAAAGATCTAAAGCTAGTGATAAAGAGTCTGGACCAGAGATCCTTAAAGAAGACGTACATCAGAAAGAAAAGCCTGCTTCAATTGCAGCTTCCCCTGCTCATTCTTCAACCATAACCACCAAGAAGAGGATAAAGAAGAGCACTGTCGAAATACCAAAGGTAAAGTAATTAAAAACCATCATTAATAATATTTTACTGTCACAAAATAGAAATTTTTAAATTGCTTATAGAAAATTAGTCGAATGAAATAAAACCAGGATTACGATCTACTATAAAAGATCGGAAGAGATTATGGATCTTGAAGAGTAACAGGATATAGACAGTTAGGGTTTGGCCATAATAGTTCAACAAATCTTCATTTTTTTTTTCTTCCAGGCATTCATCAGTTGTTTCAAATGGAACTTGCTATATTTCTAATATGATATGATAGTCCATTAACCCATTAGAGACAATTTTTTTTGCGTGAGCGAGATTTTTTTTGTTCATACTGTTCATTTTTAATAAAAAATAAACATGTTTACTATGGAAATCACTCTATTCGTAAATGAATTCACATAAATAAGAGGTTTTTCATATCATGTGTGCAGCTCGCTCTGTTAAAAAATTTTATTTAGAAGCAGATTGAGCACCATGTTTGCAATGTAAGGTAAAATGAAAATACAGATAATTTTTAGATTTTTGTTACACATTAAAACCAATGCTAAATTTTGCTTTCCTGTACTTTACAGATTTCATTTGTTCAAGAAAAATCATATTTTGATGACTAGTTCACTCAGAATAACTGATAATGGCACATTACTGTTATTGTACACACGGTGTGCCGTCTTATAGCCTCGGAAATGATTCGGGATTGATGGGTTAAGATCTGTTCTTGCTCTTCTAATAGCCCTATGAAGGATTGAAAGCCAAGCTAAATGTTGGGAAAAAATAAAAATTAATTTTATTTTTATTGAACTATTACGACGGAACTTCGACTATCTCCATTTTGACTAACTATAAATTATTAGCCACACCATTTTAGTAGGATTAGTGCTCATAATCCTATCATCTAATAATTCAGAGTAAAAAAAAAAAAAAATATATTTTTTCAAATTAAAACAAAGTGTAAACAGTTTATTTTTAACAGTCATGAATTCTCTCTATTATACATATATAAGGTATTACAATGGATTGCTCCAGTTTTCCTCTATGTAATCATTCATGTTTAAAAAACAATAAATCAAAAAATCTCCAAATTTGGCTTAATACTTTCATTAATGTTAATATTACTTGACTTTTCTTTTTTAATGTTTTTTTTTTTTTTTTTTTAAATTACTTACTATGATTACTTGATAAAAATCATTAATACTGTTGATTTTATTTCCTGAAGATCATTGAAATTAGAGGATAAAGTTAGGGTTTTGTGTGTTTTTATTCATAAATCTTAGTGCTTGAATTTCAAGCCTTTCTTAGAAGATTTCCTAAACAGTTGTGGGTTTCTACATTTGCTTAAAGGAAATTATAATATAAACATCTTCTATTTATAACTTTTTTTTTAAAGAATGTTCAATGACTTTAAATTAACTTATTCATGTGTTCTTTTACAGAGTCGGGAAAAAATGGAAACTGCAAATAATGAACAAAGGTTACCTCTTAAAAAAAGGCATTATCACATGTCAAGTGCGACTCCGACTAGCCAGGCAGTTAATGATTCTGCTGAAAAGTCAGATTCATCAGTTGAGTCAAATCAATCAAAACTTGTTAATGAAAAGCCTTGTGATAAATACCACGGACCTAAAGGACATCTTGCTAATAAAGGATCAAATTCTCCCTCGACAACGGCAGCAGTAAAGAGCACTCCGCTACCGGCAAATGTCCTTCCCTCCAAAACTACTTCCCAAATAATTAGTACTAATACAAAAGGACCTCCGAGCGTTATTACATCCAGTAAAAGCAACCAATCTGTTATTGCTCCAACAAAAGTGAGCTCACCCAGACCGAGTCCGTCAACAACGATCGCCTCCAGTACTCGATCAGCAACGAAGACAATACCTCCACTACAAGAACCGCAATCTACAAAACCTGTGATAAAATCTACTCCTGGACCAGCTTCTGAAAAAAATCCTGAAAAGCAAATGGAAAAACAGAGTGCTAAAAGTCTTTCTTCAAATAAAAACAATTCTGAATCTACTCATATTCCCAAAAGCCCTGCTCCTGCCTCTCTCTCCGGGAAAAGCTCTCAGCAAATTTCTCTCAACACTACAAAAGATAAAACGATTCCAAGTGAAATTCCATCTTCTAAATTGACAGCTTCTGTAATTACATCATTAAAAAGTTCGCCCAAAGCTTCTCAGCCAGCTTCTCCAGCAACAGTTGCTTTAAATACTAGATCTGCTTCGAAAATAACAGCAATTAGTGATGCAACCCCCGGAAAAGCAAGTTCTAAAACACTTAGTAACGAAAAGTCATTAGAAAAACAGACTGGAGTAAAACCCAGCAGTGTTACTAAGGGAGGTATTACACCAAGTGCTGTCTCCTCCAAGACAACTAAAGACTCGTCCAAGAGTACTCCACAGACTTCTACAGCTGTTAAAGAAAAACATGCTGAACCCTCCATTAAAAACACACCGTCTGTGATTACGTCAACTAAGAATAATTTGAATAAACCAACTCCTAGCAATACAATAGCATGTAGTACTCGCTCGGCTTCAAAAATAGCTTTAGCAAATTCACCTAAAGCCAGTGCTGCATCTCCTGCAGAAAAAACTGACCTATCAAGAGTGAAGCTTGAAAAGAAACCTCCTGCAGGCGTTTTTGAGCCTTCTGCTAAAGTTGGCGGTGCTGAAGCTTTAGAAAAAATTATTAAAACCCCTGAAACGCCTGTAAAATGTGTTGAAGACGTTATTTCAAAAATCAAGGAACGACTCCAACCAGTTAAGGAACTCGAGCACATCAGTGTTGAGGTAGAACCTGTAAAAACTAAAAGAAATTTAGACGATGATGGTGGAGAAAAACCGAAGAAGAGAAGAGTCATTTGTGATGTTCGAGTGCACGTTACAAAACTCTCTCAGACTGACTTTGTCCTTCAGAATGTGATGACAAACATGGGGAAACACAGGTTAAAAATGAAGAGAAAAAAATCAATCAATCGAACAGGTTTTCCAGTCAAGAAAAAGAAAAAGAAGAAAATTTTTACTACACAGCTTCCTTCTGAAGTGGTCCATTCTTCTCCTCCAATCTTAGAAGATCAAACTAAATTATCTGTGATAACAACTCTCGATGACTCTACCCCATCTCTTTCTCCTGTAACAAAAGCAGACGACCTCAAGAAAAACAAGGTCGAATCACAACAAGTTAGGTCCGAGCTCCAAAAAGTAAAAGACGAAATTAGAAAATTCAAGGATAATTCTTCAAAAATTAAAGACCGTCTTTTGACTACTGTGAAAGAAGATCAAAAAGGAGAAACCAAAAAGACAATCTCAAAGGAACAAACAAAAGAAGATAACACTTGTGAAACCAAACAACTTGCAATAATTGATGAAGTTAAAGAGCATAACGATTGTGAAACTAAAAAGACAGTTTTGAAAGAGGAATCAAAATTAGATGTAAAACAAGATACAAAACGGTTTAAGGATGAGAAAGTTGATAGTTTCAGAAGCAAGGTTCTCATAAAAAGAGGAAAAGAAGAGATGAAGTCAAAGATTGATATTTCAAAAATCAAATCAGATAGAATAAAAGCTAGAGAATGTCAAAAACCAAAAGATGATTCCATTAAACTTAAAGAAGACTCGCTTAAATGCAAAGATGATATTAGTAAAGCCAAGGATCAAGCTATTGTACCACAAGAAGATTCTATAAATCTTCATAATGGCTCAAAAAGTACATTAAACGAATCTCAAAATGAAAACGACACTTCAATTAAAACTGATGAGTTGACCATCAAAGAAGAGCCAAATAAACTAAAAAGTGATCCAAACTTGGTTATTGACGACCAAAAAGTTAAAGAAGAACCAATCAAAGCGAAAGATGACTTCTTACAGAAAGTGGAACCAAGCTCAACTAAAGTTCTTGAACCGATGTCAGTTGATACGATGTTACTCGATATGGTTAAAGAAGAAGCCAAAATCTGCCATATTAGCCCAATAAATGAACCTAAAACTTGTGATATCCCAGAAGTAAGGCCTGCGAGTAAAAGAATAATGGAATTAAGATCTAAAACTGTTGCGAGTGAGAGGAGGAAAAGGAAAAGCACTACCGATGAACCTGAAGATGCTAGTGATTCATCTCCCGCTGTTTCCGAGGCTCGAGTATCTATTGCTAAGCGCCTTAGACGGAATAGGGAAGATCAAGATGACAGGTCAGTTATACTAACTATTATTGTTCATTATTACTCTTTCATAAAATTATTGCATATAATATTATCATTAGGAAAAGTATTATTATTTTGAATTTCTTTATTAATATACCAATAATCATTCTTAATCATTACTGTCTTATTCAAATTTTCAGTGATGCTGACTCAGTAAAATTAAGAAGGAAACATCCTCCAAGATGGAAAAAGAAATATCTTCCAGCTGGGCTCCTTTCTGATTACTTCAAAGAAGATACGTAAGTAATTTTATTATTACACATGCATACTTAACGTTTTAATAAAAACATCATAGTGTGCCTCGAGCAATGGATTCTCTCAAAATTCTGCTAATAGCTGTAATACTAATTATTAACATTTAAATTTAAATTTTAGAAAAATTAACTTACCAGGCTGGGATTTGAGCCCAGTGTCTCTAATCTATGTACAGCACCAAATAGGCTAATGATTTTCTATCACAAATTAGAAACACAATTCACCTAATTATAATTTAAGCGTTGCCATGCTCTTATTTGAAGGCCAGTAGCCTAATTGGCCCAGGGACATATACAGAGAGCCGATGAACCGGGTTCAAATTCCAGTCTGGATAGTTAAGTCTTCTAAAAGTTAAAGATTTGAAAATTAAGTCACTGAGGGTTTGTATCCATATTCGGGCAACAACTGCCCCGCTTGTACGACTTTAGCCAGCCCATGAGGCACTTTTAAAAACCCAACTAAAAATGTTTACAAAACATATCTTGAGGAAGACCATTTTCCGCAGCTTAGAAAATTTGCAAGAACATTGATTTGTGCATTTGGCTGTACTTATAAATGAGAATAGTTCTTTTCAATGATGAAAGTTAATAAATCAAAACATCGTACAAGTCTTACTGACGATAATTTGGAAAATTCTTTATGTCTTTGTATCTGCAGCCTGCGAACGTATTTGCACACTGAATTTTGGCCCACAAAATGTCAAAAGTTGCCCATGTCTGGTTTATACCATTATGTGAAATAAACAGTGGCCTATTAAATACTTTACTCAGAATTTGGGTCTTCGCCTCAAAATAGTCAGTCCGCTGAAGTATGTATAAGTTTAGTTGGCATTTTTTCATTCCAATAGAATAGAAAAATAATTCAGATGCTGACTTGTAAATAATCTGATGTCGGGATGTTGGCTTAAGAATGTAGCATTCAAATGCAATAAAAGTTGTAGCACGAAAACAAAATTTGATAAGAAAATGATATTTCAGTAATCCTCCCAGAAACTATGGTTCTTAAGTTGCTTGTATATTTGTATAACTATATTGGACTGGCAAGTGTAATAGATATGAATTTAATTTGTTGTGGATAATTGTAAATAATTAGAATTCTTTATACTTAAGGGTTTTGACAACTCGCTTATATTTGTGTCTTCTTTAACTTTTTTACAAGCTTAATGATGATGTTATTTTTTATTTTGTGTTGGTTTCTGTTTTATACCTTATAAAAGTACTGGACATGTACAGTTCCGAGAGATCTTAAGTTCTAAAGAGAGTCATTGATTCTAACTAGCTACCACAATGTTCTTTTAGCTTAGCACTTTATTCATTGATCATTTATTTTCTTCAATTAAAAATAATTCCCATTTTAGACCAAGAAAACCAAACACAAGTGAATCGAAGAAACCTCCTCCGTACAACCGTGCAGAACATGAATTTGGACTACTGCCTCCACCTGCGTACTGTTCTAAGTGGGTCCGTCAACGGAAAATGCACTTTCAACTTCCATATGATCTGTGGTGGCTGCACATGAACAACCAGCTACCTGGAAGAGATGCTGTTCCTTCGTGGAATTATAAAAAAATTAGAACGAGTATGTTACTTTCTGTTTGATACATTTTGTTATTGTATTTTAATTAAATGCTTATATTGATTTTTTTTTATTGTTTTTTAGATGTATATTTTGATGTTAAGCCAACATTAAGCTATGAAGCTCAGGCTTGTAATTGTAAAGCTTCTTATGGCTGTGGAGAGGACTGCATTAATCGCATGGTGCTTACTGAATGTTCCCCTCAGTTCTGTCCTTGTAATGAAAATTGTTCGAACCAGAAGATTCAGAAACACGAGTGGGCTCCTGGTTTGACAAAATTTATGACCAAAGATAAGGTAACTTTAATAACTTGTGATTATTGTTTCTTTACCATGCATATTATATTGTTACTTCATTTTTGTGTGTCTTTTTATAGGGCTGGGGAGTTAAAACCAAGTATGGAATTAAGAAAGATGATTTCATACTTGAATATGTAGGCGAAGTTGTTTCAGAAAGGGAGTTCAAAGCTAGAATGGCATCACGTTATCAAAATGATACTCATCATTATTGCCTCAATCTTGACTCTGGACTTGTTATTGATGGGCACAGGATGGGAGGAGAGGGTAATGTTAAATACTATGTACTCCATATGATTTATTCAATCTTATTTTGTTTTGTTTTTGAAACATTGAAAAAAGTATTCAATATTTAAAAAAACAAAAATGTAACAAAAAGACACCTCAATGCTTTTTTTTTTTTTTTCTTTTTCTGGGCCAGTAGTGCCTCCCGTCGTATTAAGTGGAAATGAGCTCTGGTCCTCCACTGAAGTATTTTTACATTATCATATTATTATTATTATTATTAATATTTAGCGTTGGAGCTCAGAAAAAATATATTAAAAAAATTATTTATGAATTAGTTGCTAGAAATAATTGATTCATTTGCTCCGTATGCATGACGACTCAGGGATTGAAAGGGAATAATTTCAAGTTACTCGTGCAAAACCTTATATGCTGAAATAAGATTTTTTTTTTTTTTAAATCTCCATGCTGGATTAGTTCAATGTTCTATGTTTGAGCGGCTTCTATCAGCTTTGTGGTTAATTTATTTTGATCAATATTCTTCTTTGTTCCTATATACCGATTGCTCAGTTCTTCTATCTCCTTGCTAGATATCTGTCACAGAAGAAGAATATTTATCAGATATACAACAAGTGAGAAGAAGAGCTGAGAGATTTAAAGAAATCTCTTGGAATACAGAACATTTATTTATTGGAATAACACCACCAGCTCTACTGGCGACGGAACTTTGACTACATGCATATAGACATTGAATACCCATTTCAATAAAGTGGAATATTTATTGCTGAAATTATAAATATTGATAATACTTTTCTTTATTCTTGTCATATTGTTAGCTATATTAATTTTTTTTTCTAGGTCGTTTTGTGAATCATTCGTGTGAACCTAACTGTGAGATGCAGAAGTGGTGTGTAAATGGGCTTTTCAGAATGGCTCTGTTCGCTTTAAGGGACATTTCTGCTAATGAAGAACTTACCTACGATTATAACTTTTCCCTTTTCAACCCATCCGAAGGCCAGGTAATAACTCAAGCTCCGTATTTCTGGTGTAATTTCATATTTAAAGTTTTCATTTTTAATTAATTCTAAGGTTGCGTAGCTCATAATGAAATAAATAAATAATTTGAACTTATTGCAGCCTTGCAAATGTGGTTCCACTAAATGCCGAGGCGTAATTGGAGGAAAATGGCAACGTGTTGCCGTTCAAAGTTCCGCTACTCCCTCTGGAGCAGTTGTTGCTGAAGAGACGAAACCGATGGGGGTTGTTGGCAGACCGAAAAGAAATGTAGGTCGGAGAAAGGCCATAACTACTGATAAAAAGATAAACAAACCATCAAAAGAAGGAAAAGTAAGTAATATATTTTCATCTTTATTATTACAGTAGACTCTCCCTAGTCCGGCGTCTTGGGGACTGGGGTACAGTTTAGAGAATTCAGTTAGAAGCGGTCACTTGTGTATTTGAAAAACCTTATTATTTGAGGATATAGTAATATGTAACATTTTTAATGTTGCATATTTAAGTAAAATTTAGTGGAAATATTTATTTTCTTAGTAGAAGCACAAGTTCCTGCCTCTAAAACGAAACAAATATGCCATCTTTGACTTCTACTTAATGAAACACCATGAAACAAATGTTTGGCTAGCGAGGAAGGGAAGGTTTTCTAGGAACCCTCGAGTCGGTCTAGCTCCGGCGAGTTCCGAATTTCATCACTCATTCCTCTCGGAGACCGCCGGATTAGAAAGAATGATGAATAAGAGAGAGTCTACTGTATTTAATAATATTGCATTCATTGGTCCACCCGTACTAAAACATGGCTGCACCTGGAGTCAAGACATATATGCATCCAAGTCAGATTGGAAACTTTTCCTTGCTGACTCAGGATATCTTCTTGATATCTTCACTCTTGATTTTTTTTTTTTTAAATGAGTATTGTGTTTAATTATATAATTTAAATTTTTGAGCTTTTAATGTGTAATATTCCTCTAATAAATATAAATTTAAAAAGAAATTGTTAATGAATTTTTTT
Source organism: Gonocerus acuteangulatus (assembly GCA_946811695.1). Classification (NCBI taxonomy): domain Eukaryota; kingdom Metazoa; phylum Arthropoda; class Insecta; order Hemiptera; family Coreidae; genus Gonocerus; species Gonocerus acuteangulatus. The sequence goes on from OX328125.1 coordinate 27,540,518, forward strand.
CAAATGTAGAATATCTACTTCATTTGCAATCTAAAATGTTTTGAGATGTTCATTTTTTACAATCAAAAAATATTTCAATTGTTAAAGCGAACTTACGCAATTAAGCATAGCATAATTCATAAAGTGCCAAATTTGATTTATGAATCTTATTCAGGCCTTTGAGAGTAGGATTTTGTTCAGTTTTCCTTACAGAGATCGCTGGTATTGAATAAATGAATTTTTGAATGTTTTAAATATGTGCAATTTATGTATATCAATTATAAATATGGTTTATTTTTTGTTTTTAGTTATCTTCAAAAGATTCATGTAGCACTGGAAATACATTAGCCAACGTTGCTGCTAGATTGAGTCACCTTACTCCAGTCAAACCTCTCTCAAATCAACAGAAGATTTTTGTACAAATGCATAGATGCTTCTTAGTGAGAAACCTTGAAAAGGTATATTTGTTTGTGTGTTTTTAAAAATTTTAGTTTACTACATAAGGCCAATATAATCAATTATTTTGGGTGTCTTTATACCATTGAACAAAATAATAGATTTTTGAAAAGAGTAAATTTAATTATTTAGTTTATTTTTTAAATAGGATTATTTAATTTTTCATTTTAACTTTTTGACAGTTAATACTCTAATTTATTGCTATCTTTATAAAAATCCAAAATTTGTCTTTCACTCTCACTCACAGTATTTAAATAATATTGGTATTGAAGAATTTTTATTTTTTAAAAAGAAAAACTCAGCAAAAGGGCTTTAAACCAGTGTTTGATTAAGGTCTACCCATTCTTCTAAGGTCCAATGAGTATGACGATTACGTTGCCAGAGTACCGAAAAACATGTTGCCGTGCTTTATATCACTATGTGACAAGTCTAGTGATCTAAAGGAGCCAATCCTGACATATTTATCTTAAAGTGTCATATTTATCTGAAGCTAGACATTTTTATTGACAAACAATGCTCAGAATAGGTAGTTACCCCTTCTAGGACTTTAATTTATTTAACCTCTATATATATCAACGCCAGGGCTGTATGCACCCTGTCAGGAACTTAATTTTGAAATCTTTACTTGTTAGCATAATTAGCATTAGTGCTTAGTATTTCTAAAAAATAAAGATTTGAAAATTAAGTCACTTTTGAAATGCTATAATTAATATGACTGTCTACATACTAATGACTGCAAGAATACAGTACAATACCCAGAACTTCAAACTTCTTTAGCTCACAGTTACCGTTGGGTTTGTTGTTACTTGCATCTCTTTTTACTCCATTGTCTTGTTGTAAGCTGTTTCAAAGTTGCAGTTCTTTGCAAAAAGCTTGAGCCCCTTCCGAGCAGCCTATTTCTTTGTGCATTCTGATATCTCTACCAAAGTGATCTCTAGCAAGGCAATCACAAGTATGGTTCTCTATTAATCCAATTGTGAACAGAAATTTTCTTGGTTCAAAATTTTTCATAAACTTTTATTTTTAAAACCTTATAACTGTAAAATGTTTCAGGTTCGCATTCTGCGTGAGAAATTGAAGCAAGTGGTGAAAGGTGGAGTAGCACCATCTGTAGTAGTGCCTGTCCCAACCCCTCCTCCTCAGCAACAAGTCTTCCTTACTCAGCTAGCTGCCTTGTCGTGCCCACGATCCATCAGGACAAGGCGGCTTGCTCAGGCTCAAGGGAATCCAGAAATGACTAAAACAGCTCGACTTGCATGCACTTTCAAGGATCTCTACACAACTGTGATTAATACTAAAGGTAAACTTAAATTATGCAATATTCTCCCATTTAAAATTATAAGGAACACTTATTTGTTGTGGAAACGAAATAGTAGCTGAATGCACTATACTTCGAGAAAGCAAGGTGAAATCTCAACAAAAGATAAAGCACTCAGACAAGGACGCCATTGGAAAGACAAACCCGGAGACATGAGGAAGGATGGAAAACCAGTGACGTGGATTAAAACCCAATTCGTTTTTTCATCATTTATAATTGTTTATTTATTTATTTTTGTCCATCCCAACTGAGGCGATTAAAGGCTCAGTGTAATGTGAACAAAAAAGTGCATCTGAGAGGGCCAATAATAACTTCCTGCCTTTTCATTAGACATTTATAAGTTTTTTAGAAATATAGATAAAAGAAGTACAAAAATAGTAATTTCCTTCAATGTGGTTTTAACCCCAATCAAAATCATTTATAACTGCCTATTTTCAGAGTTGATAATTACAAAATATAATTTTAGTTTTTTTATTTATTAATTTTATGTACATATCGTCGATACAAATGCAAACTAACGAATATGAAAAAATGCATCTTTCATTGTCCATCTTTAATAATTTCTGCTGGACTTATTTACGGCAAATTCTTCAATCTGACTTCACTCTATTAAAGGGAAAGTATTCCACTATCAAAAGGTCAAATCTGCCGAATATTTGACTGTCCAAAAAAAAGTTATGAATAAATACTTTTCCACTCTGAAAAGTGGTGATTTTCATATTCGTTAGTTTGCTTTTGTATCGACGATATGTTCAACCATATATTTTTTAATACTGAAAAAAAAATTAAGCCAGAAAATATAAATATCCTTAAAAACAGATTTTTTTTTTTTAAATTTTAACATACATTCATAATAGACATAGCATTTTAAGACTGTATATCTAAAGGTTATCACATTTTATTGATGTATTATTGTCTTATTTGTAGATGAAAAAGGAGATCCTCTCTCTGCTCCATTTATGAACGTCCCGTCGAAGAAGAAGTGCCCAGAATATTACACACGCATTCAGAATCCTCTGGATCTGACAATGATTGGATCAAACATTACTTCAGGAGTTTATAAGACTGTGGAATCCTTTGACGATGATATGATGACTGTATTTAAAAATGCTGTCAAATTTTATGGAAGAACGACAGATCTGGGGATTGCTGCTGCTCGGTTAAGAAGAGCTTATAACTTGGCAAAATTAGACAGTTTGGAGAGCATTGAAGAAATTCTTGGCACATCATTGCCGCCATCGTTTATTCCACCTAAGCAAGATCCTGGTAAGAAAAATAAAGAAGTAATTTATTCTTATTGCATTAATAATGTACAGTAGACATGGAATACTACATGACTTCAAAACAAACATAAAAACACACTTAAAAATTGAATGGGAAAACACTTGGATTAGAAAACAAAATAGCAAACTGAGAAAAATAAAAAAAACTGCATGTGTGTGCCCAGCCAGCCGCTTACCCTCCAAGAGAGGAGTAATCATTATTAGACCGTTTATATTCCTTACTGAAACGCCCCCATTTAATGACTGACTAAAGTGAGCCATTTGTAACACAAACCAAAATATTAAACACATACTAAGGATGGGAAAAAAATACTGATTATATCTACCAAATTATATGAACACAACAAAGACTTTTTTCTGGATGATTTAGTTCTTACCTCAAAATTTCTGTTTATAATTTTCATAAAGTAGTCAATTACTTTGTTTGATTTGCTTAACCTAATCATTATTTCCAGGTGCCGAAGAGGAAGATGTTATCAGGTGTATTTGCGGTTTATACCGAGATGAAGGCGTAATGATCCAGTGTGAGCGATGCTTAGTCTGGCAGCATTCATGGTGTGTGAGAGCCAACACTTCTGCGGAGGAATACCTCTGTGAAAGGTGTTCGCCTAGGCAGGTAGACCTTGAAATACAGGCTCAACCTGAGCACCAGGATTCGACATCCGATCAACTCAATTATATCACTCTTCTTAGGGGAGAAATGCTATTAAAACAAGGTAAGTAATATAGATTCTTCAATGATAATAATTTAATGTAATGCAAATTATAATAATTTTTGGAATGAAAGAAGTATTAGGAAAAACAAATTTAAAAAAAAAATCGACAGGTATGAGCAGTTTTAAGGTGGCCATAAATGTTCAGTTCAAATCTCAAGGGGGGGGACTGCACAGTTTGGCCTGAAGGTTTGTACTGACAAGATAAGTTAATAAACCTTAAGGCAGGGACTGCACAGTCCAGTTATAATAGACCCACTAAATGTGAAGCAAATATCCTCACTCTTCGATGGACTGCACAGTTCAACTCTGGCCTCAAGGCTGTCTCATACACTTTAGACTTAGACTTTTTGTATATTTTCTTAAATTTGTCGAAAATGGTGCTTAAAGTTAAAGAAGTGTAGATTTCGTTTCATTCTGTTTTCCAAATCCAGATATGAGTTTTATAAGGAAACACACTATGCAGTTCCTGTCAGTCAGAAATTTCAGTTTTAACTTCTGTTTTGATTAAATTAGATATAATAATACTATTCCAGTGTAAATTTTCTGAATTTATCATTTTCTTAATTAAAGATAGAAAAATATTTGAAGCAATTTTTTAATTTTACTCCTTATATTTTGCAGGTGATACTGTCTATGTTTTGAGAGATATCGTCAATGAGGAAAGCAAATCAGTCCCTAAAGCAAAACATACGTATAAGACAATTAAAAATTGGAAGTATACTGACTGTGATATTTTCAGGATAGAGAGATTATGGAAGGACAAAAAGTAAGTGGAAATAAGTTTCATAATATAAAAGGAAATATCTCGAATGAAGTGATTGTTAGAATTTAACAAATAACGCAGCTAAAATGTTGAAGACATTTTTTGGCTGTGAAAAATTGATTTTTAAACAGTTTCATAAATAACCTATACTCCCTGGTATTTTGGCATCCCTAAGTCACTCATCTTTATAACTTTTAAAGAAGTTCGAATAATAATAATAGCTTCAACTAGAAGTTTAAACAACAGCCATCGTGGAGTTTATTTCAAAATGTATAAGTAATAATTTGTTTGTGCATTTTTTCAACATTTCTTATAAAATATCTTTTATCATATTGCACAAAAAGAGTTTTATTGTTTTTTTATTATTTTATTTATTTATTTCCATAGTTCAATTACCCTGAGCTATGGCCATGTATTTTCATAACGCATATTTTTTGTTGCAATACTTAACAATGAAATAGACTCCATAGTATTTCATCTTCCTGTTTAAAATTTCTTTGATTAATTAAATTTAATAATTAAAATCTAATTAACTAAATAATGAATTAAAATTAAATAAAACAATAAAAATTAAAAACAAATCTTAATATAATGATATTTCTTTTCTTATCCGTTTTTATACTAACTGAAATAAATTAATTTCTGAATGATTATTACTATTGATTTTATGCAACCCTTTGGTGGCTTTTTGCAATTTCCGAATGAAAAATACCCACAATTTCCATAGGTATTAATGGTATTGTTTTCAGGGCCTTAGCCTGAATACCTTTGGAAAGTTTGAACTTTTTTTCACTATTCTCCAATAGTGATGATCAATTGCTGGATGATCAATTTCCATCACCCAGCAATTCCTACAAAAATTAATTTATGATAATCATGATCAATTTAATTAACATTATAGTTTAAACTATTGCTATTTAAAGTCATTTCATGTTTTCCCAGTTTGTATTTATTTTGATTTATCAACTTTTTTTTTTTTTTTTTTTTTTAGGGGTAACAGATTTGCATTTGGACACCATTATCTTCGACCCCATGAAACCTTTCATGAGCCAACTCGTAAATTTTTCCCTAATGAATTGATGAGAGTTCCTCTCTACGAAGTCGTTCCTGTCGATTTGGTCATGGGCCATTGCACTGTACTAGATCTGAATACTTACTGCAAAGGACGTCCTCTTGGCTCTTCGCCTGAACATACTTACATCTGTGAATATAGAGTTGATAAAAATGCCCGAATATTTGCCAAGATACCCAAGCCCAAGCTATCTAATATTTGTACAAAAAGTTATGCATTCGAGATGTACGACATAAGACTGAAACCTCAGAGGAATTATGCTGTAAGTTCTTAACTGTTAAGTTTTATTATTATTTTTCTATTGGTTTCTGTATTTGATTCTAGTAGCTTTGATTTTATCGGTTTAGATGATTTTCTTCTGAAAAACATAAAAGCATTACTGATATATAATGGCTAAAGTAAAGTAGAAACCCAACTCAATTATAATTATTCATATTGTATTTTTAATAACAAATATTTCTGAAGATGAAGAAAATTTTGACACAATGAATCAAATAAACTTGAGAATATTAATTCTTGACAACTTAAATTTGTAATTTTTTATTGAATAAAATATATTTCACTGCTTATTTGTCTCCACTACCACGGCTAAGGCTTATATATAATTATCTTTCTACCTACATTAAAGAGATTAATCATGAGTGCATCTTATTGTACTGCTGATCACAAATCACAAAAGGTAAAACATATATATATATATATATATATATATATATATATATATATATATATATATATATATATATATATATATAAATGGATATTTTTATTAGGTAAATAATCTAAGGGGTTAGGTCCGCCAGTAAATATACTGTTGTCATACCTGTCGGTGGAGACCGTCGTCACTGGCATCTGTGCGAGTACTGTGGGCGAGTGCCCACATTTACGTATTCGAAGTAAATACGTCATTATCAAGCCACTGTTAAGTTAGTACTGAACTGTGTTTGTAATGTCAGAGTATTTATACTAGGGTGGAGTAAGTTGTTTACTTCTGTGAAAGGTCGTCCAGGTAGGTTGTTTGTCTGTACTCTGTGCAGGTGTTCGTTCAGGTAAAGTGTTTGTTGACTCCGTGGGTCATTGCCGTCTAAGGGTTTCCAGGTAGTTTGTTTGTCTGAATTCTGTGCAGGTGGTCCATTGTACGTTGATCTTGGAAAATGGTTGATTTTATGTTTATCTTTCTTAGTTTTTCTGTTTTTATGTTAAGCACGACCCTAGCAACATACAAAACAGCGTGACACTCCTACACGGACAACAAAAAGGACGTAGACTTGACATACTAGAAAACATGGAGATATACAACGATACTTTAACGGAATCATTATAAACGAACAGCTTAACACTAGCTCTGACACAATATTCAGACCACTCAAACTACTTAAACGAACAAACAAACGAAAAAGGACAGACACAACATCACTTCCAATAACTAAACGACAATGTACTTAACATAAAAATAGAAAAACTAAGAAAGATAAACATAAAATCAACCATTTTCCAAGATCAACGTACAACGGACCACCTGCACAGAATACAGACAAACAAACTACCTGGAAACCCTTAGTCGGCAATGACCCACAGAGTCAACAAACACTTTACCTGAATGAACACCTGCACAGAGTACAGACAAACAACCTACCAGGATGACCCTTCACAGAAGTAAACAACTTACTCCACCCTAGTATAAATACTCTGACATTACAAACACAGGTCAGTACTAACTTAACAGTGGCTTGATAATGACGTATTTACGTCGAAAGCACTTGCCCACTGTACTCGCACAGATGCCAGTGACGACAGTCTCCACGGACAGGTATGACAACAGTATATTTACTGGCGGACCTAACCCCTTAGATTATTTACCTAATAAAAATATTCATTTTTATATATATATATATATATATATATATATATATATATATATATATATATATGTTTGATGTTATTTTTCGTCGCTGGGATAGTATTTTTAGATGGAACGGCATTTTTCTCCAGCGGTGGTACTCCCCCTCACTTCTTCCCGGAATATTTCGATGGATTCATCTCCATCTTCTTCAGCCAGGTACTTGTTCCTTCCTCGGTGGTTGCCAAGGGAATGACATTTTTCTCGATATGGGCTCCTTTTCTCTCCTCTAGCCACAGTATCGGCGGACGAATGGTGTTGAAGCTCCCTGGTGTAGTTGGGATTCTGTCCGTTGGCAGCGCTGATGGTATTGCGTCTTTTTTTTTTTTTTTTTTTTTTTTTTTTTTTTTTTTTTTTTTTCCCGAAATATTCCGGGAAGAAGTGAGGGGGAGTACCACCGCTGGAGAAAAATGCCGTTCCATCTAAAAATATATATATATATATATATATATATATATATATATATATATATATATATTTTACCTTTTGTGATTTGTGATCAGCAGTACAATAAGATGCACTCATGATTAATCTCTTTAATGTAGGTAGAAAGATAATTATATATAAGCCTTAGCCGTGGTAGAAGAGACAAATAAGCAGTGAAATATATTTTATTCAATAAAAAATTGCAAATTTAAGTTGTCAAGAATTAATATTCCCAAGTTTATTTGATTCATTGTGTCAAAATTTTCTTCATCTTCAGAAATATTTTTTATTAAAAATACAATATGAATAATTATAATTGAGTTGGGTTTCTACTTTACTTTAGCCATTATATATCAGTATGTTTTTCTGAAGAAAATCATCTAAACCGATAAAATCAAAGCCTGTGTATATACTGTGTATATTACATATCCAATCTTTCATTACATCTTTCATATCCAATGGTAGTATTTATCTATCCACCTATTTATATATATATATATATATATATATATATATATATATATATATATATATATATATATATATTTGTTTAGTTTTTTTTTTTTTTAATTTAAGTTTATACTTTCTTATATATTTTTTCAATAATTTTCCTCTATTTCAGCCTCATGGATTGACAAAATGCTTAAATGTGAGTCGTGGACGAGGTGTTCGAAATGCGCAGACAGAAGAGTCATCACATCCAAATACTCAACAATCACAACCGCAGCTAGAGCAAGAACAGCAAATCGAAGAAGACCCTGCCGTCAAAGTATGTTTTATTTGTTTATTTTTTATGTATTTTTTTTTTTTTTTTTTTTTTACGGTGCATCAACCGCGCCAGGCTAGCCTAGAATATGCTGGTAACCTGAGGATTACTCATCTCGTAATAATCTGTGACATCATAAAAAAATACATTTTTTTTTTTTTCAACTTACAGAATGATAAAATCTTTGTTTTTCATTACAGCGGGAAAAGAAAAAGAGTCGTTTGAATGGATTTCTGCTGAAGATGTTGGCTAAGCTGCCATCGAAAACGCCATTGGACCTCTCCTACTTGCTGGAACCTGGAAGGAGGCAACGGAAGAAGCCTCCATTATTGGCGTCATGAGACTGGCTTCTCCTGTAATTATCTGTTACCACTAATTTATGTTGTAATGATAGTCTGTATATAGCCTGCTCCCTTGTACGAAGATTCCCATTTTTTGTTGTTATTTATTGTTTATATGTAGATAAATAGCATGTACAAGTGGTCAAACTCACAAGGTACAAATAATTTGTGTCATCTTATTATTTATTAATTTTATAAGGCCAAATTTAAAAAAAGGAAAAAGGTTTTAGTCAAAAGAAAAACCATTTATTTGTAAGCTTTTATTTCTTAGTTATGGTCAAACCACTTAATTTAACATATTTCTTGTTGATCCCAGACCAACAAATTGTATATAAAGCAGATTTCTTCCTCGAGCTTATATTTTTAGTTAACTGTTATTTATGTACTGTAGATATATTTTTGCTTTCAGTGTCTTCCTGAAGCATTATATTAATTGAGTAGTGTATATTGTACATAGAAAAATTTATATGTATAAATATATAATTTATATTTCTAAAAAAATTAAAAGAAAGGTACTATATTGTTTTTATTGTAAATTGTTAAGTCGAGTATTTTTTGTGGTTAATTATTTTAAAAGAAAAAAATGTTGTTATAATTGTGTAAATAACAAATATTTTTCATACATAATTATTCCTAAGTTGTTTAATTCACTCGTAACTTATCATCTTGAAGATGAATGGGTAAAATCATGTAATATCACTGATCTATTTTTTCAATTTATAGAAAAAAAAGAAAAAAAAGAACTATATATATAGATATACATAGATTTATAAATATACACCATGCGCACGAGATGAGTACAAAAATGTTACATTTGTATGTTAAATTATTTTAAATATGGTTATCTATTACAAGAAAGATAAAAAAAAAAAAAATAATAATGGTTTTGTGTTATTTTTTTCATGAAGCTTTCAAGCTGAAGTTAATAATGGTGTGCATTTGAAGCCCGCTATTGTTAGGCTGTAGTTCTAAATATTTTAAAAAATATTTAAAAATTTAAAAAAAAAGTAAGAAATTGGTCGTAATATGATTGAATGCTAGTCATAGCCCTTTTATAGACATTTTGTGATGAAATTACATTATTTAATATTTAAATCTGATCAAATGTTAAGAAAATCCCAATGTAGTTTTTTTTTATTTATTATTAATTTTTGTTTAGTTCTCTTATTCTTTTATGGTTTTAAGATGTGTTTCTTAATATATTTATTGTAAACGTGGACTACCTATTTCTGTTATATTGCCTTATTTATTTGAACTATATTCTGCATGAGTGTTATCTTTTATTGAATGCTTCTGCTTTTCAGTTTTTTGTTATTGCCATATTTATATTCTCGGTTATGAAGATGTGGAAAATAATACATGACATTCATAGTTTAGCTATAGTTACTTTTCTTATAGTAATAGTTATTTCATTAATATCTTTTTATCTAATATGCTAACTGGCCTTACTCTATATAAAAAAGAAGGGATTTCTTTGTTTTATATATTGTTATATAATTTTCATATTGTTACAAGTAATGTTTCAGGAATTGTACATATAAATAATATTTTTTTCCCCTTGAGAAATTTAATCAATTTTTATGTAGCTATCCAAGATTATCAGCTGGTTTGATAAACTGAATTCAGACTCATGAAGTTATCTTTTCAAGCAAGACAAGCTTTAAATCTCATAGTTGTTAGAATCTGTTATTTATTTATTTATTTTTTTTTTTTTGGTCTTTTATTTATATATGAAGACTATGTATATTACTAATTAGACTGGGAATCAAATGTCTGTGACACAATATCAATTTTTATTTACATGTAATGTTGAAAACCATCAATCTCATCTATGTCTTTCTTAAGTTTTTATTTATTAATAGACATCGTTAGAAATTTTGGACTACAGTAAATTGAAATATCCATTTGTTGTAATTTGAAATCATAACTTTAATTTTGTTAGTAAAATGCATTTATCATAGAGTTTTGAAGAATAAGCTTATTACATTATGTAAATTAATCAATATATTTGAGTTTTGTTAAAATTAAGTTGACTTTTTATTTACATGATTTTTATTTACCAAGCAACATCATTTTCTTTTTAATACTCCTCAAGATTTTATTTTCCCTAACTCTTTGGTTGTGTATAATTTATTTATTTATTATTATTAGTATTATTATTTTTTATAAATTTTTTTTTTTTTTGTAAATTTTTCTATTAATGTACTTTTCATTTTATTTTGTAAACATGTACAGTCTTTAGTTATTTTTCCCCCTTAGCTTTTTAGTTATTTATTTGTAACACAAGTTGGCAGAGATACTTTTTATTTTTTTCTGTAGCTTCTCATTAATTACAGAATATACGTAATATGTTACATTATGATGACTTCTTTTTGCCCTCCTCTTTAATTGACAGATTCGTTTGGTAGATATAATTGATATGCTTCTATGATTTTATTTTTATACGAGACCATTGAACATAAGAAACACCAAATCATAAAATCTCCACTTTATGGATTGGAGGTGTTTGGAAGTAGAACTTTTTTTAGATTTTAAAAAATATTTTAAGTTTGGTTAACAGACATTCCATTTTTGAGCAAAAAAAAAGTACAAAAAAAAAAAAAATCATGTCAGCCTACCTGGGTTCAAACCATCATCTCCTCAATGTGTTCGTCCGTTACACTACAGGTGTACCTCAAAGAAAAGAACCAGGTAGTACGCACGCGCTGCACCCAGCCCATGTGGGGGAAGGCCTATCTCCCCTCCCGCCACTCCCCTCCTGGTTCTTTTGTTTCTGGCCGGACTATTGCTACCTTGTCATGGCAAGGAGTGAAAAGAAATGTCATTTATCTGTTGCCCATTTAATACCAAACATAGATAGTCCAAAGAATCTGGAGTGAAATAGCAAACATGAACAGCAACACGCGTGAGAAAAGAAGCCTAATAAACAATTAATGGAGCCCAGCAAAGCAACCTAAAAAACAAAAAAATACTAATGCATTCATATTTTTTTTAAAAGTAGATGTTATGAACTCCATCGCCTCTATTGTTATGGTTTTACTAATTATTTTTTAAGAAATATTAACATTAATTACAGCCGATTAATTTGTAAAGCTACAATTTTAATTTCATTTATTTAACCAATTAATTTAACTTGTTCAATACAATTGTTTGAAGTAACAGACAATACAGGTCTGTGGTAGCTGAAGTAGCTTACAAAATTCTACTCAATTGTTTCAATATCAAATCGCGAAAAAAAGTGTGGGAAAATCAAATCGATGCTAGATGGTTATCAAGTAGTCAATGGAGCGTTAATCGTCTTCAGCTGTAGGCCAAAGCTCTCCCTTTTCCCCTTTGAAATAATCAAATCACCGATTTCCAAGTTTCTTGAGTGCCTAAGTGGAAATCACTAGTCAAAATGATAGGAATGATGTGGTATTCTCTTTTCTCGACAGCTTTGAAAATCACAGTTGCTTTTAGTGTTTAGTCCATCAGATTCAATTCGAAGAAATAATCCAGAGCCCAGTATAATTTGAATAGTAATAAGTAAGACCATTAATAGTACTTTTATAGGCTCTAATATTACTAGTCGAGTACACACCAATGTAACATATTTTTGTGACACTTTTTGTTAGTTTGCCCCTTATAATAAGTGTTCCCAAAATAAAAAAAAAAAATCTGCCCCAGGATAATTATTTATTCTGCTAAAAACAATCAATCACCCTTGGGGTGACATTTCTGAATAGGTATTTGTTTCAAGCTGTATGTTGCTGAACCAGATATCTGGCTATTCATTGTGCACCAACACGCTTACTAATTCTGTTAACATGTTGGGTGAAAATTATCCAATTAAATAATTAATTGCAAGAAATAGTTATCAGAAAAATTAATTTAACCACAAATTCTTATCGCAGCATGGCGATTTAATGCCTCCAGTGGAGCAAATACTTAAGCAGGCTACACACGGTCAGGCGGGCCTGAACAGTCCGCCTGAACGTGTATATATTCCGGCCAGTCTGTCAGTTAAGACTGGTCAGGCGGCCGGAATATATACACGTTCAGGAGGACTGTTCAGGTCTAACTGACAGGCCAGCTGAATCGTATAGATATCGGCCTGCTATAGATAGACGATATAGCATTATATTTATCTGAAGACAGGTACTGATCTATCTTCCTGACCTCACCAAGCGATAGTGGGAGGCTCGGCGTCAAATGGCTCAACCACCACCGACGGGCATTGGATAAAATAAAATAAAATAAAATCTGAAGACAGGTAATGTTAGTGTCATATAATGGTAACTAGTTAGTACCCCATACAAGGATTTAACTGTAATCTATTTATTACCCAGATTAACATACTTTGCCAGTGTCTTAATTTTTAAATCTTCATTTTTTAAACAAATTAACTTACTCAGATAAGATTTGAATCCCATCTGGGGACATGAATGGAAAATGAACATGCTGGTGGTGTATAAAGACCATCCTGTGTAATATATTCTGGTTTAATTTAATAAGCTTCCCAAAATTAAAGGCGACAGGAGAGTCCTAAGATGTGAGCAGGTTTTTACTCAAACTCAGGCAGATTTCAGCAGATAGAGTTAAGTTGAGAACAAATCTATTAACAGGTGGTGTCTGTTTCTGGTCCGTGCAATATGTCCCACTAATGGTATGGTCTGAGCAATGGCGAGATCATAAACTGTGTTTTCACACCAATAGGTTTGCAACTCATTCTCCATTTTCTGACTTATCATATTTTCAACAGCTATCACCATAATTATTATTATATCATTATCTAAGTAAAACAATTATATTAGCCATATTAGTTTCACAACGAATTTAAAAACTTTTTGAACATGATATAAAATTACAATTTAAGAGCATTCCCGACAATATACGCAGTGCAATTCACTCCTGTAATATCTTTATAGTACAAAAATAATTTTCATTGAAAAACACTTCACAGGACGATGGTAACCTTAGACGTTCTTCGTCCTTAAACCCTATTCATACATACATACTTTTCAACAGCTTGTGTCAAGTGAATGAGTTTGAGGAAGTCTCGGAGGTTCCCAGTAAATAACACTCCAACAAAAGACCATTGGAGACAGAAGCCAATTTAAATTAGAATCTTGTTTAGTTAAACGATGTGTGTTAAGTGAATAAAGATGACATACAATAATTTGTTAAATGTTGTTTTTAATAGTAGATGACGGATGTATGCCGACATGAATTCCCTATTTGGAAGACTATTTCAGTTTCTGGTAAGTTGTGAATAGCTAGTTTATTTAATAAATGGAGTACCTAAAACACAAAAAAGGTAAGAGTCAACTAGATACTGAATTGAAATAAGACAAATTATATTTAAACGTTTAAATCATTTATAAGTAACAAAGAACAGGTTACCTACCACTCTTTTCTAGCTTGGATAGGACCCATGCCTTTTATTTTTTCGAAAGAAAAGCCACTTCAGGTATTTTTTGCTTAATTCCTGCAACTTTTAATTTAATAAACAAATAAATACATTTTGAATAATATAGTAAATATATAAACACATGATAAATTAGGCATTGCTATTTTAGAGATGTTTTTTTTGGGGTTGAGTTCTAGGCATGTCAACGTTTGAGGACATTAACGCCAGTTAGTGGTATTTGTATGTGATAGATTATTTTTTATCATGGCTATATTCAAGTCATACGATGATTTGAAGCAATCAGGAAAACACATAGACTTTGTAAAGTAAAAAGGTCTTCTTCATAAGAAAAGAATATGTTATAATAGGCACATAATGAATTTATAGAGGAGGAATAATGAGTATTTCCTTTATTTTATTTATCGTCATACTTCTGTCATTAGCTGTGGTTGTATTGTAAATTAAATTATAATAACACACAAGGGGTCTCCTCGTGGTCTATTAGCTAGCGCCTTAGATTCATATGCGGGAGATGATGGGACTGATCTGAGTTAAAAACTCGGATTCGCAAAAAGATTCCTTCTTTTAATTAAATTATTAATGTGGGATAATCAGATAGCCAGAGCTTAGTCCTGCCAACGCTATCTCCCAAATGTGCCGTATGGTCAAGAATCAGAAACGGCTACGATATCTGTCCCCTCTTGGCACAGAATGATTTACAAATATATCGAATTTGGCATCTCTCGGATAGAGATGACACATTTCCTTGCCTCCAAAGAAAACCCACCATTCCTAATGGGAATCGAAGATGTATCCCTAGGAACAGAGTCCTTGGCACGCTTTGGGCCATCCCGTAAACATTATAAGAAAAACAACAATTGGAAGCAAAAGAAAGAAAAACTTCGCATGAGGACTAAAACTATGGATGTAACTGTACATATACTGAGCAAAGCACATTCAAAGACAAGTAAATAATTATTACTGCACAGGCGATAGAGATACATCACACAGTGGGCCAAACGACATTTCTTGTTTCAAAAAAAGGCTACAGCCTATAGCTCTTAACCGATTTCAATTTTTTTTTTAATATATATATATATATATATATATATATATATATATATATATATATATATATATATATATATATATTATAAATGAAAGCTATTAAAATGTAGAACAACTTTCAACTTTGTCTAAGCAGATTTTTGTTTTTTGTTTCCCCTGTTTATTAAATTACGTGTACCGTGAGAGTTAAGGCGTCAGCACTTAACAATCCGTGGCAAGGGTCGTGGGTTCGATTCCCACTATGGGGTGGTGGCTTTTCTTTAGAAAAAAAGAAAAGGCATCAGCCCTTTCCTGGCTAGAAAAGGGTGTTAACTACAGATAACCCGACCTAAAATTCTTAGTTAATAATAAAAGGCGTAAAAATTTGAATAATAATGAATTACGTGTTAATAACAATTTTTTTTTTTTTTTTTTTGCAATTGAACATAAAATTATATTTTATTTTTCATCTAACTTAATATCAGCACTGATATCGTTGAAATTCAAATCCTGATTAGACTTAAAAATAATCAGGCTGTCATCTTCAAAACGTAAACTTATCTTAATTCAACAATGAGATTAATTGAAATAACACGATTTTTTAATTATTTGAAAATAAATTTTGATTTTTTTCCATGTCTAATCAGGATTTGAATGTTTAATTTCAACGATATCAGAGCTGATATTAAGTTAGATGAAAAATGAAATATTATTTTATGTTCAATTGTAAAATTTCATGAATTATTTACGCGAAATTTATTAAACAGGGGAAACAAAAATCTGGCTAGACAAAGTTGTTCTGAATTTTATTAGCTTTCATTAAAAAAAAAAAAAAAAAAAAAAAAAATGCGTTGAAATCGTTTACGATTTGGAGGCTGTAGCCATTTTTGAAGCACGAAATTTCGTTTGGCCCCACTGTGCGGCATCCCTAAGGTGGAGTGTACTGAAGGTAGGATAGTGAAGATGGAGTAGCAAGAATCTCGAGTGAGTTGCACTGATTGTGGCTGTAAGTGGGCTGAGCCTAGATAGTGTTGACTGATTGAGCACGGACTGAGGCAGTATTTAGTTAGGTGTCGAAGCGAGCGGGGGTTTTCTCCAGTCCGAGATGCGAGTGATGAAGCAAGCAGCGCCGCCTCTTCAAGAGGCAGGGATTATAGCAGCAAAGATATCCTCTATTGCTATTCTTGGGTGTTCTGCTTTGATATGCTGTCTGTTGCCTCTCTTCCTCGCCAGGAAGTTATCACCTAGGGGCAACTGGATCAACTATCTTCTCAGGTAAGTCGAAAACAACCGTAGAAGTTAAGAATGTTGTTCGACTCCACTTTGATGAAAAAAAAAAAAAAGAAGAAGTTTCATGGGCATTTCCTTAGCTTCCACACGTCAGGTAATAACCACCATTCCCAAGGGACTAGTTTGGTTATCTTTATAATCATGGGCGTATATAGAAAATAATTTCGGGAGGGGCTGGAGGAATTTTGGGGGGCATGGAAAACTAAAAATCTAGAACATGGAATAGTTTGCCAATTAAAACACTATCACATCCAAAATAAATTATTTTTTCTGAACTAAGCAGTCTCATTTAATTTATTTTTAAGGTTTTTATAAAACCTTAGTTTAGAGTTCATAGAGTGGGGGGGGGGGGGGGGGTAGCAGCTCCCTCAGCCCCCCTTATATACGCCCATGAAAAATGTGGACTATTAGATATCCAATTCCATTTGTGCACGCAAGGATGGGAGCATCCTGGCCTTCCTCTACATTGGCGGTAAACATTATAGAGTAGATATCGGACCATCGGATTTGCTTACGGAACGTTGAGTTAGTGTTGATATACTTATGCACACCTGACTGAAAATATACATCTGCATCGAGTTTGTTTTCGAAATGCCGAGTATTTACGCACCTGGGTAAACATAACAAATAGTCCAGCTTGCGCGAACCAAGTGAGTGAATCTTAGCGTGTTTTCGTGTGATCCTTAATACTGGCGAGATTTGAAACGCTTAGAATAGAAAATCATATAAATCGTCTTGCTAAATTTGCAGGATACGTTATTATTTAATTAATCGCTTTGACATTTTATGAACTCCTCGGTGATTTAAGTCCTCTCCTTGTCTTCTATTCTTCATCCACAGCCCAGCAATGCTACCTGTGGTCAAAACTTCACGAGTCTCCGAAAGAATTACATCGATTGTACCAGCCGTTCAGAAATTACATGAAATTATGTCAAATAAATTAGTTAGAATATCAAATAATTAGAGTTTTTGAGGAATATCTGTGTGCACACCTGTTTGACTAAGGTCGATAAGATGTTGTATTCTTTTATTTTTTACGGTGGATGTGACTTTTATTTTATTTTGTTTATAATATTTATACAAAAATCTGTGAAGAAAGTAAGTTTAGGAATTATATACTAATTTTCATCATCCCTCCTCTCTAAGTCGTGAATCTATTTAATAAAGTTATATTAATCAATTTTGAAGAATATATAATATGAAAGAATACCTAATATTAAAGAATATCTTATAAGTTGAGTTTTAGCACATATATACATATATTTTGTTTAAAGTATGTGTCGAATGATGAATAGTTGTTAGAATGGGGTAGGCCGCTGAAGTTTGGTGTTCGCGGGTTAACTACCCTGTTACTGTTGGCAGAAAGCGAATGTGGAGATGGATAGCGGATATAACACGCTTACTGCCGTTGATGCTAGACTGGTTATTGAGGAATCGAGTATTAGAAACACAAAATGTATTTCTCATTTTCTTTTCATATTTTCTTGAAAGATTCATTTAAAAAAAAAATCAGAAATCATTAAAAAAGACGCGGGAAAAGTCACAGACATGTCCAATGTTACGAACCCTAAATATTTGAAACATTAAGCTCACTTTTTTCAGTTGAGATAGCACTATCAAAATTTGCTTTATAAAAGATTCTATTGAAAAGATTTTTCGAATGATCGCTTTTGCTTCACTTATTAAGTTGAGGATAAAAAATGATTTTTTATTTACAACATTACCATTAAATCGGGGTCTCCCGTGGTCTTGTGGCTAGCGCGCTAGATTCATAACCCACCCGCCGCGGCGGCAGAAATTTTCTCATCTCAGGGCTCGCTGAGAAAATTCCTGGCTGCACTCTGGATGTCGGCGCTAATGGCCAAGATTTGTCGATGCGCCGTAAAAAAAAAAAAAAAAAAAAAAAAAAAAAAAAAAAAAAAAAAAAAAAAAAAAAAATTACCATTAAATCTAGGAAGTATAAGAGGCCGAAGGATCAGTTTATGACGGGCATTGTTAAATTCCTGGCTGAGAACGATAAGGATTTCGTATCCTATTGATATTCTACGTAATTATTAAGTTCATCGACCTCAAAAGATGTCAATCGTAAGATAACCCAGGATGTCCTTTGTCCTTGACTGTCAAAATTAGATTCTACCTTCTCGAAGTTTTAGTATAGACCACAAAAAAAAATATCATCGAGAGGAGATCGTAAACTGTTGAAATTGCAGAGGAAGATACTATCGTTGGTTAATAAAACTAAATTTTTAAGATAAAAAATTATATTTCTGTCGACGTTTCTGCTTGATATTTAAGCCTTCTTGAGGATGATGATAACTGGGAGAAGTGTTTCCTATGGAATTTAAGATTTCTCTTAAAAAAGATATTTTATAAAACCATAAGAACTAACTCCGACAATATCTACCTTTATAAAACAATTATTGCTGTTATTAAACACATATTATTAGGAGAAGGCTGTTCCGTTAAGTATTTGGCACGATTTAGCATCGGAAAGACCATAAGGCTTCTGGGATGATTAAATTCCCTGAACAAGATTATGGGTGACTTCTACGGAAATAATGAAGAGAATTTTACCCGAACCAGTTATTCCAGAATACAGTACATGAAATATTGGGAACGAGTAGCTAAGAAAGGTTGGGATCTTCACAAATATATTAGGAATTATCACCAAAAATAATATTTTCTCCTTTTTGTGTGAAATAAATAAAGTTCATTAAGCTCAACTGATAAAAGTTAAGTTCGTTTATCTGTGGAAGCTGTTGACTTTTATCAATTCTTCAAAATCATGACCCTCCAACAGAATTACGTACTCAAACTATCATTATTTTCAGTTATGTGATTCTTACAATTGCATAATAAATAATTAATCTGGCATTCAAAATGTGAACAAGTTTTCAACAATTAAACTTTGGTATATTGAAGGCTGCAAAATCCTTAAGTGGCTCCTAAGAGGTGTCAATCTATTTTAGCTTGGGTTCCTAGCTATGATTTGCCTTATTCGATCTTTGGAGCATAGAAAATAAATTATTTTATAAGAGTTATTTGTTATTTTGGTAGTGAGTCATTTACAACAGCTATTAAGTTTTCGAAGTGTTTATAACACTAGAATGTTTTAGCATTTTTGCTTATATCTTTCAAAATTTTTAGTTACATCAGTTAATAAAATATTTTTATCTGATACTTCCTCTAATACAAAATTTACAAACATTGTGATATATTGTTTGCTTAAATATGAAACATATGGAAGAATTTTCAAATCCCTCTGTTGTTTTGGAGTAAAAGGAAATTTATTGTCACTAACATTTCTCAAATACTTTTAAGAATATTATGGAACATAGGGTAAAACTCCTTTATGGATTTCTTTTGAGCGAGCGGAGCGTAGCGGAGCGAGCGGAAACGCATAGCATGTTTGCCCTTAAAATCGCCCTAGACATTCTTCTGCATTCCTAATCATTCGTCCTAGACATTCTTCTGCTATTATAAAGGCATTAGCTAATTATTAAGGGATTTCTGATATATAATACTTTTCATGAACGAAACAAGAAATGTGAAGAGTGTTTCATTATTTAAAAAAATGATTGTAAATAAATAACTGCTGATGAATTTCGATAATTTATGGTAAATTTCAATTAAACTTCCTTATTAGGAACTTTTCTATACCCGCGCATGCGTATGTTGACAAATTTAGTTGTTTACATTAGCTCTCATAACCTGCACAACAGTGAACTTAAGTGCTTTATAACTTCTTTCCTAGTTAAATCCGACGTTTTCTTTTATTGTATTCGTGTTTAGTGCATCAAAATACGTTATTGTGCAAAGTTTGAAAGAAATCGGTTTGGAGGGCTGGAAACTGCATTTTTACCAAAAAAAAAAAAAAAAAAAATAATAATCGTGGAACGTAGAAGAAGAGTAACCTAGGTAAATTGTTTGTTACACATCGAAATACCTATTAAAGGTTTATTAACGCATTACTGTGGGCGGTATGGGTACTTTTCGCAGATTTTGCCAAAAAAAAAAAGTGTCCCTGTGAATCTCCTGGTTAACGAAATAAATTTTTGAAATCAGAGATAAACTATTTTTGCATAGACTTTCATCGAAATCATGTTATAAGTGTCTTAAGAAATTGGATTGCTTACGATTTCTTCTCAATTATTCTTCTAAAAAGAATGAATATGAATTCTTTAACAAGAAAATTATTAAAGATAAATATTAAGCTTTCTAATTGTTAAAAACAAGAAAACGTTTCAGACGTTTTCGAGGTATTAACGAAATATACAAAAAATCCTAAGCTTCTTACAACTGTTAATAAAATATTCAACTCTGAAACGTGATAGAAATATATATCCTGGATAGTGCAAATATAGAACTTACAGAATAACGTTCAAGTCCCTCCATCGTTTTGGAGTAAATGAAAATTAAAACTTAGTTTCCCTAACTTTTAATGGTTGGAAATGGTTTCATTCAATTTTCACGTCAAAAAACCTGCACATTTCACCAACAACCTGTTGCGGAAGGCGGATTTTGCAGATTAACTAAATTTATTATGTAAATCAAAGTATTTTTGTACAGAATTCATCAAAATAGGGCTATTATTGGGGAAGCTAGGAACCGAACTGACAATCACCATATTTATGTAAATCGCACATTTACGCCCCTCCCACCACCAAGTAAACTAACAACAATACTCCTGTTTTCAGTTAATGATAATAATTTCATAAACAATTTACCCAGCAAACTGTTGTAGTTGTTCTTGGAGAAATCCAAGCAAGTTTCCAACAATTTCTCACAGACTTGTTGAACGCTGCAAAACTCTCAGTTGGCTCCAAAGAGGTCAAAGTTTATTTTAGATTAGAATTGCAAGTATTATTTACCTTCCACTACTCGTGGAGCATATAATAGAGATTTCTAAACCACATCTATTTGTTGTTTCCTAATGAGTCATCTACTACAAATATTTACGACCTCCTTTTCCTTCTGAATAGTTTCGGATCTGCTCTATCTCTTTCTGATAAATTATTTTATATTCACTAGCTTATCGAAGTTGCCCTAATTATTCTCCTTGTGAAAGTGGATTGCCCTTTGAGGCCTATAAACAAAGAATAAAACAGCTTCGGTGAATGAAATCTCCATTTGAAAAACGAAAAGAGGAAAGAGTAGAGGTCTGATCATTTACAAAAGTAGGTACGCATTAGATTTTTAGTGTGAACCAAAGAAGAAAAAGTCCGTCACGCAGGAGCTGCATAACTAA
Source organism: Gonocerus acuteangulatus (assembly GCA_946811695.1). NCBI lineage: Eukaryota > Metazoa > Arthropoda > Insecta > Hemiptera > Coreidae > Gonocerus > Gonocerus acuteangulatus. The sequence goes on from OX328125.1 coordinate 27,562,512, forward strand.
GCACTTTCCTCAGAATTTGGGTAGTGTAGACTGCTTTCCAGAACAATTTGCTTAAAATATCCTACATAAATAAAATAAAAACATGAATAGTTCTCTTTTAATTTTGTAATGAGTAACTGATCAATTATTAATTTGCTTCCAGAGTTATGTTTACACATGGTACCTACTACACTACGTAATAAATACAAAAATCCTCATATTATCGTATTTTGATCTAACGCAGGAACAGGATACAGTCACTCTAGTGGTAGAAAGCGCTCCTTGTGGCGGCTTTGTGAACCTACGTCTGGCGGGCTTTTCTATTGAAATATATTACAAATTAAACCCCCGCTTTCCGATTGACCGATTCAGCTCAATTTTACAACACATCTTTCTCATGTGTTACCCACGACGTATACCGCGTTTCGTTACAATACAGCAGAAATTACGACCGGTATGAGTATATTAGGAATTTGGGTCCGGAGTAAACCCCCCTTCTAATGAACCGATTTAGTTTATTTTTACAACACATATTTACCTGGAGATTACCACTACGAATACCGAGTTTCGTCGAAATATACCAAAAATCACGGCTGGTAGGGGCGAATTGGTATTGTGGGTCCGGATTAAACCCCCCCTCCTAATGAACCGATTTAGTTTATTTTTGCAACACATATTTACCTGTGGATTAGCACTACGAATACCGAGTTTCGTCGAAATATACCAAAAATCACGGCTGGTAGTGGCGAATTGGTATTGTGGGTCCGGAGTAAACCCCCCCTTCTAATGAACCGATTTAGTTCATTTTTATATCTCACCTTTCTCTCTATATTACCACTACGAATACCAAGTTTCGTTGAAATATAACAAATATTACGGCTGACATAGTCAAATTAGTGTTTTGGGTCCGGGGTAAACCCCCCCTTCCGGTGGACCGATTTTGGTGGTTAACGAACTCGTTCAATCGTTTGCTAATTGAATGCTATATACCAAGTTTCGTGACGAAAAAACAAAAACTCTGGCCGCTATCGTGTTAACAGACACATATATATATACCATATATATATGCATATATATATATATATATATATATATATATATATATATATATATATATATATAGATATATATAAATTTTAACGGGGGTCATTTTCTGTGTCTACTAGGTAGGATCGATAAAGATTTGAAGAAATTTTTCAAAAATTCCGTCATGAGTCCAACCTCAATAGCTACTTTCCTTCGGAGGAAAGTGCTAAAAAAACGCTTATCATGCTGACTAGATGAAGCATATATCTGGAATATATATATATATATATATATATATATACACATATATATATATATATATATATATATATATATATATATATTCATTTGGGGGCGAGGTTAGCTCAGTGGTGGAGCACTGGACTAATAAGTTGGAAAACCTGAGTTCAAATCCCGAGCAAGCACTAAAGATTTTTTCTTCAAGTGTCTTCGTTCATGGGTTGAATTCGGCCTCCCTGACCGTCCCTTGGCCAACCCAGCCTTTAATTAATTTAATAATGGGTACCTTGAGTGCTAATGACTCTAGCAGTCGCAGCAGTCAAGGGGAAAATCAGGCGGCCGGAGCATAGTACTGACCATACTATCTCCCTAATGGGCCGTTGGTCGTGAATCAGATACCTCCATAGTATCTGCCCCTCAGGGCCGTCGTGGCCTGTTACGGGACTGATTTTTTTTTTGTTATATTTTCATTTACATAAATGTGTATTTTATAGAAATTTTTTATAAATATTTCAATAGAACGAATATATATATATATATATATATATATATATATATATATATATATACATATATATTTCATTTACATAAATGTTTATTTTATAGAAATATTTGAATATAACGAATATATATATATATATATATATATATATATATATATATATATATATATATATATATATAACAGTAATATATTTTATTATTTGATTGTATTAATGGTTCAAGTGTTCCGACGTTGTCGTGGCATTTATAACATGTTTATGGGGCCAACTCTTCAACTTGAACATTTATTGTGCTTGTGTAATTCATGCATTAATTGACAATCTCATTACATTTACTTCTTTTCGTGCAACAGACTAATAAAATCAACAAACTTAATAACTTAGCTTAAGGAACTTATCTTCGGAAATTATTCTATTCAGCTTGTTATAGCTTGTTATTCTATTCAGCTTGTTATAGCAATTAATGATTGTCTGGTACTTAAATGCATTTTATAATTATTTATTTATTTATTGAGTGTTCCGCTTCTTTGGCGATAACACAACCATCACGGCGCTAAAAAATACTACCATCAGTTTGTTGGGAACACTCATCGTTCTCCCATTAGACCTCCAACATCTAAGCGATATGTTCGCAATGACCGACCCGCGGGTTGAAAACCCCGATTAAAAAAAGTAAATGGTATTGCACTATTTACTCACACACACTCTAAATAAGGAAGATTTGAACAAAGCTTTGTCGCTTGCGGAATCAAATGAGCGAGTAACCCGAGTGCCTCATTGATTTAGTGTCGCTATTTTACTTTCGTAGTTTGTAATAAGTCCAAATTTCACGATTTAACTATAATGCCGTACTTTTTTTTTTTTTTTTTTTTTTTTTTTTTTTTTTTTTTTTTTTTAATAAATTGTATTAAAATATGATTATCTTTTTATTTCATGTTTGATATTTATCACTAAAAATTATGAACGCTGCTTTAAAATCTGATGTTATTTTATTTTGAACCATCTACGCTGCCCACGAACGTATTTGCACAGTTTGGCCAACAACACGTCAAAGGTTGCCCGTACCTGATCTAAGCGCACACGATTTCCCTCGATAATCACCTAGCCCAAGAGCGGACTATACGATTGGACGTGGTCTATTTTCCTTCATTAAATCATTATTATTATAATTATTTTATTTTTCCAATACTCCACATCATTGGTGAATAGCATCGAATCACTCTTTTGCACTTAATTGTTGCTCATAATGATATTCCCAATACCAAGCCAGTAAATCACCAATCTAAGTAAAATATTTATAAATAAAAAATAAGTACCCATAAAAAAAACCACAAACCGATATGCAGACTTTGTAACATAACATTGACCATTAAACATATACTCACTGAATGTAAAAGACGCGACAAACTGAACATTCCACAGGACCTACAAGAACTTCATACAGAGGGTAGTCCATACATACACTCTATACTCCAATATTTAAAACACATAAGCATGTATCACAGAATCAATAATATTATTTAAAGTTATACTATTTTTATAAATTACTATATTAGAATATCATTTTAACTGCTTAAATTCTAGCACTCAATGTTCATCATAAAATATCTTTATTCCATGTTTGTATTATTTCCAAAGGCAGCTCTTTGGTTTGTCAACACCTATGTTTTATTGTACACTTTATTTGTAACTGTTAATGGAAGTTTTTCAGAAATGAAAGGGCATATCGCTTTTGATTCGGTGCTCCAATAAAAATATTTAAAAAAATGATCTTTTGGCCTTCTTCGGGCGCCTAACCAAAAATGAAGAAGATTACTACAAAAATTGGATTAAATAATTATATAGAATAACAATGCAATTTTAGGTTTAAACAATGTAATTAGTTCCCTATTATTATTTTGTTAAATAAATAGGATTTGCAGCAAAATCCAGCAAATGGTCAGGGCTCTTAAGTTATGAATGGAGATGGAAAAACTGGTAATGGTATTATGGGCGTAAATAACAGTAAATATTAAACAAAAAATATGTAATAAATATATTTTTGAATCCATTCTTTTTCGTTTCTTGCTGATCATATCATCCTGTAACCAATGTAAAGTTAATATTTATTTTTCTTATCTTTTAAATTGGATTTTTGTTATACAATCAACTTCAAGAGACCAATTTGTCCTCAATAAATTCTCTTTTTTTTTTTTTTTTGAGGTTTTTATTAGTTCCAATAAAGGAAATGACAAGAGCTGCTAAGATGACGCAGGTCGTTTATTGGCACTTATGTTTAGACAGTTGATTGGTGTTTACAAAGGGATGTTTGTTTTCCTCTGATGAACTGTTGCATCAACGCCGCAATTGATCAAAAAGTAAAAAATATCTAGTGTCCGCAAGTTTGAAGGGTTTCAAATTTTTCTCCTTATTTTATAGTGAGGTAATCCAGTTTCTGACGCATGTTTATAGGAAATAATTTCGGGGGGGGGATGGACCATTTCCGGGATATGAAATACTAACAGTTTAGAACTTGGAACTGTTTTAGGTAACTAAAACGCTATTACACCTAAAATAAAATATTTCTTATAAACTAAGTGATCTTATTTAATTTATTTTTAAGGGCTTTATGACAAATTTATACCATCAAATCAAAATTTCGCCCCCACCCCTCTTATATACGCCCATGTTATGACGTCGTCTAGGAACGGTTTGGAACTCTTCCCCAGAATGTCTATACTTCAACTTATTTGCACAGCTGCATAGAATATTTGCTCTCTAATCAATTAATAATATACGTCATTCATATATCTATATATTCTTTATTTATATCTGTTAATATAAATAATTGGTGTAAGTAATTACAAACAAATAAAAAAAAATAATAAACGAGTTTAAAAAAATATAAAAATAAAATCCTTTATGATAAAAATTTCTTAGTACAAAATATTTAATTGTACATCTTCAAATCAAAATGTAGACATAGTAACAGCAACCTTACTGTTAAACGTATATTAACTGACTGTCGGTTAAGAATTAACCATGTCATTCCACTCGACTTGACAGAAATACATTGTAAAGGCAGCCATAATATAGATACAGCACTGACCTATTTGAAAAAGAATACCATATTCAATAAAATATATACGTCACCTGAGCCTGGGATAAATGGTTACATAACCATAAGTAGTAGAATTCACTTCTTCTTATAATAACTTCATAGAACGATTTCCGCTTTAGTTCTTATCATAATATTCCTCTTTGATAAAATAATTTTTTATCTTTTTACAATAATTTTTATTTTGTATTTTTGAATTTATTTTTTGTTTTAACATTATTTTCTAGTAGAAACAAATTCAACTGAGTCTACATACTCAGATGATTTCTTGGGTATTGCTTAATGCAGTACATGCACCAACTGACACAGTGGATGGATGCTTTCTAGTAGAAACAAATTCAACTGAGTCTACATACTCAGATGATTTCTTGGGTATTGCTTAATGCAGTACATGCACCAACTGACACAGTGGATGGATGCTTTCTAGTAGAAACAAATTCAACTGAGTCTACATACTCAGATGATTTCTTGGGTATTGCTTAATGCAGTACATGCACCAACTGACACAGTGGATGGATGCTTTCTAGTAGAAACAAATTCAACTGAGTCTACATACTCAGATGATTTCTTGGGTATTGCTTAATGCAGTACATGCACCAACTGACACAGTGGATGGATGCTTTCTAGTAGAAACAAATTCAACTGAGTCTACATACTCAGATGATTTCTTGGGTATTGCTTAATGCAGTACATGCACCAACTGACACAGTGGATGGATGCTTTCTAGTAGAAACAAATTCAACTGAGTCTACATACTCAGATGATTTCTTGGGTATTGCTTAATGCAGTACATGCACCAACTGACACAGTGGATGGATGCTTTCGCAAAAGATGGCGAGCATCAATAACAATAAATAAATATTTATTTAAACATAGATAAAAAAGTTACATGAGTCCATTTCTATGTATTTACGTTTAATATAGTTAACCATTCATTAATTATTAATGTTTCCCGTTTTCAGGCATTAAAATATTTATTTTAGAAGATAATATAGATAATTAATATTGTGTAAAGATATCGACTAGAGTAGAGTGAATAAATAGTATTACTCATGAGGTATGAGTAGGTTTCTGCTTTTCCTGAGTATTTTAGAGCGTGTTTCTACTTACGTGACATTCTTTATTGTCTGGTCTTTACTTTTAATCAATTAAAATAAATTAGAGTGCTTAAAAGACCCGTCTTTTTTTATAGTTCAAGACCTAACTGGAGAAATTAAAAATGATCGAACTCTGAGATATTTTAAGAAAATTTATTTGGTAATCACAAAAATCGCATCTCTTGCTAGTGAGCCTAGGACGTCCGGAAATGGCTACTGGAAAAGCCTTGATTTTTTTCAATTAGCTCGTCCAAGAAAAGTCCATTGGAAATTTTTTCCCTTTTTCCTTATAGTAAAGTTAAGCTAGATATAATTTTTGAGGCAGATGTTCTGTCATTCTCTGGTAATATTAAATAATCGAGGCTTTTCCGAGTGGCGTTTAGAACCGCACCAGGTCATATAGCGGAAGCAGTTTTGTAAAGCAGGCTAGTCACGGGAAATTGGACCAACATACTCATTTTTCCTCTATAGAAATCTCAATCTCCTGAATTTCTTCACATGAATATCAAATAAAACTTTATGAGAATTAATAGAGATTATCAATTTATCATAGAAAGTGTCTATAAAGCTATAAATGCAATCGAATTGAACTTTTCAGGAAAATACAAATCTTCCAAGATTATTCTGTTTATTGCGTTGTTTGAAGTATAGATTAAATGTATCAGGGAATTTTATGTCTACTTTTTCTTCCGATCAATAAAAATATAGGGTTTTCCTTATTTCAAATGCGCACATTTTTTAGAGTCACTAGATCTAATTCTGGCTGAGAAGGATAGCCATTTTCAGCCTTGATAACTCTGCAGAAGGTATATCGTAAAGAAATTATTGAATACATACTGTTTTTTTTTCAGCTGTTCTTACTTGAAAATGAATTGAATAATTTGGTGCCGATTGTCTTAACCGTCTAAAGAACATTTCGAAAACTTTATTGACTCAATAATCAAACTACAGGCACTGCAGCCCGTCCAACTAGAGAGAAAAGTTCAATTGCGCGAGCGTGAACGTCATCTACTCTACCTTCTGTTCAGCCAGTTGGGAATCCGTTTAATGAACTACTCTTTACATGAAACACTATAAAAACTGATTATGTCTCGTTTTTGGAGCAAGGGAGATAGTGTTGTGCGAAAAAAAAATGTAAACTATAACGCTTCTTACTCAAATAGATGGAATAGATGGTGTAGTTGGAGGGAAAAGAACCATGGTCAATATTGCCGATGCAGTAAAATTCGCGGGAAAAATTGCCTTTGACTTTATCAATGTTAGGTTTAAATTTTTCTCAGCCTTAGCTTTGGCTAAGCTTAAAGAAGACCTAAGCAGTTTTTATAGTGTTTCATGTAAAGTTTATTTCATGAAACGGATTTGAAAATGGCCCCATCAGAAGGGAGAGTGAAATGGGATTTTTTCGCTCTAAATGGCAAGGTATTGGAGTGATGCATTTCAAAGATTGTCCCAAAGCCAACAAGTTCGTTTATCATAAAGAGAGTCTGTCCGGCTCTGAGCGGACAAATGCCCTAAAACTCAATATCAATTATGCGCCTTTGAGAGGAGTTCCTAGTGTAATGGGAGCATCAACTGTTGGACCCCTCTGTCGTAAGTGCGGCAGAGAGACTGAAACACCAGCACACGTGCTTGGGAAATGTCCTAACAGCATGCTTCTTGTCACTAGGCGTCACCATAACCTCAAACACAATATCATTGCTCTCCTTCAAGAAAAAGGCTTCCAATGCCATGAAGAAGTCTATGGTGTGGATGAAGATGGCTCTTCGAGGTATGCTGACATCATAGCTTTTCACAAAAAATCAAAAGCAGCATATATAATTGACCCTACCATTAGGCATGAAACAAATGATCCGATGCAGGCAGAGTCAATTGACTCGGAAAAAAAGACCATCTATTCCAAATGTATAAAGACGTACGAAGAAAAATTTCATGAAGCGTATGGAAGAAGAGATTACATTGTACAAGGACTTTGGTTCGGAAAAAGAGGAACAATCCCTAAAGCCACTAGCAACATCCTGGAAACCCTCGGACTCGACACGAACAAGCTAGCGGTCCTCGCGGAATCAATTCTTATTGATTCCCTGGGGATCCTCAGCTATCACATTTATGGGAGCTGAACAGCTGCTATTCATTCTTTCGGAGATCATTATGTTTTGCAAAATTTCTAGCAAATTTGATACAAAGAAACATTTACCCTCCTTAAAAATTAACTAACAAAATTACATCTTAAGATAGAACTACTAAATTACTAAATGTCTTTTTCTTCCCCTCCATATTGTAAAATAAATTTACTAACACCCCTAAAATTAATAAAATGCATTTTCGAAAGAATGATTAGCAGGCTGTGTATACAGCAACTCAATTTATTTGGGCAGCATTCTTTATTTACCACAAATAAAGTTTTTCTTCTAAATACATCATTGTTCCTTCCATAGAACAGCTGCGTTCGACCGTTTTTTTTTTTCGCAAGCCGCTTTCCTCTGAAATTCTCTATTCTCTGGAAACTTCATCATAATTCTATCCTCTCAGTCTTTCCTGTGACTGTCTTTTACACATAATTACTCATGTGTCTTATTTAAAATAGTTTAATACCCAAAACATTGTTGCAGGTTCGGTGGTGGAATTCTCCTCGCCACAACTTTCCTCCACCTCCTTCCAGAAGTTCGAGAAGGCGTGGAATCTGTGGAAGAGAACGCACCATGGATGAAGGACTCTCCAATCCAAATAGCAGAACTACTCATGTGTTTGGGTTTCTTCATTATGTACGGAGTTGAAGAGATCGCGCACAAAATGCTCGGCCACTCACACGACCCGGATTCTGAGAAGGCTGTTTTACACGACGACCAGTTAGTGTTTTCTTTTTTTCAATTGAGTTTTTTCATATTTCAGTTCTAAGATTCTGCCAAAAATTCAACTCGGAGAAGACATAGCTTCTGTAAAAGAAGCAACCACTCTTCCAAGGAAATGCCAAGATTATCGTGGACAAAAAAAATGAATTTGCTCGCAGATACTTTATTTAACCTTGTTTTGTCTGATTGCCTAAAAAATAGCATCTTTTTCCAGCGCACATGGCAAAATAATAGAATAATTCAATAAAAATATGGAGAGTTAGGTCCACGAGTAAATAAACTTTAGTCATACCTTATGATGGAGACCGTCGCCACTGGCATTAGTTGGTCTACTTCATCGACCAATACGACTAACTTACATAATAAACAAACACAACTAAACATATCCTCCAAGCCCACTGACCAATTCGATAGGAGTGTCATCAACTTAAGAAAAGCCAAACGCTTTACCTATATAACCCCTGCAAACAATAAAGACAAAAAAAAAAATACCTGAAATACCCTTATCAATGCATAGTAATGAGTAGTCGAACTTCACAAACTAGACTAAAACAACCACAAAAATGGATTGAAAACGTCGGACTTATGTCGAAAGTGCTCCCCCGTATTACTCTAATCAATGCCAGGAACGAAAGTCACAAGTTATGGAATTCGAAGTGTCCAGTTTTTTCCCCGCGAGTGTTATACGATTCTCAGATAAACGTTTACTCTACGGTCAAAGAAAGCTTCACCAATTTCAATCGCAGATTTTGGTTAGTTCAAACTGTACTTTCTTTCTGATGTTAGGGGTTCTCTCTGGGCCTAGAGTAAGGAAGCAAGGAGGCTTTATCCCCGGCTATCCACGATCCGATAGAGCCAATAGACAACTTGGCGGCTCTTAATTACTATTATTGGGAGAAAGTGTAATTAAGTAGAAAATGTGGTTATGATCGAATTAATTGAAGACTATAAAGCGAACCCAGCGACTTATTTCTATTGCCACAATCCCATTATTACAATGATGATTTTTTAGTACTTGCTTCTATCTTTCAATTAATCATTCATGCCATATGTAAGTTTTTTACTGTAATGTAACCTAATATTAATTTTTTACAGTCACGAGTTACTCGATTTTATTTTTGCAGCATAAAATTTAAAGAATTATATCTAATACAAATATAACATGAAACAATTCCTGTATCCCTCTTAGTTTAATGTAATAGCTTAATGCTATTACATTAAGCTATTACATTAATAGCCCTGACAGAAGCTTAATGCTAACCTTCTACCGAGCGTACACCAGGTCCATACTGGATTACGGAAGTATAGTGTACTCATCTGCCAGACCCAGTACCTTGAAGATGCTAGATCCCGTGCATAACACTGGGCTCCGTCTCGCCACCGGAGCTTTCAGGTCAAGTCCAGCAATCAGTTTATATGCTGAATCGGGAGAACATCCATTGGAGTATAGGCGTATGTTAAATTGTATAAAGTTCACATTAAAATCTAAATTTTTAAACTGCCCTTGCACACCAAACACCACCGACGACATCATACTTGAAAAATATCACTTGAACCCTACAAGACAAAGACCACTTTACATACGTTTCATGAACTACACAGACAGGACAAATATAGCGGAAACGCCTGTTCTCGCGACACCTGCAACTTCGTATATCCCTTGGAAATTAGAAAATCTAAAATTTGATCTGACCTTATCAAAATTTAAAAAGAATGAGCCAACTTCTCGATTTTTTTATAATTCATATTTTCAATATTTTTGCTCAAAAAATAAAAATTCTGTTTTTCTATTTAGTGACGCATCAAAAACTCCACATGGGACAGGCGTAGCTGCTATTGTTGGTAATATCTGCTACTCTAAGAAATGTCCAGATGAGACAAGCATATACACAGCTGAACTGGAAGCCATAAAACTAGGACTAAACAACATATCAGACACAGAACAAAATAACATTATAATATGCACTGACTCACTCAGCTCTTTACAATCTCTTCAAGACTGTTACAGCACACATCCAATAACATGCGAAATTTTTGAAAAAATACATCAAACGAATAACTATTTTACACTGTACTGGTTGCCCGGACACGAAGACATAAGACAAAGTTCTGCAGTAGACGAAAAAGCTAAATTGGCAACTCGACGGCAAGTACTAGACGTAAATTACATGACATACCAGGATCTTCAAGCCGAATCTAAGAGATATGTAACAGATAAATGGCAAGAATCCTGGTACAACACGACTGACAACAAGCTTCGAGAAATCAAGCACACTGTACACGAATGGTCATCCAGTAACAGGACAAACAGACGGGAACAAGTTATATTATGCCGTCTCAGGATTGGCCACACTCGGTTGACTCACTCGTACATTATTTCAAGACAGGACAGACCCACTTGTACCTACTGCAATACAGAATTAACAATAAAACATATTCTAACAGACTGTACACTCAGGACAAATCTTCAACTACCGTACAATCTGACAGAATTACTTTCCGATGGCAGCCAGTACATTGAAAAAGTGATGAAATACCTAATAGACACACATTTATACAATAATATTTAAATAAAGACAAGATAACGAAAACCACTTTGTGATGTTGATTCGGCATCATTGACCTGACAAATAACAAAGAACATACAAATAATTATACCAAACACAACATGACTAGATTATTACCTCTACAGAAACTAACCTAATAATGTAATATATTATTATTGCTTAAGTTGGATCACCAACATGATGCTAAACTATAATAAATAATAATAATTAATGTAATAGCTACAAATCTCTTAAATGAATAATTAAACTTAAAATGTTTATAACATACTATAAAAATATTATAAATTTCATAACACTTTACCGAATTTTGTCACCCCATTGCCTCTGTATATGCATGTATATATGCACATCAGGACACCGTACAGTAAAGTAGCAAAATTCATACATAATGTAGCAAACTTCGGATTGACTGATACATTATTCCATGTTTTCCTTTTTTTTAAACGTTTTCTAGTCCTAGTAGACATATTTATTTATCTTTTTTCAAGATAGTAAATATAGTTCAAGTTATTGTTAGAGTAACAATAGTCTAAGAATGAATCCATAACATGTTCCCCTTGTTACTTCTAATAACAAGTAATATTTCTTGTTCCTTTACAGCATTTCAGAAAGTAAATGATTCTTGTTTTCAGTCTTGGTCAGTCCTATAAATCGGATCAGACAAAATTATTTACCACATTGGAAGAGATTCAACAGGAATTCTTAAAGCTTTCTGAAGACCCTTATATGTCATCTTATGAGTCGGAAGATGATTTGTTCAGTAGAGAAAACGTTTACTTGTGGAATAAAAAGAAGCAGGACCAGATATCTGATAAATTCTTTCTGACAAAAATAAGCCCAAATATTGACAATAATGAGAAATACGGAAGACCCTGGTAAATAACCCCAAATACTTTTTTTAAATTAATAATTTTTATGACATAAATTTATCCTATTTTTTTTTTGTTTTGGTGGATCGACTGCTGAGGCCAGTAGCACCAAATGTGTCCTAAAGAAATTATAAACAATCTACTTAATATTCTAATGATACCTAAGAAGTCAGAATGTTTATACAACTGAAACTACATTCGCTAAATAACCTAAATAGAGAAGCAAAACTAAGCACATTCCTCATCACACGATCATTTTACACCGTACTAATGAAGAAAGTGTTTAAACTAACCTATATAAATAAAAATAAATAACTTTGTTCATAAAATTTGTCCTTCACAGCTGACTAAATTATTAATATTTATTAAATTTCTGGGGTAAACCCCAACTACTAATGGCCGATTTAATTCATTTTTACAATATATAATAATTCAATAAAAATAATAGAATAATTCAATAAAAATATGGAGAGTTAGGTCCACGAGTAAATAAACTTTAGTCATACCTTATGATGGAGACCGTCGTCACTGGCATTAGTTGGTCTACTTCATCGACCAATTTTTTTTTTTTTTTTTTTTTTTTTTTTTTTTTTTTTTTTTTTTTTTTTATAATTCATGTTTATTTAAAAGCTGTACAATTATGAGTACAATAATTAAATGTGCTGGCCTAAGTATACATGTCAATGAACAGTATATGGAAGGAGCCAAACATTATCGGCACTTCCTAATATATCTAAACAATTTGTGCTGTTTTTAACTGCTGTTATGGTAGCTGGTCACGGGGCCAAAGTCTCTTAAGCCTCTTGGGAAGGTCTTTAGGGTGGGTCTGAGTGGAAAGGGATTGACCTCTAGGATTTGGGTGGGATGACAATTTGGAATGAAACGTCAGGAAGCGGGATTTGGCGAGGTCGTTTACGAAAGGAATATTAAGGTCGTTGTGTAGGGTTTTGTTGGAGACATAAAAGGGAGCATTGACTATTCTACGAAGGACTTTGGATTGGAATGCTTGTATTCGTTGTATGTTCGAGTGTTTTGCTGTTCCCCATAATTAAAGTCCGTAAGTCCAGATAGGTCTGATTATAGTTTTGTATATAGTGAGTTTGTTTTGTGTCGTAAGCTTTTCAGTCGTGTGTGTGGGTTCCATGTGAGTCTGCTGTCTAGTAGGAGTCCCAGGTAATGTACCTCATTCGATGCTGGGAGTTGACTGCTGCAAATGAATACAGGAGGGCAGGCGCTCCTATTAAGAGTGAATGTAACATGAAAGCACTTTTCTGGGTTCACTTTAATTTTCCACAAGTTGCACCATTTCTCGACAGACTCAAGGTGCTCGTGTAATTGCTGGGAAGCTGTAGAGGGATCGGGGGAAGAGGAAAAGATGGCTGTATCATCGGCGTAGGTTGTTATGTGTGTAGACGGGTGGATAGGGATGTCTGCCGTGTACAGGAGGTAAAGGACAGGGCCAAGGATGCTGCCTTGTGGGACGCCTGAGGATATGGGTCGAGAGGAGGACAAGGTAGTACCAGAGCTTGCCTGAAAGGAACGGTTCGAGAGGTAGGATTGAAGGACGAGGTAGTATGTGTGAGGTAAAATACGCTTTACTTTGTATAACAGCCCCGGGTGTCAAACCCGATCGAACGCTTGGGCGACGTCGAGGAAGGCACTCGTGCAGTAGTTTTTACATTCAAGCGCGTAGGATATTGTGTCAACAACGCTAAAGCATTGTTGAATAGTGGAGTGCCGGGAGCGGAAGCCGAATTGGTGGTCAGGAATGGCATTGGAGGAACGATGGGAAGGATTCTCTTCAGAAAAAGTTTTTCAAAAATTTTGGACATGATTGGGACTAAGCTTATAGGGCGGTAGGAGGATGGTGTATTTAGAGGTTTTTGGGGTTTTGGGATAAGAGTTATTATTGAGTGTTTCCATGGTTTGGGGAAGTGAGTAGTTCTTAGGATTGAGGGTAGGTTATCGACCAATACGACTACTTACATAATAAACAAACTCAACTAAGCATATCATTTTACACAAACTAGAACCCTTTAGATGATTAGTTTGTATGCCGAGTTTCGTTGCAATGAACTAAATATTGCATATAGGTAACCCCCTTCCAGATGGATTGATTTTGCTGGTTAAAGAAATCGTCCAATCGCTTGTTAAGGGAATGTCATATTCCAAGTCTCTTGGCAAAAAAAAAAAAAAAAAACGAAAATTGTGGCTGCTATTCTTTTACACACATATACGAACAAAAATACACACATATATATGTATACAGATTTTATGAGAGTATATAAATTTTAATGTATATTCATTTCAATGAGAGTAATTTTTGGTATCTGGTAGGATTTATAGAGATTTGGAGACATTTTTCCAAATTTCTCTCATGAGTGCTCGATAGTGCTAAACTTTCGTAGATGTGAATATTAGTATCAGTTTCAAGTCTTATAGCAACTGGATTAACTGGATCAGCTTTAAAACAACAGAGTTGTTCATTCAACGTCAACTCACATGTCATTTCTTTTTTTTTTTTTATATAATTTTTGTTAAGGCATTAACTTTTAAGCTATTCTGCCGAAGCCTCAAATTTGATCAACTCTTTCTTTCTTGGTCACAAAGCATGAACAGACAAATTATTGGGCCCAAGAGAACTTTTTTATTTCTTTGAGAATAAATGGATTATCTGTGTCCATGTCATATTTTCTACCTACAGGGAGATAGGTAAATTGCTAAATAATTAAAACATGGAAGAATACATTTTTTTAGCACTTTTCTCCGAAGAAAAGTAGCTATTGAGGTTGCACTCATGACGGAATTTTTGGAAAATTTCTTCGAA
This sequence comes from Gonocerus acuteangulatus, assembly GCA_946811695.1. Taxonomy (NCBI): domain Eukaryota; kingdom Metazoa; phylum Arthropoda; class Insecta; order Hemiptera; family Coreidae; genus Gonocerus; species Gonocerus acuteangulatus. The sequence continues at coordinate 27,577,566 of OX328125.1, forward strand.
TCTTTATCGATCCTACCTAGTAGACACCGAAAATGACCTCCGTTCAAATTTATATATATATATATATATATATATATGTATATATATATAGTTATATATGTGTCCGTTAACAACATACTGGCCAGAGTTTTTGTTTTTTCGCCATGAAACTCGGAATGTAGTATTCTTCCATCAAACGATTTAACGAGTTCGTTAACCAACTAAATCGGTCCATGTGGAGGGGGGGGGGGGGGTTTACTCCGGAGCCAAAGTAGTTATTTGCCAATACCAGCCATAATATTTGTTATATTTTAACGAAACTCGGTATTCGTTGTGTTCAATTGAAGAGAAAAATTTGTTATGAAAATAAATTAATCGGTTGACTAGAAGGGAGGGTTTACTCCGGAAAGAAATTACTAATTTCCTTATACCGGTCGAAATTTCTGTTGTATTGTAACGAAACTCTTTATAAGTCCTGGGTATCTTATAAGAAAGAAGTGATATGAAAATGAACTAAATCGGTCTATCGGAAGGGGAGGGAGGTGTTACTTTGTACTATGTTTGTGTTGAATTCTTCCGCCAAGCGTAGGTTGGCGAAACTCATCAACATCAATAGATCAAAATGTGAAGCTTTGTGTATTGTATTTAGTACATAGTGTAGTACCCCGCATACACAAAACTCTGGAAGGAAATTAATTAGAAAATTAATAATTGAAACAGCTGCTCATAAAAAAATGCAAAAGAGTAGAACAATTTATGTTTTTATTTTATTTATCGATATAGGTTATTTTAAGCAAATTATTCAGGAAAGCACTCGACACTACCCAATTCTGAGGAAAGTGCTTAGTTATGCAGCCCCTGCGTGACGGGCTTTTATTAGTTTACACTGCTTCTACCGGTGACATTAACGGTGTTTCAACTATTATATATATACACGAAACTAACAAATTAATTTCTTTCAAAAAGTTTACAGTTTTAGCGCGGTTCCTCCCTCCCCCATAGGGAGGAACCCCGCTTATAAGGTTGATACAATGAAACAATCCGAAAGAGCCGACTAGAAAATTTCGCGTTTCAGAACCCCTAGAGACCGAAAATAACGGTGGTTCAAATTTGTATATAAATATATGTATATATATATATATATATATATATATATATATATATATATATATATATATATATATATATTTGTCTGTTCGCTCATTTCTGGCTTCCCTAATGGTCCGATTGTGATGAAATTTGGTACAAAAATCCGTCGTCCAATTTGAAAGGTCAAGTTCGTTAACCAGCAATATCCGCCTACTGGAAGATGGCGTTTGGGGCGAAATTCACGCGAAAAAAATCGTAACGCTTACGTTTTTGAGTTCATAAGCTTGTAAGTACTCATTTTATAGGTTTCTTGGGCTAGGAAAACGAATGAAACCATTTTCAAGGCGATAGCAGTTACCGTTTTCCAGAAAATTGGAAAAATATATTTTGAATACCGTTTTTGGTTTGGGTACTTAGAATCATGGGATTCAGTTGAAACATTTTCTGCATGTTCTACTTTCATCAACACTAATATGTTGAAATTTTTGTTACGTTTAGAGTAAAGGAAGGGTTAGAATAAAATATTATATTAACAGACAAAAAAAGTTTTTGTAACTTTGTATAATTTCGTTAGCATCTCGAAAACCGTTGACAATCTTGTGAAGCGGAAGATTACCATTCGGAAGCTTACTAAATGCTCTACAAAAAAGGTTCTGAAGAAAGTTTTAATTAGGCGATGTCAATCGGAGAAATAAGTGCTTAAAACTTTAAAGTAATTGATTTCGTTTATTCGAATGGTTCTTTTTGTCTGTTTTATTCCTTGTTATTTTTAAATTGCTTATAGTCGGATAATGTATTTGACAATAAAACAGATTAAGTAAAATAAGAAGATCAATTTATTGTTAAAAATGTAGCGTTCAAAGAGAGAGATCCCAAGGCTTTCCAAATGCCTCTGTGCGGAGGCCTTTCTGCCCGACTTATGGGATAGCTGACCCATACAGGTAAGATTGTAAATCAAGACCTTTCAAGACTGGTTTGTTTGAGATTTCATTTGGATAGGTGTTTCGCTATTGATCTAAACAAAGTAATAACTGTTTCTATTCTATGCCTTCATAAACACTAGAGGTAAGAACGGAACCGCGCTAAGATGTCGCAATTCCTGCGAATCGGACTTTTTTTCTTCTTCCTAAATTTGTGTTCCACAGAGAAGGGTAAGCTATTTCGTTGAGAACGTGGTGATTCTCAATGGCCTAGTCTCAATCTGGCTAAAACCTTTTCTCCTCTCCGTTTTTTTTTCTGTTTGCCGAAGACGAGTCTAGCTTTCTCCTTAATTCTAGTTAGCTTATTGTTATTGGATGACAATATGATACGTTTATCTTCTGAAATATTATATTTATTTTGATTTATGCGAAATAGTAATTACGTCCATAGTAATGAACATTTGAGAGGAATAATATTCTCAAGATATTTCAGGTTCCTTCTTGTGATATCAACATGACGTAGCTTTCCTGAACTCTAGAATCTTTGCGGAAATAACTATAGTTGCCAAGATTTCCTTGTCAGTTCGTGTGAAATAGTTGATCCGTTTAGTCACGATTGACAGGAGAGTTCATCCTCGCCCAGTCGATGACCCTCGAGAACGTGACACGGACAGGAAGATGTTATGGGAGTCAGGCTGTTGACTGGTGCCTGATTCGGGTAGAAACACTTATTCTTGTTCATTCTATTATCTTCTAGGAAGTTTAATAAGGACAGTATAAAACGTGTTTGTTTTAAACTATGTTTATAAGACCACACAGCAAAATATTTTTGCTTTATTGAAAAAGGCATTTTACAGTTAAACATTTTAACCTATGATACTGAAACTGTTGAATAGCTAGTAGAGGTAAGAAACGAGATTTTTGTCAAAAAAATGCTTCTAATACGACAGGCATCGAGTTAATCCGACCTTTGCCGACTATACACGAATGTGAGTCTACTTCCTATCCTATTAAATTTAAATTTGGGTTCGATTCTCACTAGGGGGAGGTGGTCTTTCTTTCGTAAAAGGCAAGGAATCACGCCTATCTTGGTTTGAGAAGAATGGGAACCTGTAGCTATCCTAAAAATCTGTATTACTTATAAAAGGACATTAACAAATTAAATAAATAACGAAGAAATCGTGATTTCTGAATTATAGTATACAATTATGCTGATAAACTCACTTTACAAAATTACAACGAATATAATAATCTAAGAAACGCTGTAGAATGCGATGAATAAGTAATTATTGAGTCTGCAGGAACGAACAAGTGTAAAATAGCAATAAGATGCAAGATTTTGAGATCCTGATCTTTTGTTTTTGTATTTTTGTGACAATATTTCACAAACTTTTATAAGCAAATATTAAAAAATTGGTTCTTTCGTAAGTCGGTGTCGGTATTTTTTTGACCTGTGGGCTATGAAAAGTGGACATGCCCTTACGCTTTTCTGAATTGTATCAGAGGATCGAGGTCATTGGCAGTGCAAACTGCCTATGTCTATGGGATGGGTTAAAACGCGCTAAAATGACGCGATTATAGCATTTATTTAATTTTCTTCATATGGATTTATCAATAAATGTTGAAATGTATTTTTTAAAGACGTAAATCTATCTACTAGACGATTCCTAGATACAAGCTATCAACCAATCTTAGTGCATTCTTAAATAATTTGTAGTGGAGTAAAAGAAAAACATGATGAATTTATTAAGGATTGAAGATCAGAATTTGAACAATTGATTGCCTGAATCGGAAGCAAGTACCAAAAGAACAGGCATTAGAAATCACCAATGACAAACTGAATCTGGGGTTAAGGTGGGGAAAACATCCTCGAGATATAGAGGCCTACATTACAGCGGAAAGAATGCTGCTGTCTGGAATGTCCTTGGAGCTACCAGACAGGTGCACTAGGAAAGGGAAAATTATAAACATTGCCTGCTATAGTTTTCAATAACATTCACGACAGTTGATATCCTGAATATATATATGTGTGTATTATCGCAGCTTATCTTGCTGCGATATTTCGATGGAAGCTGTAGAAGAGGAGTAACACCCCTGGAGAAAGAAGCCGTTTCATTCATGAATATATATATATATATATATATATATATATATATATATATATATAAGGGGTCGGTATTTTTCTCGTCCGACATGTTTCCTGCTCTATTCGCACGTCTTCGCATTCTTCTTCGGGTTTTTTTTTTTGTTTTTGGGAAGGGTTCCCGTCATGGAAGCTCCCTAGAGTCGGGCTTAATAAGTATTATATGACGAGATTGCATGATGAGGTGTAGTGAAATTACACGATGAGAGGACTTCCTAACAAGGAAAACACATGATATTGTGCGCCCATGATAATAAAACACGATACGTGTCGGTGAAAAAATACAAAATAAACTAGTCAACGAAGACGAATAATGTACAATGTCGACCTACATACTGCATATATATATATACACACACACACACATATATATATATATATATATATATATATATATATATATACATATGTCCAGCTTATAGGAAGGGAAATATCGCTACCAGAAACGCCTAAGTCCTCAGTAATAACAATATCATTTGAATGTAAGCAAAGAGATAAGTGGTAAATTCTTTTAGGTTAATAATTTCTTTCACTATCATATTTAGAATTTTCTTCAATCTCCTGAGTCAATTGGAGTCTTTAACTCGGGCAATGTACTTTGCTTCTTTGGCAAGAGCGAAGACCAATGATCCGAAAAATTGGCCCTTTCGTTGTCTCTTTGGACTGGAACTCCTGACCTATAAACATTAAAATGTGAAGAACTTCAAAGGTAAGCAGCCAGGGAATATTTGGGATTCTGCTAAGAAAACATAAATTTTTCGGCTACTCTTTGGTAGCCTTCGTCGGCTAAAAGACAAATGCAGAATTAATAAACAGAATAATTAAATCAATAGAAGTTAAGTAATACAGTAGATCTAAAATAACTTATAAGAACATTTTTTGTTAACACAAATAAGTAAAAGAATTATTTGTGTTAACAAAAAATGTTTGGGGCACCATAAACTCAGCACACATCAATATCTTGAAAATTCATTTCATTTGGTTAAAAGGGTTTTTGTATTAATTTGGAAATAGCCGAAAACTGGTTTTGATGATGAGTTTTAAATTATTTTAATATTGAAAAAATTGTGATAATATTTTAAATGCAAAGAGTTATGATGGTACTTTTGCAAACATTTGGTGAAGTGATTATTGAAAGATTGATAAGTTGCTGCTTAGCTGTTGTATATATGATTGTGAAGTATTCCAAACGAATCCATTAAAATTAAATCCGCGAGGATAGGCGGTTGTAGAAAGTTTTGCGTCTGTTTTGGAATCGTCCCTCTTGCCCCAAACCAAAGACCTTAAACGGAATTTTGTCTTAGGCCGAATTTCTCTTGGATTTTTTCTTGATCAAATTCTATGCTTTTGGTACAAATTTGATTTTTTCTTCCGCCTGCCGTGGAGCCTTGTTCTCATACCTCACCGTCAAATCGATAATACAAGCTTCTCTGGATTTATTCTTGAAGGAAATAATGTTGGTATTCCTAGGACATCCGTCATCCACGCCATAAACCTCTTCAAGGCATATAAATTATTTTTCTTGGAGAAGTGAAATAATTTTGTGTTTTACATTATGACGACTCCGTGCGACATTCTCCAAGCACGTGTGCTGGAGTTTCAGTCTCTCTAACACATCTGCGACAGAGGGGTCGAACGTTTGATGTTCCTGAAATACCAGGGCATAGTTATTGTTGAATTTCAAAGCATTAGTCCATTCTGATAGGGATGATCTCAAAATAAATAGAAAAACGTTATTCATAAAATAAATATGTTATGACAACAATAATAGTAAACAAGTCGATAATGACTTCTGGGTATTCCCATTTACATCACCCCAAGTTTAAATCCCTTCCCAGAAGTAATTATGAAAAATCTACAACATAGAAAATCCGTATAATTCACCTCGATATTATGATGATTAAAATATCTAGTGACTAAGAGACAGTTTAATATCATGATTTACTAGCGTTTTAGTCATTATTTGATTACAAAATTATTTTATAATTTTTATCGTTTTGGGGATGATTAAGATTGTAAATGCTTTGTTTATGAAGTATCATTATTTTTCGGTTCTATTATTATCACTTTAATCTCCAATAAGCTCTATGGGATATCTAGATCACCAACTAAATTAGAGAAAAACATGCCGGAAAAATGTCTTTCGAATACTTGCTCTACTTGCTCTATCCCCTATTCCCTTTGCATTTTGTTCAAACTTTTTAATATATTTTATAATATCAAACATCCACAGAAGTGGAAATTACTCATTCATACCAAATTTCATATACTTAAAAAATATTTCAACTGAATCCAACGATTCTAAGTACCCAAACCGAAAATTAGGTGGAATTAGGTTTTATCACGTTCTCTCGAGAACAGTTACAGATATTGCCTTAAAAATGGTTTCATTCGTTTTCCTACGTTAGAGGACTTGTAAGAGGTGTACCTGGAGGCCTACATACAAAAGGCTGTAAGTGCAACGATTTTTAAATCAGGCAAAGTATTTTTGTCCCAATTTCATCAAAATTGGGCCATATTTATATACATATATATATATATATATATATATATATATATATATATACATATATATATACATATATATATATACATATATATATATGTATGTATATATATATATATATATATATATATATATATATATATATATATATATATATGGGGGCGAGGTTAGCTCAGTGGTAGAGCACTCGACTAATGAACTGGAGGACCAGGTTCAAAACCCGAGCGCGCACAAAAGATTTTTTCTTCTAGTGCTGCCGTTCGAGGGTTGGATTTGGGGTCCCAGATCGTCCCTAGGCTCACCCAGCCTTTCATTAATTTAATTAATAATGGGTACCTTGGGTGCTAATGACTCTAGCAGTCGAAGCAGCCAAGGGGAAAATCAGGCGGCCGGAGCATAGTATTGACCACACTATCTCCCTAGTGTGCCGTATGGTCAAGAATCAGATACCTCTACAGTATCTGCCCCTCTGGGCCCTTGTGGCCTGTTACGGGACAGGCCACATATATATATATAAAGATATATGTTTTTATGTGTGTGTGTGTGTGTATGTGTCTACAAATTTAAACCACCATTATTTTCGTGATGCATGTGTTCTAAAACGTGAAATTTTCTGGTCGGTATTTCCGGAGGAGGACAATCTCATAAGAGTGTTTCACCCTATGGAGGGAGGGAAGAAACACGCTTAAAGTATATTGTGACATCTCAAAACATCTTGACTTTTTTTATATATATTTATATTTTATTTATTTTTCGTATTTTTTTTATACGTTCATAACATACAATATATTTACTTAGGCGTATGTACAAACACCCACATAAACGTACATATACCTACATACTCGTATACACTTGTTCATATTTGTGCGTTATAATGAGTCAGGTTTAACCAGTGGCTAAACCATTTACAGTTTTTCTGGAACATCACAAAGCATTCAAGGAATTTCTTAAGGAAATATTATTTCTAAAATTTCAATGACTAAAGTCAAAAGAACCAGTGAAAGAATTAGAAGTCATATAGGAACAAAATTTCTATTCCTTTTACATGACATAATTTGGATAACTTTTACTATGATTTATTGTTTTTTTTTTAAAGTTTATTGGAGCTAGAATATGTATTTCATTACAAATTAATTAATGCTAATTGGTAAAGACTAAATAAATTATGAAAGTGAATATGTGAAGGTGAATTTAGTTGGTGAGAATTAATTTCTGCCTGATTGTGACAGGCAATAAATCAAACATGACAGGATATTAGAGTGGGACGCTTCTATAATGGCTTCCAATTATTTCAAGGAGGTTCTTTAGCTACGTCGGTTTGTCCGGAATGAGGGATTATTATGGACATTTATATTTTGGGAGAGGAAAAATTTATATAATCTTAAATAAACTTTCACGAACATCCCCAACTGATGGAAATATTAAAATCGCTGAATTTTTTATTTAAAAATTATTTTATTTAAAACCTAAGGCTAAGTTTGTCAACCTGCAGAATATACTGACGCAGGAGGAGGAAGAAAACGTAGCGCTAATGGTTTTGTCTTGATATGCCTTTGGATTGACTTCTTGTACGTAAGAGACGTGAAGTAAATTCGTTGAGCATAGGAATGGAATGAGATAACTTCTGAGTCAATTTTTTTTGAGAAAGCTTAAAAAAAAAAAAAAAATAAAAAAATAAAAAAAATAAAAAAAAATACAGTGCTTCGCCTGCTAAAAAATGAAATAAACTACATGACTTATAAAGAACAATATCAAATTGATAAACAAAAAGAGTGTGCATAAATACAATAAATAATGGTATAGAGTTGTAACGTGTAAAAGTGATATTTAAGTAAAATACAATGAAATTCGTCGAAAATAATGTTTAACCCTGGAATCACAACGTGGGGTCACCCGTGACCCCTGAATTCTGAAAATATTTGTTATTTCCTACACATTCCAGCTGTTAAACATGTCCGATCCTGTACCTTCCTGTCCTGACAAGGTGATCATAATAGAGAGTCAGGCTTTTCTCGTCCCTATCCCTGTGTACGTATATAAAGCCTTTGGGTCACGGGCGACCCCACGTTGTGGTTTATTAATATTTTTATTTATCGAATGTACTATGTCTAACGATATATTATTTTTCACTGAAGATAAAAATCACAATAAGTTGCTTTGGCAAATTGTAGAAGAGAAAAACAGAGCGTTTGGAGACATTTTGGATAGTGAAGAGAGAGAAATTGGTGAAGTATGTGATACGAGTGAAAAAGAGGATGGTTGTATATACGATGTGCTGTTTTTGATAGTAATTTACTTCTAGGTCATTAGCGCCGACATCCAGGGTACAGCGAGGAATTTTCCCAACGAGCCCTGAGATGAGAAAAATTCCTGCCGGAGGTGGGGATCGAACCCACCATCTCCCGCTTATGAATCCAAGGCGCTAACCATTAGACCACGGGACACCCCTAATGGTCTTAATAAGAGGGAGTCTGTACCTCTTGTATTTTTAATTATATGAGCTAGCAGTAAGGTGTTTGTCCACTGTTTAGTGAAGTTTGAAAGTTGATTAGAGACATTTAAATCAAAATATTTAAATGGTATTTCTTAACACTCCAATCCACAGGAAATAAGATTAATAAAATTTTTGAAAATGTTTTATTGAATATTAAATATTTAATTTTTTACAAAATTCTTTGAAGAATCGTGCTCCTTGACACTGGCAATTCTCTTGAAACCCTTAATGTGTTATTAATTGTAAATATGTATGTAATAGACAATTTTAAGAAAACTCTTGTCATCAAAGGTTTGTTATCATATTCGACTAATCATTGTAAAACATAAAGAAAAGAAAATACATTTTTTTTTTTTCTATGATTGAAGATTATTTCCCCAACCAATGTTATTATAATCAAACTAAACGCGTTAATTTACGCAGGATTATTAAACAATATATGAAGGACATGCATAATGTACAATTATCCTCTATTGCTGTTTCTTAAAGATTTTCAATACGTGATAAAATTTTCTATTATATGAATTATTTTTTATACAGATTAAGAATCTTCTTATTTAATACCCATGAAAATAATACATACATAATTTGATATAAATATAAATTGATTATTTTCTATTTTAGTGGAGACTTGAACAAGGTGTGGTCGGAAGGAACACCCCTGCGTGCGATCCTTATCACAATGGCTATTTCGGTCCATCAGCTGTTTGAAGGTTTGGCAGTAGGGCTGGAGACGCACACCAACCAGGTCTGGATATTGACTGGAGCAATAGCTGCGCACAAGGTAACTCATGAATAAAGAGATGTTATTCAAATGAAGTAACTAAATATTATTATTAGAATCTCAAAAAAAGGTACAAAACAGCAACAATAATTATATTTTTCAAAAAATGTAAGCCCAACAAAATTGCACTGCAAGTAGTACTGCCTTGACTCCCGGGACACACATACAACATAGAAGCAGATCTGCATACCGAACAAACCCCTAGGCAAAAAAACAATACATACATATATATATCTTCTCCTCTATGAAGAGAATTCATCATCAAAAATTAACTGACACTAAAAACTGTTTTTGTTGATAAATTATTCGGGTGAAACTTTCAAAATACAGAAATGGAAACTTTTATTTACGATTTTTTTCGTTTGAGGTCACCCAATCGAATTCGCGAAACTTCCTTTCTTGTAAGAAATTTAACAAAGTTTCGAATGACCGCTTCCCATTTATTTCAATCATTTTCGAGATATTTCAAACTATGAATGCCCCAAACTTCTCAAGTCTATAAATGCGTGAGCCCTCGTTTCTTAGAAAATCGATTCCCAAAAGAGGTGGTCGCTTTTATTTCGAAAAAATGAAAGGCATCAGGCCTGTCTTGGCTAGAGATGGGGGTAACCTGTAGATAACTCACCTCAAACATCTCTGTTTTGTATTATTGAAGGTTATAATTACCACTTTCGCTGCGGGTGTCATTACGGAAGGACACTAGCGATCCTACCCGCTTACGAGTGTCCCTTTGGAAGGACATGCCTCCTTTACTTTTCTCTTTAGATTCAAAAGGCTTGTAAATGGAGGGGATTAACTTTTACAGCTCCAGGTAAAGACAGTTGCCTTCAGTATTGTTTGGGCTTACCAACAGTGTTTTGCGTTTTCATATCGGCTGACTGGAAGATTTTTTGTGATTTTTTTAGGAAAAAAAATGTCTACATGAAAAATTCAAACAAAAACTGTACCTGATACTGAGGTATTCCAAAACAATGACAGCAGCGAAAGTGTTAATATAATGTTATTCTGGTGACTATTGCATATGATATAGAGCTTTGAACAGTTTTTCTAAAGCCTTTTGACAGGAGTAAAAAGTAAAATCCTCATGGACTAATAATAAAAAAGTAGCAAAATTTGAAAAGTTCATTCAAAGGTAATATTAACAATAATACTCTGTTGCAGGTAGTTATAGCTCTGTGCGTGGGCGCCGAGATCTCCAAAGCAGAGAAGTGCGGTGCTGGTGTGTTGGTGACCGTGTTCACACTAGCGACACCTGTAGGGATATCCTTAGGACTAGCACTATCTGAAGGTGTCACCATGGGTGTGGTGTCCGTGGTACTCCAAGGCCTTGCTTGTGGTACTCTGCTCTATGTGGTGTTCTTCGAGGTGCTCAGCAAGCAGCCCGGTGCTCCGCCGGCGTTAGGACATTTCGCTATCACTGCCGCAGGCTTTGTTGTGATGCTTGTGCTGTTGTACGTCTTTGAGAGTTAGTATTCTCGGCTGATGGACTTTGGCTGGTTCATGAAGCTTTTCTCAGAGCCTTTTGTCTGGTTTTGTGGCGGACTGCCTCTAGGATGAGCTATATTATCAATAATTTATTTGATTGTGTATAATTTTTAAAATATTAATGTATAATATTTTTTTAACATTTTCTATGTGATAAATAAAGTTTTGAATATGTGAACCGGGGGAATGATCTCAGGTTTTTGTGTTAGGTATCGTAGACTCGCAGCTTGCCTAGCACAAAATTTTGTTGATGTGATAAGAACCGGTTACAGTTATCGAGTGATTTAATTATTTAATTTGTGTGTCGCTTTTTTAATTTTTATTAATTATAATATATCGCACTAGTATTTCTAAAGTTACACAACTCAAAATAAAACTGAACAGAAAATGTGACACTGTTACCTATGTAGGAGGCTTAGCATTAAAACAGGAAGGGTGCCACAAGTGCCCTCTGGTGTACAAGCTCTGAAACTAGGTACATACAGGTTTGATGGTTGATAAAAATATATTTACCATGTCTTTCTTTGTCATAACTATGACGGTGTGAATAAAACCGATTTTTGAGTTGTGTCACTTTGCTAAATATATATTGTGCAATATATATCCTGGCGTCGGAGATAAGAATAAATCATATATGAATTAATTATTACAAATAAAATGTAATTAGTAGCTCCTTACGTCACCGCTCCGGAAAAGGAAAAAGTCCGAAAAGAGCTGTGAGAAACCTTTTTATTGGAAAGAACGATTTATTGTTTTAAGTATCGCAAATATGCAATCAATATAATAGTAAATCGATTTTTAAATTTATATTTGAAATATTTAATAGCAATAGATGATTCATAAGAATGGTATATGCCACGATATTGTTGATTTGTGGTCTTCCTAGATACTCAGGAATGCAGTTGTGTAAGAGACTAAGCTTGCCAAAAAAATTGCCAAAAAATGGTATCATTGAAAAAAATCAATAATTCACGTGGTGCAAGTGAGACCCTTATAAAATATGGTTAAGATGTACTGAAATACTTTAGATGAAGAAGATACTTTTCGTCCTGTTCATTATTAATTTTTAGTTAAACACTCATATTATTGTAATATTATCTATTATTGTGATGCTTAATTTTAAGTAAAATTAAAAAAAAAAATATTTATGTAACTAAAAATAAACATCTTTTTACAATTATGTGTTCAATCATTACCAATTGCATTAATAAATAAACACTCAAATTGAAATCACCCAACAACACAATGAAACACCACTCTATCTCAAATAAAAATGAGGCCCACATGGAGATAAAACCCGTATGGTAAGGATATTAACTTTCTTAAGGTCAGGCTTATAGGTCATGCCCTAAATAATCCACCCAACAAGTCATAACTATTGAATTACTGCTATTAAATTTACTGGCAGAGATCAAGAGACACTCTATCCAGTGGATCCCATGACAAATGGGAACGCTTGGTAATGAGAAAGCTGAAATGTTTGCCAAGCTAGAGGCGGGCATCTCTTTTGTAGACACTTCTACTTATTTTGGTTTACATAAGTTGGTGGTCAAACGTTTTCTCTCTATTTATTCATTCGCTTATATGTGTGGAAATGAAGTAAAATGTAAGTGTTTTCTTGGTCACATTTAAGTATTTGTGTTGAGTTCTATGGTATTTCTATAGTGTTGTTTCATACATCGAAAGAAAAAATGATTTCTAAAAAATGTGTCGTTCTTTATAAAAACAGTCTGCCAGGAAGCATTTCGAGAATTTTTTTCTGAAGATATCTAAATTGTCTCTGCTTTTTATCTACGAATCCATGCGTAATGTTGAGTGGAATGTAATATTATTGAGTACTGCCATTGATAAAACTGAAGAGTGCTTGAGCTATAACACTGTTGTATAATAACCTCAATTCGACTCTTGAATTCGGCTCTGTTATCAGCTTTATGCGAGACAACAGTTTCGCAGAAACTAATAAATATTTCTATCTACAGAATTGTTAGCTTTTTAAGATTTACAAGAATAATTATGAAAATTATTCCACGTAGCCGTGAAGAAACCTGAACACCACACATAAGCATTCATTTTATTTTTCACATTCTCATAATTTGCTCTAAGCGATCTGAATCAGTAAAAATATATGCATGTATTTTAGGTTCAAGATCCCTTAATCAGTTATTAATTTCTAACTAACTAATACATTGAACTCAAAAGTTTATTTTCATATATATATATATATATATATATATATATATATATATATATATATATATATATTTAAACCTGTTTGTGTTCGGATAATTTAAGTAGAAAAACATCGAACCACTTAAGCTTGTTATAGGCTTCCAGTTACAGTTTGGCGACTTTACGAGATCAATCGAATGAACCCACTTTCAAGGACACATCATTAAGCGTTTTTGATAAAAAGCTGATAATTGTTTCACTCTTTTGGAATTCTTCAAAACTATGAAATATTTTAAATTTAGTAAAATTTAGATGAGTGGAAGTATTATTAAAAAAAGTATATTAGGAACAGTTTTCAGAATTTTGTATATTCACTTAAATATGTCAAAAAAAGTTCTTGGAAATCTGGGTAAGTGCAATGTGTCCTTTCGATAGTTTTCTACATTTCACACAAAAACTGTTTTCAAGAAATGTTTTATATGACGATCTCAGCCGGAGAAATCGGTGCTTAAAATGTCAAAAGTTTTTTATGTCAAAAGAGTTTTGAAGTCTCCAAACACAGCTCTGACAAAGCAGAGATTGACAATGGTGAGCCGAAAAGGTCCATCAGGAAATAAAATAATATTTGATGACCCATAAGTTAATAGAAAACATTCCGTTGTCAGTGCAGTGGTAATCTATGCAGTCCTTCCACTCACAAGTGTAGTGCGGGTCTACTTACTTGATGATAGAAGGCGCTCACAAATCCAGTTAACGCATCACAAGTTAATAAACCTTTTTATGGAGGCTTGTCAAACGTTTGAAACCACTATTAGATCAATATCACCATCCAAGAAGAAAACTTTTTTCCCCACTTTTCTCAAAAAAGTTTAAAAATACCGTCTGAAAAATTGTACCGTCTATGAAATGTACTTGGATGCCTCTTAACGAAAACCTAGAAGCCCCGTGACTCCTGATCGTTTTTGTGAAAGAAGTAAGTAAATGCGATCTATGTAGAAATATTAATTGAAAGTGAGCCAGTATCTTTCTCTTTTCTTTCAATGTCTTGGGATCACAAGCAGTATGAACGACTCACTGACTAAGAAACATAGTTTTAAGTTTTAAGACGTACATTTTTTTTTTTTTTTTTTTTTTTTTTTTTTTTTTTTTTTTTTTTAAAAGAGAAACCCTTTAAAAAGAAAGATTATAGAAAATATTTATCTCCTTAAAAACCCCACTGAGTATGCTAGAGGTCTTCGCAAGAAAGTAGGACTTTAATGTTATTCTTCCGAAGTGGTAAAAAAAGGTACGAGACCCATATTAGTGGTAATATGGGTGGCCCTGAGGAGACCACGAAACATGTAAGGCAAGCCAATAATAAAGTAGTACATAAGAAAAATGAGTACTATTTTTTGACCAGCGTGATATATATATAAAAAAAAAATGAACCTAAGGCGCTAGCCACTAGACCACGGGAGACCCCGAGGTAAATTAATTTAATTTAATTTAAATAATTTAAGGAATGGGGTTAAATAATAGAATTTTAATGGCAAATTTAATAAGTCAATCAGATGTGTAGCTTTTCAATTTTCCTTCTAGATTGAAAATGGCAAACTAGCCGAAACGTTTAATGAAAATAAGGAGAGAAAAATAAAGATTGGTTTGAGGTCAAGATCAATTAAATGTGTTTAAATTATTGACACTGTAATTGGGTGTTTGGGTTTTCTTGCCTCTAGCATGGAGGTAAGACGCAAAAAAACTGCATGAACCATCACACTTTTCACATCTTCGCCTTGTAAATATCAACTAGAAGTCACGAAATCTATTTTAATTTGGCGTTTCCTTGGTGATGGAGATTTCTTGCGGGAAAGCCGTCGATTAAGATTGAGCCGTCCATTAAGAGCTGTGAAAGGAAAAAAACACATACAGAATCAACATGCTGTGGCTTCTCGCAAAACGAGGAAATTGCTCTCTTAATAGAAGAGGCTACTAATAGCTTTAAGGATGTTCGCCAAAGAAGAAAGAAAAGCAATCTAATTTGAAATGCAAAACTAAGTTCTGCCTGTCAGAAGCTTTATCGGCGAAGTTAATTTTAATAATTCCCTGAACTACGCTATAAGGGGATTCCCAGGTGGGACGCCACTTCCTTAGTCTGTGGTTCCCCTTAGATGGCACACCATTCTTCGACCAACATTCCGCATGTAGTCCAAGAGCTGGTAACCGCACGTTTCATGAAGTGTTTTATGCACTTCAGAAAAGAGCAAAATAATATTGCCACAAAATAGTGTTTTATTCGGAAGCCAACTATCTTTAATGTATAAAAATTGCAAATTAAGGCAATTAAAATGAATAATAAATAAGGCAGGCACTTTTAAGGCGGTAAAAATATAAATAAAAAAAAACGAAGTACCTAGTTTTTATTTTTAATATTTAAGAAAGTGCTTTATTCACGCTGCGATTTAAACAGCGTCTTTAAAACATAATTGTAAATAATTACAAAAGGGCAGACACTTTTGTGGGGTTTAATTATCAGGACACATGAAAATAAATGTTTCCTATGATAGACTGCAATACTCTGCGCGTAACCGTAAGAGTGTATGAGAGTACCGCGCAGTTGTGGTTGTTCTCTGCGCTCTCATTGGTTCTTGCTCACATTATCTTTTACAGCAGTCCCGGTTTAAATGGCAGTTTGGATAAAACTCTCATTTAATATTAGAATTAAAACGATTTCGTTTTTTTTATTATTCATTGTAAAATTGTCTTAATTTTGCATTAATGATAGTTGTCTTCTGAATAAAACACTATCTTTGGGCAATATTTTTTGCAATCAACGGTCCAGATGGAACCCAAATCAAGCAAGACTGGGACCAACCAATCAGGGACATGGAAGAGCAGACTACGCCCGCGGAGGAATACAAAGACAGATATTTATACAGGAATTCTAGAAGAACATCCTCATTCTCAGACTAAGCCCCTGAGGAAGCTGGCAGTATGACTAGCGAAACGTCGGCAAAGGAGTTTGTGACACAGTCAATACCAGAAGACTATAATAGTTAATTTATCTAATTATTATGAAATCAAAAAGTAAATCAAACACTAAAACTAATGATACTAAATTGTGTAAGATCTTTTTAACATACACTGGATATAACCTTACATCTAAACCAAAATTGCTGCGGGCATATTTACGGTATGCTAGTTTAACACTCTTACGATATCACACACGCACACAATCATAAATACACATAATAAATACTCGCACACTGAACATACAAACTCACTCTAAATGCACTCATACAATATTTATAGAAGAAATGTCTCCCAAGAGGGTCTGTTATTAGCTCTAGCCAAACCCCCCATCGAGATAAGTATGTTATTTAAATAATAACGAATGAAATAATTAATTACAAAGCATCACCATTTTTTCTTAGAAAATAAGTATTTCCAGGAAACGAAGAATATAGAAACAGTTTGTATAAAGAGTTAGATTTTTATTTGTGTTTTTATTTTATTTTTTTGTATATTTTACTATGAAAATTTATTACTTACTAGCTGATTGCCCGTGTTTTGTCACGGCAGAAAAGTAATTCTTCTATTGCTACTACATATATACTTTTCTGCAGTTTATTATAGCATGGTCCCCGTCATACTATATGTTATACATCAATTGATAAGTAATCAAAGTATAATGTTTCTTGCCACTTGTGCACTCCGGACCAGTGTCAAGAAAAAGATAACCTAGAGACAGCCCGTTATCTACAGGTTACCAGTAACAGTAGTGTAACCAATATAGGTTAAATTTCGTTATTTAAAAATGTATGTTGTCCAGTTGTCGTTTAGAAACACCCATTATATTTGCGAGCATTACCAAGAAGTTCTCTGACTAGGAATGCTGATGGGTGAGAAGGCTGTGCATGGGTTCGGGATATTATTACCTCGGATGGACCATCACCAGGTATAGCGTAAACTCTATGGGGGACAAATTCATAGTTTATATCTAGTAATTCAAGGTCTGCCATCATAGTTAAATTAGCCGCAATTCAAAATAATACTATGAAATAGATACAGTACAATAACAGCTGTTCTGTTATCGCCTAGGCTTGCCTGCTCTAACCAACTAAAAATTCAAACCCCCCTCTAAAAATACTTAAAAATTCGAATATCAAAAAAACCTTTGTTGATTATCTGTCAAGTGTTTTGGGCTGGGCGATGATAGGTCAGTGAGTGGTATTTGACAAATATATAGTAGATTCTTAAGCAACAAAGTCTCGGAATAAATTATGGTTTTCATTCTTTAATTCAACCTGAGAAACACGCCTTAACACCCACAGCCATCGGGTCTTTCATTTAAAAATTAATAAATGATGTCACTATAGAAAACACCTAGCTAAAATATTTTGACAGAAGTACTGAAACAATAACTACTAAAACTATTTTTTTAAGAATATTTATTAGATTTTTATTGAGATTTTAAATATTTAATAATAAATTTAAAAAAATGTTTTCTCTACCTAATTCTACATTATTGAACAGTGCTTGTGTTTCCATTTCGATTTCTCATGTGACGCCTGGTTCTGTCTCTTTGCCTTCCAAGGAGGCAGTGGAGGAGTGTGTGATCGCGAGGAGGAAGAATAATCTTCGTCGTCGGTTTTCGCTTTCATCTTCATCGTTTTCAAGTTGTTTTCGTACATCCGCCTTTGTTCCTCTTCGGTAGATGATATATCGTCTTGTTCCAAAATATTTGGTTCCTCCAAGGCGCCTTTGACGTTCTGCACATCTTCAGAGTTGAAATCGCACCTTTCTGATGAATTGAATACAGAATTTGTTTCAAGGACCAGTATGTTGTTGTCGGTTTCGTTTATTTGCATAGTATTCTGTTTCGAGATATCCTGACACAGAATGGCTGACATTGCTGAACTGCTGCGACGGGGCAGCGGGTAGATTGTTGGCTTCCTGAATTCTGGGCATTCTTTGACATTAATTTCCAAATCAGGATGAAACTTTTTCGGAAATACTGAGATTTTTGGTTGGCCAAAGTGAATGTTTCTGCAATATTCTGATTGGTCGTTAACGGTAGACTCATTATTTCCGTAGCTTCCCTCTTCGGAGTTATCATATTCGATATTTTCTTCTGTATAATTCTGTACAGAAATCCGATTTTCATTAATTTCAGTAAAATCTACCGATTCTCCCTGTTCGTTACTATCACTGATCTTTATTACTGTAACTGGTCCATGGTCATAAAAATTATTTTTCATTAATTGACCTTCTTCTTCAGTATCTGAAATAAATTCTCCAACATCTTCTCTGTAGGTTAACTTAGAATAATTTGTAGGTATTATTGTAGATCTTTCGTTGCAACATTCTTCAAAAATGACTGGAGTTTTATAAAAGTTGCATTCTTTCAGATTTTGTGTGTTATCAATTCTCGAAGAGCTCTTATCAGCGTAATAAGATTCGCAAGATGTCATCATCCTTTTCCTGGGCCATTTTTTTACAAGTCGAGTGCTGTCCATAACTACCGTTTCCCAAGACGATTCTCTTCCACGATCGTGCGTATGACTGCTCGAATCGTCGTTTTCACAGCACTTACCAGAGCAGGTGTTATTCCCAGAACACGTTATAACGACTTCAGGACGTATAAGATTCCTGTCGGGTGGTTTTGTCATCCTGAGGATTTTCGATAAGTATCTTGCTCCTGAATCGACGTCAAGAGTGTTGTCGAAGTCGCTGTCACTGTCACCGGAAGTACTGACTTCGACAATTCTTTTTGGTTCTCCGTTTGAACATTTTGATTGTGCACGGGATGTTGACAAAGGTTCGAATCTCGATTTAATGACTTCTCTGTTCGCGGAATAAGAATACGACTGAAATGATGATACGGAGGTCATTTGGGTCATGTTATGACTGAACTTCACGACCTCGTATCTCGGGTTTTCGTTCATTTCTACGTCTTGGCACATACAATCATTGGATGCTTCACACTCAAAGCAGCAACATCCACTTCCTAGAATATCTGTCTGTGTACTTGATGTTATTACTGATCGGCAAGTATTCGACTCCAGGCCAAGAGAGTGCATTGGGGTTTCTGTAATTTTAGTAGGCTCTAAAACAATAACCCTAGAATGTGATATTTTAGGAATCAAATTTGCTCTTATTGACTTCAAATTGGAACAATCGTTTCCTTCGAGATCATGAATAACTCTCAGGACCTGTTTCGCTTCATTAGGCAACAAATTAAAAAGCAAAGACGACGAAGATAAACTCCCTTTTTGCAAAATTATTTCTGCAATGTCTTCATACTTTTTCCTAAAAACTACAGAAGATGGCAAGTCCACACCATTGATGTGAAACTTGAGTTCTTTTAAGGAGAAGTTACTGATTGACTTGTGTTCCATAAGATCTTTAGAAATACACAAGTCAAGTGGATGGGACTTTTCTTGATTGTAACAGCGTGGAGCATCCCCTGCACCAGACATTATGGAATGGCGTGGACAAGTCCTTCTACTTCTGGTGTATTTGTCTCTTGGTTGTACAGTAAACAACCTTCCAAAGTTCGCGCAGTCGAAAGTCGACAGGAACTTGGTCGTCCAAGGGGGTTCTTTGCAGTTCGCCGGCTTTCGCCCCTTCTTCAGAGCCCTTTGTGCTTGCAGCTTCCTGACCATGTTCGCTATTTCTTCCTTCCTCTCCGGGAAGTTCTCAGCTATCGCGATTACCCGTGGATCCAAGAGCATCGCTTCGAGCTTTCTCTTATCCTCAGCTGCCTTGGCAATTTCCTCTGATTCTATTTCAGAGAACAAAAACGCTTCGCTTTCGGTCGCCATAGGTTTCGTCCTGAACAGTAATACACTACACTTTACTATTTTTCACAATAAATTTGCATTTTTTGATTCAATTTTGCACATAATAATCTACATAATTCATATGTTGGAACACCTGAATTCTTATTTAAATAAAGGGAAGGTTATCTTACCAGAGCCAAAGTACTAACAATACAGGTAGTAATGATCTGACGACACCCAGAAAGTGTATTTGGGATATCCTATTTATTGCCAGCAAAGAAGCGTTTCAATTGCTCTTTCATTTCTCGGTTCAGGTGAGAACAATCTACAATCTGAGCTAAGATATAGCGTCCACCATTGAGTAAGTAAGAATCACACTTGAATCAGCAGAACCCGTTCACCAGAACATTATTGGTAAAAATGAAGTTTCACGCCCTCAAAACCGATTTCTTTCAAATTTTGTACAATAACGTATTTTGATGCACTAAGCACGAATACGTTAAAAAAAAACCTTCGCATTTAACTAGGAAAGAAGTTATTAAGCACTAAAAATCACTGTTATGCGGGTTATGAGAGCTAATGTAAACAATTAAATTTGTGACGACTTAGGAAGGTTATAAAACTAGGCGTCAACAGCGTATTTGTAAACACGCGCATGCGCAGATATGTAACATTGGGAAACAGAGAACTCTCATTTGAAATGTTCAGAAACCATTTATTCAAAAATATTGTTAATTTTAAGGGCATCCTCACCCGTCGTCACCTGTCGCTTAAGGGCGTACGTGCTATGCGTTTCCGCTCGCTACGCTCGCTCAAGAAGATAACAAAACCCCAGTCAATCCAACTCGCTAAAATTAATAGAATTCTATTAATTATTCTATTAACTTTAGTGCTTAATAACTTCTTTCCTAGTTAATTGCGAAGGTTTTTTTAGCGTATTCGTGTTTAGTGCATCAAAATACGTTATTGTACAAAATTTGAAAGAAATCGGTATTGAAGGCGTGAAACTTCATTTTTACCAGCAATTTTTATTGGCCTTTGTGTTTTCAGTAACCTTATTGTTTCCTTTCTATTTCGAACGCAATTCATTTGTACATTGGTGTTTTTTACGCGATTGGTGTTTTTTCTTGTTTGTTGTTACGCGATTTCCTGGTTTGTTTTCCGAGTTCGTTGTTTATTTTACCGAAACAAAGGAACCACTGTTAAATTGCATATCGGTCCATTATCCACCGAAAAACCATTCTTGATCTTGATTATCAACGAGTTGGATTGAGTAGAGTTTCGATAAATCTTGAGCGAGCGGAAACGCATAGCAATTATGCCATTAAGATAAGTTCTACGCGTTTCAGCTCGCTTAAGGTTATATTAAAACTCGATTTAACCCAAATTGTTGACAATCCCGTCGCCATATTGGCAAAAACTCAATTGGCGCCTTGATCCAGATCTCTACCCGGTGATGATCCAGATCTCTGAGAGCCGATTCTTTAATCTGCGTTGAAGCTAATATCTAAGTACCGAATTCGCTTAGTTATGCAGCTCCTGTGTGACGTAATTTTTCCATTCATTTTCAAAGAGTAATCCATCTCCTACACAATTTAAACCTTTCGTTTCGTAATTCATTGTGCTAATTGTAGACGAACGTTCTCGCCGGCGAGAGGTCTTGAATAAAACATATTTCTGTGCCCAACGTAGACGACTAAATCCTGAAATATGCAGGACATTCGTCGAGGTCTTAATACCTTCCAATGAATAGGAATTATTAATCAGGTGTTTTATGAGTAGACGCATGCAGGCGTTAGTACAAAGCGCGGCATGCATTTTTCATGACTTACTTGTGAGTAATGCTCTATGCAAAATCATAAAAAATATACCCATACATTTTTTTTTTTAAATATATATATATATATATTTCTTTATTGATTATTACATCCTGTATATAAATGCATCTGGTAATATGATGAATGATACAATATAGAAGTTCTGTGCTCAAGGCCTTCCAACTTCATCCTCGATTAGCGCCAGAAAGACTCTCAGATGACGTTGAAAGGTGCCTACTCAAGCTCCCTTCTGCTCCGACCAGTGGCTGGAGTCGAAGAGAGATCGGTGAGCCACAGAAAATTGTCGCACTTGAATAAAGAGAAAGCCTTTGCTAACACTTCACTTGGTCACTGCAGCAGATCTCTAGGCCAATGTCTTTTGAGTCGCCTGGGTGGAGAGAGTGGGTGGGAGGCACTTGATAGGGAGAGGACTTCAGGATTTTGGTGAGCGGAAAGTTTAGGATGGAAACGTTGGAATCTTAATAATACATCATCATTAACGAGTGGGATATTGAGGTTTTTATGGAGGTTGAGGTTGGAAACATAAAAAGGAGCATCGACTATTGTTCTTAGGACCTTGGATTGGAATGTTTAAATGCGTCTGATGTTCGATGTTTTCGCAGTTCCCATAGTTCTGAACCGTATGTCCAAATGGGTTGCAGTAGTGATTTGTAAATGATCAGTTTGTTTTCAGTACTTAAATGTGATTTGCGGTTTAACAGTCTATAGAGTTGTCCAAATCGTCTGTTAAGTTCTTGTCTTTTAAGTTTTAAGTGATGTTTCCAGGTAAGTCGGGAGTCCAAGTGTAGTCCGAGGTAGCGAACTGTATCAGAAGAGGGTAATGCGACGTTGTTAAAGTGTACTGGTGGACAGGAACTGCGCCGGAGGGTGAAGGTGATGTGATGGCATTTTTCCTCATTTACCTTGATTCTCCATTTTTTACACCATTCTTGATTTTTATTCAAGTGGGACTGAAGATTCTGTGACGCAGTGTTAGAATTTGGGTGCGTTGCTAGGATAGCTGTATCGTCTGCGTAGGTTGCTAGAAGGGTAACGGGACTTGTTGGAACATCGGCTGTATACAGGGTGTAGAGCACAGGGCCCAGAACACTGCCCTGGGGAACTCCCGCTTCCACAGGATAATATTCTGAGTACTCTGATCCTTGTCGGACCCGAAAATGCCTATTTGATAAGTAGGATCGTAGGATGAGGTATAGGGTGCTGGGAAGAAAGGTTTTGATAGAGGAGGCCCTCATGCCATACCTTATCAAAAGCTTGAGCAACGTCCAGGAACGCTGAAGTGCAATATTCTTTTTGCTCTAGGGATGAAGATATGCGATCTACAACGCGAACACCCTGCTGTACTGTGGAGTGTTGGGAACGGAAACCAAACTGGTGAGTGGGCAGGATATTTTGACTGTGAAGGATAGGTTGGATTCGTTTGAGGAGCAATTTTTCGAATATTTTAGATAGGATGGGTAGTAGGCTTATAGGGCGATAGGATGAAGGGCAGTGTGTTGGTTTTCCAGGTTTAGGGAAGAGGATGATAATAGAGAATTTCCATAGGAGTGGGAAGTAGGTGGTGCGGAAAATACAGTTGTATAGATATGTGAGGCGTCCTATCAGTTTGCTCCCAATTATGTCCAAAATATTTGAAAAACTCCTCCTCAAAAGAATTCTGTCCACTATCCCTCCCAACTCCATACCAGATCATCAGTTTGGGTTCCGTGCTCAGCACTCAACCATTCAACAATGTTTCAGCGTTGTAGACACCATTTCCCATGCGCTGGAAAGTAAAAACTACTGCACGAGTGCCTTTCTCGACGTCGCCCAAGCGTTCGATCGTGTTTGGCACCCGGGGTTATTATACAAAGTACGGCGCATACTTCCCCACACATACTTCCTAATCCTACAGTCCAACCTATCAAGCCGTTCCTTCCAAGTAAGATCTGGTTCCACATTATCTAGCTCCCGTCCTATTTCCTCTGGTGTACCACAGGGAAGTATTCTCGGTCCTATCCTTTACCTTCTGTACACCGCTGACGTTCCTACCCATCCAAATACTCATCTAACGACATATGCTGATGATACAGCCATTTTTTCCTCCTCCCCTGATCCCGAAGCTGCTTCCCTTCACCTGCAGGAACATCTAGACTCTGTTGAGGATTGGTGCAACAGGTGGAAAATCCATGTGAATCCAGAGAAATGCAGCCAAATAACATTCACTCTCAATAAAAGGACTTGCCCACCAGTTCACATATCCAGTCAAGAACTTCCTGTATCCAACGAAGTGCGCTACCTGGGATTAATACTAGACAGCAGACTAACTTGGAACCCACACACCCGATTGAAAAGACAGGAACTGAACAGGAGATACGGACTACTTCGACGACTATTGGGACCTTCATCAAAACTCACAATACAGAACAAACTCACTATATACAAAACCATCATCAGACCTATTTGGACGTACGGACTGGAACTGTGGGGAAGAACCAAAAGATCAAATATACAGAGAATACAGGCATTCCAATCCAAAGTCCTACGCAAAATAGTTAATGCCCCTTTTTACGTTTCCAATAAAACCCTTCATCATGACCTCAAAATCCCTTTCATCCATGAACTAGCTAAATCCCGATTCCTAACCTTTCACTCCAAACTATCTGCTCATCCCAATCCCAGAGCTCAATCCCTCTCCTCTCAATCCCACCCCGAAAACCCTCCTAGGAGGCTAAAGAGATCTTGGCCTCGTGATCAACTTCGCACTTAAAGGACAAATAAAAGCGTTTAACTAGGAAGTGTCAATTATGATTGGCTCCTTCCAAATTTCTATTTAAATTATATTTTATCATTTCATTTATTGTTTTTTTTTTCCTATTATTATTCTTATTATTATTTTTTCCCCTTTTATTTATCTTCTTTTTTTTCTTTTTTTTTTCTTTTAATAATTTAAGTATGTACCATTTTTTTTTTTTTCTTTTCTGTAACCTCATTATGTGAAATAATAAAAATGTCTTTATTTATCACAATTAACCAATGTACTGTATTATTTGTGCAGATGTTAATAAACGCTTTATTATAAAAAAAAAAATAAAATAAATAGATATGTGAGGAATGTGATAGCTTTAGTTGGGAGCTGACGAATGATTTCAGATGTTTTTTTTTTTTTTTTTTTTTTTTTTTTTTTTTTTTTTTTTTTTTTTTTTTTTTTTTTTTTTTTACGGCGCATCTACATCTAGATCATTAGCGCCGACATCCAGGGTGTAGCGAGAAATTTTACCAGCGAGCCGTGGGATGATAAAATTCCTGCCGGAGGTTGGGAATCGAACCCGCCATCTTCCGCTTATGAATCCAAGGCGCTAGCCATTAGACCACGGGAGACCCCTTCAGATGTTATTATTAAATCAAAGCCGGGAGATTTGCGCCTTTGTAGCTTGGTGATGATATGCTTGACCTCGGAAAGATATATGGGTTTAGGAGGCAAGGATAGTAGAAGGGGAGATTCGAGGAATTCGATTATTTTTTAATGATGTGTTGGGTCATTGTGATGAGGATGAGGAGTAATGGTTTTCTGGAGGTGAGTTCCAAAGAGGCTGGTCTTTTCTTCATCGGAAGAAGCCCAAGAGCCATCTTCACGACGGAGAGGAGAAGAGACTGGATGATACTTCAAGATTTTTCTTGTTGTTTGCCAGAGGGAGTTGTCATGAGTGTTAAGGGTAGAGAGGAAAGTGTTAAAGGATTCGGAGCGATGGGAAGATAGCTGCTGTTTTACAAGCTTACTAAGGTTATTGTAAGAACGGCGGTCTTCAGGATGACGAGTTCTTTGCCACAAGGATCGAGCTTTTCGCTTTTCCCCAATAAGTTGGAGTATGGCTTTAGGAAGAGAAGGGATTTTTGAGGGAACGGTTCTTTGATGAAAAGGAGTGGATGCTTTCCAAGGACATTGTTGGATTGAGGTAGTAAAGGAATTTACAGCGATATCTAGGTCTTCAGGAGATTTTAGAGGGATCTTCAGGTCAATTGTTTCTTCAAGTAAATGCCTGAAAAGCTTCCAATTAATCGTTCCGTTGACAAGGGAAGGAGGAGTTGCTTTAGGGATGGGTCGAAGAGTGAGGGAGAGAAGTAGAGGTGTCTGATCAGAGGAGAGGTCATTTAGAGATGTGATTGAGGAATGAACTGAGCCAAGTCCGTGGGATATGAAAAAATCTATAAGATCGGGAATTCGATTCGGATCTGTTGGCCAGGAGGTCGGGGAATTAGGGGAGATGGTGGAGCAGGATTTCGAGGAAAGTACAGACATTAGCGAACGACCGCGGGAGTTAGTTATTCTTGATCCCCACTGCTGGTGCTTCGCATTGTAGTCGCCACCGACGAGAAAAGAGGGGCCTAAAGAGTTAAAGAAATTCAGGAATACAGATTCAGGTAGAGGTTTGTTTGGAGGACAGTAAAGAGCACAGAGAGTAAAAGAAGTAGAGAAAGAGGTTATTTCTACACCAGAAGCTTGGATAGATTCAGAGGACTCTAAAGGGAAAGGGTGATGAGAGATGGTGTTTCGGATAAGAATGGCAGTACCACCATGAGCTTTGCCATCAGGATGATCAGTTCGGTATGTCAGGTATCCCGTCACGTAAAAAGATTTTTTCTTAGTCAGTCGTGTTTCAGTTATGAGAGCTACGTCAATTTTCCTATTGTGTAGTAGTGTAGTCAGTTCATTAGTTTGTTCTCGAACACCATTAGCATTCCAGAGAATGGAGAGAGGGGAGTCAGGTAACGATGTCATTTTGATAGGATTGGGACAAGTGTTGTAATTATTGTGTTCAACAGAGTTACTAGTGGAGTAATAATGGATCGAAATTCGGAAATGAAAGAATTTAGAATCGATGTGAGATCAGTGGAAGAGGGTGGTTGTGGTATGTGAGGGATGGGATTACGTGATGTGTGTGGTGGCACATCTGTAAGAGGAGGAGGTGGCGATGCATGATCGGTGGGTAGGGAAGTATGAGTGACGAGATTTTCGCGTGGACGTCTAGTTTCGTCTTCTTTGGGCCCTCCTGTTGCTCACGCGAAGGATGTCTCTCTGTCCACATATCGGGAGGGAAGCGTTTCTTGTGGTGGAGGCTGGTGTTCAAGTTGTTTTCCTGGTTGCCGTCTTGCTGGGTTCAGCTTCTTCATCAGCTGTTTGTATGTCTCACAACCCTTGTAGTTAGCTGGGTGGTTCTGATGGCACAGTGCGCACACAACTGGGGAAGATCTGCTTTTATTGCAGTTTTCGCTCTTGTGTCCTTCTCCGCATTTGACGCATTTCGGTGCATATCTGCAAAAGTTTTTCGTATGTCCATACGATTGGCATGATTTGCACTGGATGAGATCTTTGCGGGGATAAGGTTTTTCTATTTTAACCCGAGTGTAAAAAAGTGTCTGCAGTTCGTTGACCTTTTCTACGTTTTTGCTTCGCTCGAGATCGACGAAGAACAAAGGAAGAGGAACTTTTTCTACTCCATCGGGTCCCCTCCGACTTTGGACGACATTGATGACCTGTCTCGCGGTGAAATCATCGTTCAACAGCTCATCCTTGATAACATTTACGGGGGTAGAATGGTGAAGACCGCGAATAACCACTCTCAAGGCTCGCTGATCTTTTAGCTGTACGTGTGGTACTGTGCTTTCGATTTATCGAGATATTTAATGATAGCTCGAAAGGAGTCGGAATCGTTCGCCAATATTTTTGTTTCTTCCAATCTGTTAACGCAAGTAAACGGTTTTCCGCCGAGTGTATTTTTTATCTCTGAACAAAGAGCCTCAAAGTTTTTTAGATTTTTTATAAAAATTGGAGGAGGGCGAGCAATCTTTGGAGCTGGTGGATCTTCTGGATCTACATCTTGTAAGATGGAGAATTTGTTGTGCGTGAAGAATGGCGATTTGTGAATTGATTTAACAACTTCTGTAGAGGGAGTTTTATTAGGCGGCATCTCTGTGTCAGAAACTGATTCCGTCGTTGATATGTCTTCCGGTATTGTTTCTACGGAGTTAGTAGGGAGAGATGAGCGTGCTCGTCCCTTCTGTGAGTTTTTAGAGGTGCGTGGAGTATTTCCTTTAGATCGCATTGTCTCCGCTAGTTATTTACTGTTTGGGCGGTTGTTTGGGATCAGTCCTTCATTACCTGCTCGAGCCGATAATGGCTCATAAAAGTAAAAGTCGGGGATATTTCCTTCCAGGGGGAGAGACCGCACAGAAAGTGTAAACAAACCTCTTTACCTGTTAAAAGTAATCATCTACAGAAGCCATAAATTAGTGAATTTAATTTAGTCCGACCTAATTTACAATCAAATTAAAAATTTCGACGTTTCATAACCCATCAAATAACCATAACCCTTGAAATTTAACTATTTACATACATTCAATTTCATTACATATATACATATAATTTTCTTGTAACTCTTACTCATAACTAGGAAACGGATGTTCATATAACATAAAATACAAAATATGTACATATATATTTAACTATTTATAATGAAATATGTAATAAAAATTGAAAATATGAAGTAAAAACACTTTAAAATATTTAAAAGAAAAGCGTAAATAACTAGTAAGAATTCTGTTATGTATGGAAAGAGCGAAAGTTGAAATTATATAGAACAAAATGACTAAAACTTTATAACACATTGAAAAATAAAGCATAAATACAAATTAGGAACTCATTTTAAAAGGCGATTAAAGAAGTTGAAAACTTCCACAGAAGAACATTATTTTGGAGAATTTTTTGCAACAAAATGCATTTTGAAATTGTCTAAAGTGAAATGACGCCGGTTTGATCTCTTAAGGGAATTATACAGTGGTGGGGTCACGATAATTTCGATTTAAGAATCAGAAAAAAACTATGTAAATTCAATAACATCCGTTCCCTATAAATCTGCCTTTAATGCGACAAGCATATTTACTTGTCACCAATATAATTCTTTCAGAAGAGTATACAGGGGATCACCGATCAGGCCCATTTTCTTTCTGGTGATTATACATCGAAAAATAGTCAACACGTGTCCAAGCGTTTCGACCAATGCGCGTTAGGAGCTGAGAAATAAAATAAAATAGGTTGAAAATTATATAGCTCGAATTTGGAAAATGATATCGGCGTGATTCTTTCGCTTTATTGTTTTAGAAAGGAGATTAGAGGAATAATACCATTGTTAAACAATAATTTGTTATATATTTTTTAAAAACGCATCTGCTCCTAGACCTTTAGCGCCGGGGAAGCATGGCTGTCAGCCACCTTTGCTTCTTGTCATTATTTTTTTTTTTTTTTTTTATTTATTAAACGTTTCGCAGTTTTTAGCGATATACTCTATGACAATAAATGATGATTACATGATTACAAAATTACAGTTACACAAAAAATGATGATTACGTAAATGATGATATCAATGATTACAATAAATGATGATTTGACAATAAATGGTGATATGATGATTTGACAATAAATGATGATTACATAATTACAGAATTAAATTTACACATTGTGTATATGGAAACAATAGTATTATGTAATATATTATATTATTATTGTGTATATTATTAAATAACAGTATGTCCATACCCATATACACACATACACACACACATATATATATATATATACACATATATATATACATATATACATACACATACGGAAACACATATCATACATACGACTATATCCATATATATACACATACATACATAAATATGCGTTGATATTAATTGTGTATATTTACATTATACATTATTATTATTTATAGATGATAATGAATAAAATAATTATATAGATTCTATATAATTATTTTATTCATTAATATTATTATTATTACATTATTCCTTATTATTATATATACTTATATTACACATTATTATTATTACATTATTCCTTATCATTACCCATTATTTATACAGGTAATCATTATTTATTCTTGTCATTAGAAAAGGCACAGTGATCTAGACTCAATGGGTAAAGCATTATTTTCTTTCCAGGTGTCCCCTTTATTTTTTCAATTATAAAATGAAAAGAATATGAAAATATTCCCGGCGTTAATAGCCCAATTGTTGATACGCCGTTAAAAAAAAAGTATATATATATATATATATATATATATATATATATATATATATATATATATAAATATCAAAATATGTATTTATAGCAAGATATGTAAAAATATGGACTTTTAACTACATTTATAGAATAAAACCCTGTTTAAATGCTTTAATGGCCATAATTAACAAAATCCTAATTATGCTCAAGTTTGTTACTATGTATTTTCTTTTTAATTCATTGAGCTGCCATATGCGGCTGGAAGTTTTAATTACAGATATTGATTTATAGAATGACTAGATAACTGGTAATCACAAAATACTTTTCCCCATGACGGCCATACCGTGAAGATGTAAATCAGGGAATTCCTGTTGCTGATGTGTTTCACAACATTACCAGATTCCTCTTCGATGCTGCAACATAGGCTGTTACACCAGGATGTATCATAGTCCATGCTCTCATCTCCACGAACCCAATTCCAAAGGCAGTCAATATAAGACGAGACTGAAAGAAAAATTGCTCATAGAATGTAGAAATTATATCTGATGAATAATGAAGGAGAAATATTTGTAACTTTATACGCCTATGCATTCTATTGTGTTGCGGTAATTGAATAAATGAATAATTTCATATAATCAGTTGATGATAAAAGAATGTTATTCTAGAACAATATTCCTTTAGAATAACAATGAGGTTACATTACATTCTAGCAGTTGATTGCATACATTTATAATTAAAAAAAAAAACCCCTATTTACTAATTATGAAATTCACAAAGAAAAATAAGCTTACATGCGGAGGATCATCAATAAATAAATAATACAAAGCCCATATTCAAACGTTTGGTAATAAAAACCGAAGATGGGTTTCCCAGGGCAGAGTGACTAGCGTGCCGGACTCTAACAAAGGAGATGTGTTGTAATAATTAGGGACCGGATTCTTAGGTTTTCACCTATTTTTTTCCTTTCTCCTTAACATGATAATGATCGATTATTTATATGATTCAAGTCTCGTAATATTATTCATGCAAATTTGGAAGAACCTATTCAGGATGATATCACCTAAAATCACAAAAATAACCATGGAATGACCGAGACAAACCTAATTTTTAAAATAGAAAATACAAAGAAAATTCGGTTTGAGAATTTTTCTATTTGTTTATTCTTTGCGTTGTTTGGAGTGTGTTTTCTCCCCTGTTCAAACCTCTTTAGATGTACAGGTAGGTTACAGAGTTATTGTTAGGCTATTAGTAATAGTATGTGCTTAACTAACTTTTTCCCTTTCCACTCAGACCCATCCTAAAGACCTATTCAGGAGGCTTAAGAGACTTTGGCCCCGTGATCAGCTACCCTAAGAGAGGTTAAAATCTGTTAAAATATAAATGTTAGCATACATTAGGAAGTGCCAATAATGATTGGCTCTTTCCATATACTTTTCACTGTGATGTAAATAAGACGAGAACAATTAATTATTGTACTATATAAATTTTACAGATTTTAGATAAACAAAAACAAAAACAAAAAAAAAAATAAGTAACTTTCTATAAGCAGTGAAATTCCTCCTGATGTTCCTCAGATAGGAACTCCTTAGCAGACAAACTTAAAAATGCCCTTGACATATTTATTTTTATTGTTTTGTTTTATGTTCTTATTTATTTTTTTATTAGTGTATATTTTATTAAATAAATTAATTTATTTTTCTTTTCTATTTTTTAAATTTTTAATTTTTTATTTATATAGATTTCATTCACTTGGGGTTTAAATAAATATTTTGTTGAATACTTAGACTACTTATTCTTTTTTTTTTTTTTTTTTAAAAAACATATATCCGTTTGTTTATTTTTTTCCTTCTCAATATACTATTATATAAAATAATGTTGTTTGTTGTTTATTTCTATGTCACTATGATGTAGATATACAAATTAATTTATGAATGACATATTATTGAAAATTATTAATGATTAATTATAGGTTGAACCTATTTTCGAACGTTTTCAATCATTTTATAACCTAAAAAAACCTATAATGCATTTTTAAATAAAAACCTAAAAAGGCCTATTATGGCTGTTGCTAAAACCTAATTGGATGTTTTCTTTATCCTAAAAATCCGGTCCCTAGTAATGAGATGGAAATAGTTAGTAGTCGAGGGGATAAGAAGTCAAGGATTAATTAGGTTTCGGCTGAGAACAAAAAAACAATCAGATTTATGGAAAAATCTGTAATTTGGGCGTTAGGACGTAGAACGCTCTTTGGCAGCCTTCTTCTATAAATGGGTTGGGCGATGGAGGAACACCTCCATCGCCCAAGACATTTATATGCATCCAATAATCTATGCATTTGTGCAAACTGCACAAATGCATAGATTATTGGATCGAGCAACTGGAGAATCAAAAGAGAATGTATTTAGAGAACATTTTGGATGTACCAAGGATTACGTTTATTTTTTTATACATATTTCGAAAAAGGTTTTGAAATGGCAAACATTCGAATTCCTAATAAATTTACTACATAAATAATTCCCAAGGGCCTAAGTTCGAAACTCGGGTGCGCACTAAATATTTCATTTTCTAGCGTCGTCGTTAGGGGGTTGAAGTCTTCCCAGCCTTTCATGGGTACCTCCAAAGAGGAAAGTCTTCCCAGCCTTTCATGGGTACCTCCAAAGAGGAAAGTCTTCCCAGCCTTTCATGGGTACCTCCAAAGAGGAAAGTCTTCCCAGCCTTTCATGGGTACCTCCAAAGAGGAAAGTCTTCCCAGCCTTTCATGGGTACCTCCAAAGAGGAAAGTCAGACAGCCGGAGCATAGATCCCTAGTGTGCCTTTTGGTCCTCCTCTGGAGTCAGTATCTCGTGGAATGTTACGGGACTGATATATACTTCATAAATATATGTGAATCCTTTGTAAGAAAGAGGTGTGTATTCTAATAAATGAAGTTGTGTGTGAAAAAAAAATTATACATTTCTAATGCATAATTAGAATGTATAATTTGTGTTCACAATGCGAAATATCAGTTTGACAAAATAATTTAAAAATAAATGTATGTAAAGTGAATCGTGAGTTAATTTTATAAATCTCATCGTTTAAATAAAATCACAATAACACATAAATGGGAACTTTTACATTTCATTTTCATGAGATAATTAGGACCATGAGAGAACATTCTTTTGAAGGCAAAAATATTGTTAACAAATTGCTATGATCCAGGCTCATTATGACACCCATAATAGGTCACTGACATTGCCTTTCTTAAATGAATGCTGATATTTCATCTTGGATCAGATTAAAAAGAAGGTCCGTTCCGCAGGAGTTGCATAACTAAGTACATTCCTCATGAGGTAGGCAGTGTACGCTGCCTTACAGAATAATTTGTTTAATATCAGGCTGTACCGTATGAAATGTCAGTTTTGGACTTGCCGAATTCCTTCAAATGTCTTAAAACTGTCGTGGCTCCTACTCCGAGTTCTTTGGCATATTCTCTAGTGCTTTTTGAGGGACAAGCTTCAACCTTTTCTTTCAGGTGGTCATTGTCAAGCTTGGTTTCTGGCCTTCCTCGCTCCTCGTTGTCAAGGTCAAAATTTCCACTTCGAAACCTGGAAAACCACCGGTAAACAGTTCGTTCATTCACTGTTCCCTCCCCGAACGCCGTGTTAATGTTCATACACGCCTCAGCAGCGCTATGACCGAGCTTAAATTCATAACGAAAAATAATATGGATTTCCGTTGAAGTCATAAAATTAAGTTTTATTTTTTTCTCAGAGGATCGTTCTCACAACACAGTACGCAAGTTACTGATTAAATAATAGGAATAAAAGAGCTTTAATTCTATATGAATAACAATGATGTTTGTAAAAAATTAAAAAAAAAAAAAAAGGAAAGGATTAAATCGCAAAGTAATCAAAACTGAAATTTCATACAGTACAGCCTGATATAAACTATATAAATAAAAAATAAACATGAATAGTTTTGCTTTTAGCACTTTCCTCCGAAGGAAAGTAGCTATTGAGGTTGGACTCATGACGGAATTTTTGAAAAATTTCTTCAAATCTTTATCGATCCTACCTAGTAGACACCGAAAATGACCCCCGTTAAAATTATATATATATATATATATATATATATATATATATATATATATATATATATATGCATATATATATATATATGTGTCTGTTAACACGATAGCGGCCAGAGTTTTTGTTTTTTCGTCACAAAACTTGGTATATAGCATTCAATTAGCAAACGATTGAACGAGTTCGTTAACCACCAAAGTCGGTCCACCGGAAGGGGGGGTTTACCCCGAACCCAAAACACTAATTTGACTATGTCAGCCGTAATATTTGTTATATTTCAACGAAACTTGGTATTCGTAGTGTTAATATAGAGAGAAAAGTGAGATATAAAAATGAACTAAATCGGTTCATTAGAAGGGGGGGTTTACTCCGGACCCACAATACCAATTCGCCACTACCAGCCGTGATTTTTGGTATATTTCGACGAAACTCGGTATTCGTAGTGCTAATCCACAGGTAAATATATGTTGTAAAAATAAACGAAATCGGTTCATTAGGAGGGGGGGTTTACTCCGGACCCACAATACCAATTCGTCACTACCAGCCATGATTTTTAGTATATTTCGACGAAACTCGGTATTCGTAGTGGTAATCTACAGGTAAATATGTGTTGTAAAAATAAACTAAATCGGTTCATTAGAAGGGGGGGTTTACTCCGGACCCAAATTCCTAATATACTCATACCGGTCGTAATTTCTGCTGTATTGTAACGAAACGCGGTATACGTCGTGGGTAACTCACGAGAAAGAAGAGTTGTAAAAATGAGCTGAATCGGTCAATCGGAAAGCGGGGGTTTAATTTGTAATATATTTGAATAGAAAAGCCGGCAGACGTAAGTTCACAAAGCCGCCGCAAGGAGCGCTAGAGGGACTGTATCCGGTTCCTGCGTTAGATCAAAATACAATAATATGAGGATTTTGTATTTATTACGTAGTGTAGTAGGTACCATGTGTAAACATAACTCTGGAAGCAAATTAATAATTTATCAGTTACTCATTACAAAATTAAAAGAGAACTATTCATGTTTTTATTTTATTTATGTAGGATATTTTAAGCAAATTGTTCTGGAAAGCATTCTACACTACCCAAATTCTGAGGAAAGTGCTTAGTTATGCAGCTCCTGCGTGACGGACTTTTTTATATTTGTAATGAAAAATACCTGAATTTTTAATTTATTTATTTAAATTTTAACGTTCATTATTATTAATGAAGAATTTTAGGACGGGTTATCTATAGGTTACCGCCCTGTTTTAGCCAGGATAGGGCTGATGACTTTTCTTTTTTTTATAAAGAAAAGCCAACACCCTTAGTGGGAATCAAACCCACGACCCTTGGCACGCTTGGCAAATGCTCACGCCTTAACACTCACGGCCAACGGGCCTCCAAACTTTTAATTTATTAATTAATTTATGCTGAATATGATAAGTCATTAAAGAATGAATACCTATATAAAACTGTTAATCTGTTAAGTGCTCATTTCTTTTATCACTCGGATCTTCACCTCAAACCTTTTCATAATAATATTCTTGTGTCTATACTACTAACATATCCATATCTCGGAAGCAGTTTTAATAAACAAACAGGCTATTTTTAGTCTGACTTCTGACACCATTATCACTCAACGATGAGTACTAAGGCGTGTGCACTCCGTGCCTAAGATTGTTGGTTCGATTCCCACTAGGGGTGGTGGCTTATCCTGGCTAGAAAATGGTGGTAACCTGTAGATAACCTATAGATAACCTGTGCATGTTGAGGCGCAACTTTTCTGTACCTAGGGTATGGAGTTCGATTTCCCATTAGAGCTAGTGGGTTTTTTATTAGATAACTTGTAGATAACACCACAGAAAAAATCTCCTTTATGTATAAGGTGGCATTCAAATTTAAATGGATAAATATTAATATCAAGATTATTTAGGTAACGTGTTAGTTGTTCATGACCTGGCATATGGCGGAGTGGCAGCTGAAATTGATACAGCTGTTTCAGTATGGAATTTAGATTACACAAATATCTAAAACTAAGGCGTATGTCATCGGGGCTTTTTTTGAAATTAAATGAAACAAAATATTTACAATAGTTATTGTTTACTCATCGAAATGGGTCATTCCCTAATTCCCCGCCACATCTATGAATATATCATCTCCCAAGATATGTTATACTAATTACACATTGCAAAGGTGTTGCTTTTATATCGTTTTGTAGTTGTTTTTTGCCGACTTTGTATTTAAGACACTTCATGGGGTCTCCCCGTGGTCTAGTGGTTAATGCCTTAGATTCTCATGCGGGAGATGGTGGGTTCGATTCCCACCATGGCTGCACCATGGATGTCAGCCAGTCGTAAAAAAAAAAAAAAAAAAAATTGAGCTAATCGCCTGCGATGCGGAACTCCTTAAAGAAAAAAATATAAATGGCAGGTTAGAAAATACATAGATATTGCTAAAAAAGAATTTTTAAAACCTAAAATATTAAAATTGAATAACTTAAAAGAAATATGGACAAAAGATTACAAAAACTAAAC
Source organism: Gonocerus acuteangulatus (assembly GCA_946811695.1). Lineage (NCBI taxonomy): Eukaryota > Metazoa > Arthropoda > Insecta > Hemiptera > Coreidae > Gonocerus > Gonocerus acuteangulatus. Next base: position 27,614,361 of record OX328125.1, read on the forward strand.
GTTTCTCGGATATATATATATATAGTAGTACATATGTTTCGAGACCTCCTCAGGAGCCATTAAAACCCTGCTTGTGAGATCCACTTGCTACCCGTATTAAGACGTACCCTGAGGAAGTAGGATGGAGGCCACGAAACATGTAGGAAAATTATAAAATAAAGTAGTACAAAAAGAAAAAGATGTACAATTCTTTTAAGATCTTCGCCACTTATATAAAAAAAGTGAATATACATATATGGCTAAAAAAAATATTAACCATATTTTGCGGATTAGGAAAAATATTTAATTTGCATGCAGTTGTTTTGAGATCATCGACCACTCCTCTTTGTCATTTATTATAGTATTTTTAAAGCTTTTCTAACAGTTTCCAGTGAGTAAACATTCATGAAATAGGTTTGCATATGATTATAGTATTTTTAAAGCTTTTCTAACAGTTTCCAGTGAGTAAACATTCATGAAATAGGTTTGCATATGATTATAGTATTTTTAAAGCTTTTCTAACAGTTTCCAGTGAGTAAACATTCATGAAATAGGTTTGCATATGATTATAGTATTTTTAAAGCTTTTCTAACAGTTTCCAGTGAGTAAACATTCATGAAATAGGTTTGCATTTGATTATAGTATTTTTAAAGCTTTTCTAACAGTTTCCAGTGAGTAAACATTCATGAAATAGGTTTGCATATGATTATAGTATTTTTAAAGCTTTTCTAACAGTTTCCAGTGAGTAAACATTCATGAAATAGGTTTGCATATGATTATAGTATTTTTAAAGCTTTTCTAACAGTTTCCAGTGAGTAAACATTCATGAAATAGGTTTATATATGATTATAATATTTTTAAAGCTTTTCTAACAGTTTCCGGTGAGTAAACATTCATGAAATAGGTTTACATATGATTATAGTATTTTTAAAGCTTTTCTAACAGTGTCCAGTGAGTAAACATTCATGAAATAGGTTTACATATGATTATAGTATTTTTAAAGCTTTTCTAACAGTTTCCAGTGAGCAAACATTCATGAAATAGGTTTACATATGATTATAGCATTTTTAAAGCTTTTCTAACAGTTTCCAGTGAGTAAACATTCATGAAATAGGTTTATATATGATTATAGTATTTTTAAAGCTTTTCTAACAGTTTCCAGTGAGTAAACATTCATGAAATAGGTTTATATATGATTATAGTATTTTTAAAGCTTTTCTAACAGTTTCCAGTGAGTAAACAATCATGAAATAGGTTTACATATGATTATAGTATTTTTAAAGCTTTTCTAACAGTTTCCAGTGAGTAAACATTCATGAAATAGGTTTATATATGATTATAGTATTTTTAAAGCTTTTCTAACAGTTTCCAGTGAGTAAACATTCATGAAATAGGTTTACATATGATTATAGTATTTTTAAAGCTTTTCTAACAGTTTCCAGTGAGTAAACATTCATGAAATAGGTTTACATATGATTATAGCATTTTTAAAGCTTTTCTAACAGTTTCAAGTGAGTAAACATTCATGAAATAGGTTTACATATGATTATAGTATTTTTAAAGCTTTTCTAACAGTTTCCAGTGAGTAAACATTCATGAAATAGGTTTACATATGATTATAGTATTTTTAAAGCTTTTCTAACAGTTTCCAGTGAGGAAACATTCATGAAATAGGTTTACATATGATTATAGCATTTTTAAAGCTTTTCTAACAGTTTCCAGTGAGTAAACATTCATGAAATAGGTTTATATATGATTATAGTATTTTTAAAGCTTTTCTAACAGTTTCCAGTGAGTAAACATTCATGAAATAGGTTTATATATGATTATAGTATTTTTAAAGCTTTTCTAACAGTTTCCAGTGAGTAAACAATCATGAAATAGGTTTACATATGATTATAGTATTTTTAAAGCTTTTCTAACAGTTTCCAGTGAGGAAACATTCATGAAATAGGTTTATATATGATTATAGTATTTTTAAAGCTTTTCTAACAGTTTCCAGTGAGCAAACATTCATGAAATAGGTTTATATATGATTATAGTATTTTTAAAGCTTTTCTAACAGTTTCCAGTGAGTAAACATTCATGAAATAGGTTTACATATGATTATAGTATTTTTAAAGCTTTTCTAACAGTTTCCAGTGAGTAAACAATCATGAAATAGGTTTACATATGATTATAGTATTTTTAAAGCTTTTCTAACAGTTTCCAGTGAGGAAACATTCATGAAATAGGTTTATATATGATTATAGTATTTTTAAAGCTTTTCTAACAGTTTCCAGTGAGCAAACATTCATGAAATAGGTTTATATATGATTATAGTATTTTTAAAGCTTTTCTAACAGTTTCCAGTGAGCAAACATTCATGAAATAGGTTTATATATGATTATAGTATTTTTAAAGCTTTTCTAACAGTTTCCAGTGAGTAAACATTCATGAAATAGGTTTACATATGATTATAGTATTTTTAAAGCTTTTCTAACAGTTTCCAGTGAGTAAACATTCATGAAATAGGTTTACATATGATTATAGTATTTTTAAAGCTTTTCTAAAAGTTTCCAGTGTGTAAACATTCATGAAATAGGTTTACATATGATTATAGTATTTTTAAAGCTTTTCTAACAGTTTCCAGTGAGTAAACATTCATGAAATAGGTTTACATATGATTGTTCTGTATAATTGATATAATCAGTGTATTTTATTTAGTTTGCCCTTTATGTTCGTATTTGTATGGCAATTATTGCTTGCTCCATGTCTAGTGAGTTCTTAAGTGAGATGGTAACTTTTATTTTTTTAAGTGTTTATTGTTTATTTCGAGGAACAAATATTTTAAATGATGGTTTTTGCTCGTTAATGAAAACTTGTCCGGCCAATTTGGTATATATATACATACATTGATATTCCTCAATAAATATTTCATGCGTGTGTTACTTTTTTTGCTCACAAATCTTTGTCTGTTGATTTATTTCCTTAGAAACGATATTTCATAGCGAAGTAAAGGAGATATGTTCTTTTTTCAGACAATTTTCTTACCAATTACGATTTAAATGATAGAAGTCATAATGTTGTAATTTATCTTGTCTCTTTGGCTAATAGCATGTAATTATAAATATTATTGGAGGTTGCTAAGCCCAGGAGATGGAGAAGCGAGGGGGGGAAGGGGGGAGGAGTGGGGGTACTATATAAAGAGTGGGCGGGAGGGGCGGCCGCAGCAGTTACTGCTTCGACACGATGAGGTTCGCAGAGTTCGAGAACGATACGCGGAGTAGCTTCATACCTCTCGCGGAAGGACTTGTTGTCGCCAAGCTGTCTGCGATGGCAGTCTTGGGTGTATCTTCCTTCGTCCTTGGGGTCCTCCCAATCAAGCTAGCCTCGTGCTTGAGGTGGAAGGAACCGTCGCAAGGTCACGGGCATGGGCCTCAACCTCTTGTCATATCGCTGCTTCTCTGCTTCGGTGGTGGAGTTCTGCTCTATACTACATTCATGCATCTACAGCCGGAAGTACGGGAAGGGATGAATGGCGTACTGAACTCGGGGATTATTCCGGAAGTCATTCTGGATTCCGGTGTCAATCTTGCAGAACTTATTTTCTGCATAGGCTTCTTTTTTGTTTATCTCATAGAAGAAGTTGTGCACTGCTTGTTGGACAAGGCGCATCCAGAAGAAGACGAAGAAGTTCTCCATAGGACTCTGAGTGTTCGGCGTTGCCGTGGAAACATGATCCCTAGGATTAACTTGAACAAACCGCAAAACACTTCTCCACCTTCGACCATTACGGCTTCCACCCAAATCCTCATCCGGGACTACAAGAAGTCGCGACTAGAACCCGTGATGACGGAACCATCGGAAACCGCTTCAGCAGCATCTGAACCCGTGTCAGTAGTCAAGTCTTTCCGCGGTCTCTTAGCCGTCGTAGCGTTATCGTTTCACGCAGTCTTCGAAGGTCTTGCAGTAGGTCTCGAGAAGAACGCAAGCAGTGTTTGGTATCTCTGTGCGGCTATCGCCACCCACAAACTCGTCATAGCCTTCTGCATTGGAGTCGAACTGGTTTCTTCTCGAACTAAGGGATGTCTCATAGTCTTCTACATGGCAACCTTTGCGCTAGTCTCGCCTCTAGGCATTGGTCTAGGATTGGCACTTTCTGCGGAAGGAAGACCTGACAGTCCTGCATTGGACCTAGCTTCTGTCACTCTTCAAGGTATGGCTGCTGGAACTCTACTGTATGTCGTCTTCTTCGAAGTTCTTCAGAGGGAGAAGGCGCACTCCAAGTATGGACTAGCTCAACTGCTCTCCATCATGGCTGGATTCGTTGTTATGATTGCTCTAGGATTATTCAGTAAGTAATTCATTTTCTCTTTAATTATTATAAACCATAATATTAACAAATCTTAGATCATCTCAAAAAATACTAAAAATTATAATTTTCATCCTATTCTATTGGATAACTTCCAAATGACAATCTTTCTGAAGAATTTCCCGATTTTGTAGTTGGCAACAAAAGTGTGAATATTATTGTTCTCATTTCAAGCAGTAATAGAACGTATACAAATAATAATAGGAAATTATAAAGTAATACGTTAGATCTTTCAAGGATGTGTATGGTTGCTCATGCAAGTTTTCAAAATGCGATTTCACCCATTGTGAAAATCAACGTCTGAGTTCCCAATTTTTCAGGCACATAACACATTACCATAACTATAAAGACTAAAATTTTATTTAAAAAAATTCAATATTATCTAATCCCTTGATTCGCTAATTTAACAACATCGACATTGTTTATGCCCAAAATGATTTTTTTAAATTTAACTAAGAAGGAGTAAAGGTTGAAGCTTAATATGTTCAGAGTTTTAGGAAACATAATATCCAAAGGGTAATTATAGACTTCAAAAATAAAAAATCTCTAAATTGCAGCAAACAGTGAAACATGATTCACTACTCTCCTTGGGAAAATAGCTGTTTACAATACTCAACTAGTGATATTTCAAATATTTACGCAATTATCACGAAATGTTATAGATACCCGGTCACTTAGAAGGGCATATACAATTTTAAGATAGACGACAAACCAAAATTAGTGACAATGAAGAGATCGTTAGACAAAGATAATTGCAGACGACTAGCGAACGACAGTTCAAGGACGCATTATGGAAATTATATTGGACACAAAAATACCATCAATGAGAACTGACGAGGCACTGTTATTTCATTTCCCGCAATAGGACGGGCTGAAATATTGCTAACCTGATTGTTTAAAGCATTAAACAAACTTTTATTTGAAAACTAAATGCAGCATAAAAGAAAAGGCATCACCCCTATCCTAGAGTAGAAAAGGGTGGTAACCTATAGATAACCTGTCCAAAAAATATGTGGTACGTATAAGTGGACATGAACATTTAAATATAGAAAAAAAAGAAATTAAACTTGATAAATATAATAAATTAAACAAATTTCATATAAAGTCTAATATCATAGATGCAAAATTTCGCGAAATTGAGAAGATTTGTTAATCTAGAGCCCGCTAATGTGCGATTTGCTCTTTATAAAGTTGGGTAGATTTTATATTATAAATTCAATGTGTGCCTATATTTATTTGGGCACACATTGAATCATGCCATGATTTATCATCATGGCATGATGGATATAAATGGATAAAGATAGGAAAATTAAAATTGTGACTTGAAGTAATAGAAAATTAAATAAAGGAAATAGAAACGAGAATTAAAATTTGGACGTTAAAAACAAGAGTTGATAAAAATAAATTTTTAAAGTATTTTTATCAACTCCTGTTTTTAACGTATCCAAATTTTAATTTTCGTTTCTATTTCCTTTATTTTTTTTTTATCACTTCAAGTCACAATTTTACTTTTATCCCTATTATAGACAATCTGCACTGCCAATTACCCATACGGTTAGAGGCAGAATAATTAAAATAAAAATACGTTTAGTTTGCCAAGTGTATGCATTACTAGTTATTGAATGATAATAATGGATTTTTGATTTTGAAACAACATTGACCTGCTTAAAAATACCCTATCGCCATTAACATAATGCGCAAGTTTGACCAAAATTCACAAACCAATATTACTTTGAAATTAAATGTATAAGAACTGATGGATAAGGGAGATTAATTAATGTTATCTTAAATCTTTAGCTATAGTAAATATTTAACAATGCCGGTGTGAATCGAGATAACACTATGTTTACATAGCTACACTGCAAACTGCCAGGAAAGCACATTGTATCCTGGGAAGCAGGTAAACAAAACCTGCTTTATATACAAGGATTAATAATAGCATCAATTAAAATTAATTAATTCATATCTAAAGAAAATGTTTGACTTGTTGAGCAATCATCATATCTGAAAATTTATATTTGGCTTTTTAAGATTTTTTTAGCACTTTTCGAAGTAATGTACTTATTAAGGATCTCTAGGCACCGAATATTACACCTATTAAAATGTATACATAAGTATGTCTGTTAACACGATTGCGGCCACAATATTTGTCTTTTTTTCCATAAGTCTGTCTGTTAACACGATTGCGGCCACAATATTTTTTTTTTGCCATAAGTCTGTTAACACGATTGCGGCCACAATATTTGTCTTTTTTGCCATAAGTCTGTCTGTTAACACGATTGCGGCCACAATACTTGTCTTTTTTTGCCATAAATTGTTACAAAAAACGATTGGAGGTGTTCGTTAACCATCAAAATTGGTGGGGGTACCCACCTGAAAGTGGGGCTCACTCGTGGGTTAAATTACTAATTTTACCCTAACAATCAAAATATTGTAACGAAACTCAGAGTTCATCGTGTTCATCATATAACAAAGGTGTGGTCTAAAATAAATTAAACCAGTCTATTTGAAATAAGGGTTTAGTTTGGAATCAAATGATTAATTTTACCTAGCGTATGAAGAACATGTTTTGTAAAATAAAAAAATAAAAAATAGATATAATAAAATTAATAAAATTGGTTCATTTAGACGTTAATGATAGTTAATCGCTGTGAATAAATAAGAAATGTACATTTTAATATTTAAAGATATTAAAAAGAATTATAAAATGAAATCTCAAAGAGAAGCAAGATTTAGACGCCACAACAAGAAACTGACAGTATCCTCTACAGAAATTACTCTCTCTATCTTCTCAACGTTCGCTTTAGGAAAACACGATTACAAATAGATTTTGCATTTTCTTGCGTTGTTTTACTAACGTATTTTATTTTTACTAATAAATATAAAAAAACAAAAAACAAACTACTTATAAACTGAGGCAAAAAGAGACAAATACCGTTCAAAATAACAAAACCGACACTTTAGATTATAATCTAACGTTTAATAATTATTAAACACCGATTTTCTCGAATATGATAGTGTCTTAGAAGAACCCTTTTTGTGAAAAATGTAGTAAGCTTTCGAATAGTTGCCGAGCACTTACGACAAGTCCCATCCGTTTTAGCGCGGTTCCTCCCTCCCCCATAGGGAGGAACCCCGCTTATAAGGTTGATACAATGAAACAATCCGGAAGTGCCGACAAGAAAATTTCGCGTTTCAGAACCCCTAGAGACCGAAAATAACGGTGGTTCAAATTTGTATATATATATATATATATATATATATATATATATATATATATATATATATATATATATATTTGTCTGTTCGCTCTCTAGGTCGTAGACGAATGGTCCGATTTTGATGAAATTTGGTACAAAAAACAGTCGTCCAATATGAAAGGTCAAGTTCGTTAACCAGCAAAATCCGCCCACTGGAAGATGGAGTTTGGGGCGAAATTCGCGCAGAAAAAATCGTAACGCTTACGTTTTTGAGTTCATAAGCTTGTAAGTACTCTTTTTATAGGCTTCTTGGGCTAGGAAAACGAATGAAACCATTTTCAATGCGATAGCTTTAACCGTTTTCGAGAAAATTGGAAAAATAGTTTTTGAATACCGTTTTTGGTTTGGGTACTTAGAATCATGGGATTCAGTTGAAACATTTTCTGCATGTTTTACTTTCATTAAAACTAATATGTTGAAATTTTGGTTACGTTTGGAGTTAAGGAAGGGTTAGAATAAAATATTTTATTAACAGACATAAAAAGTTTTGGTAACTTTGTATATTTTCCTTAATATCTCGAAAAAGGTTAAGAATTGGGTAAACGAAAGAATACCATTAGAAAGCTTACTAAATGCTCTACAAAAAAGGTTGTGATGAAAGTTTTGATTAGGCGATGTCAATCGGAGAAATAAGTGCTTAAAACATTAAAGTAATTGATTTTGCTTATTCGAACTGTTCTTTTTGTCTTTGATTTTGATACTTAAAATTAATTAATTAAAATTAAAATCAATTCAAAATTTCGGGAGGGGCTGCAGCCCCCTCAGCCCCCCCCCTCATTTACGCCCATGCTTCTGTATCCTCTAAAAATGCTTTATTAGGCATATTTTGTATTGATTTATAGAGCTTTGCTTTAGAATGAGAGCCAGATTCTGTAATTTCCGCTTCTGTGTAAAAGTTAGCTACTGTCTGTGTCCCTGACGCCTTAATATCACTTTTATCCGAGATGTTCGATAGGATTTTGACAATTTTCACGAGATATATAAAAAAATTAGTTTATTTCTTTTCTAAGCTTATCAAATGGCACTAGGGACATGAACGGAACCGCGCTAAGATGCTGCAGTTCCTGCGAGTCGGACTTTTTTTGAAATATTTAAGGAATTGGCGCTGATGCCCTCAATGTCGATGGTAATTGATGGTTTGGAAGGGTCGATACGCCCTATAAAAAAAAAAAAAAAAAAAAAAAAAAAAAAAAACCCTGCTAAAGTCTCATAATGATATATATTTTTTTTCTAGAAAGATAAAATAACAATACCATTCATCATTATTTCGTGTTTTGTTCGTAAGTCACCAATTGGGACAGATTCACATTATCCACTCACAGAACACTTTCAGGACCGATGGCTTCGAGAAGAATTTCCACCGGGGCCCAAGCCTTCTTTTTGTATAGTTATTTCGGCAAACATATATAAAAAAAAATAAATAAATAAGCGAAGAAAATTTTAATGAAGTACTTTTAGTGGATTAATTACAATTTAGTAATATCAAATACGCCACGATAGCGGGCCCGCTGAAGGAAGTTTTCGGGCGGATTCAGTATCATACGATACTAGACCCACAAACCTAACCGGGAATACGTCATGAGGTCGAACATCAAATACGAAGCGTGTAGGACAAGGCCCAGAGTAGCGGGATCGAAAGAAAACCAAGCTATCTGCTGACGCATATGCCACGACGCTGGGCCCCAACGTGTTGAAAGAAATAGGGTTACTTGCCGACTTCTAAAAGCAGAGTGGACTCTAGGTGGTTACTTTCCCTGAATCTAGATGTCACATCTCGCAAACCGCGAATTTTAAATACGGAGCATGGCGGGTCCATTTGAATACCAAACATTTCGTATTTATATAGTTTGTTAGTTACAAATTCTTCTGGGATGTTTACATTACTGAGGAATGTCTTATTCGTCTGCTTTATGATTTTCAAAAATAGTCCGTCATTCCCCAATGGTTTAGTAGGCCAATATGAGGCGTATGTCTAAATTGTTAAGTCTATCCAATGTTATTCTATTGTCCGTGTAAACACAACATGCCCTATCAAAATCATGGACTTCGTTGATATATTCCAATGCCATCCAGATAGAAACTTGCTCAGCCTGAGATTTGGACTATGCCTACATCGTATTATAAATTCACATCCAATGTGATCACGTCGTCCCTACCATGTCAAATTATCAAATATGCAAAATCTTGTTTTTCAGATTCGAGATCTTTCTCTCAGATTGTCGACGATACGGCTTGTCGGAACTCCAACCCCTTTAGAATAGCCTTTAATGCCTTAAATAATGTATCGAATAAGATCATTTTTCAATATATTACTTCGTCAATAGATAGAAAATGTTAGTTCTCTAGTTTGTTCCGATTTATATATTCGATAGTTTGTAGGGTCGATATATGCCATACTCCCACCACTGTACACCTTCACATTAAAAATACTGTTTCATCTTCTATTAAATGGACATTTTTAACCAATTATTCGGGATGAATATTGTTTTTATCTTTACAAAGGTGTAAGGGTTCATTCACTCAAAGAGGGATGGCATTTGGGACAATCATGATATAAATAAAAATAAATTTTGGGAATGTTAAATTCTGCCAAAATAAAGCAGAAAGAAGAATAAAAACTAAATTAAGATTTGAAGACTACTAAGCTGGCAAAAGGTTATAGAACCCTCAGTTTTCAGCATACAGAATACTACAAATAATATTTTTAATGCAATTACTTCTACAATTTGGGGGGGGGGTTATTAATATTAAATTTTAGAAATTTTTATTTCGAGTATTGATCTTGGAGCTGATATATCTGAGGAATTTACTCAGAGTTTTTTTTTTATGAAGATAATGGATATACAAGGATCTATGAGTATAGAGACAGTGTTTACTCAGGGACTCAAGTAGATTCTAGTGAGGCTGTTATAGGAGTTCACTGAACTCACTTCTCCTACACCTGTTAGTTGATACTCAGCAACTTCTTAATGAATTTACTCAGAGGAAATTATCTTCCGTAATATAACTTCTTTATTAAAAAGTCCGCTGGAGCTACATCAACTCTAAGGCTATACCTGCTGTTATATTACAAATTGCTGCTTATATTACAAATCAGGTTCAAGTTGGGGTTTTCAAATGGCTGCGTTCCACAAATCATGATTTCTTGACAGGTTTCAAGATATTTATTTAACATATTATACGAATAATCCAAATCTTTAAATCGTGTCAATAAATAAATACCTATGCATTATTTAACGATAGAAAACATTAAACTGTTTTTTGAGATTTTAAGTGAACTGTTTTCTCTCACTAAAACGGTTAAATTTTTACAAAGACGTATACAATAGGACTGCACAGTAAAACCTGGACATATTGTGTTTCAAAATAGTCTACAGCCTTACATCTTAACCGATTTCAATGCAATTTTTTTTTTCAATCATTCCAAACCAAAGTCCAAGAATAGTCAACGCTCCCTTTTATGTCTCCAACAAAACCCTACATAACGACCTTAATATTCCCTTCGTAAACGATCTCGCCAAATCCCGATTCCTAACGTTTCATTCCAAGTTGTCATCCCACCCAAATCCTAGAGGTCAATCCCTTTCCACTCGGACCCATCCTAAAAACCTTCCCAGGAGGCTTTAGAGACTTTGGTCCCGTGACCAGCTGTCCTAACAGCGGTTAAATCACCAAAAAATAAAACATTAAGGTATATTAGGAAGTGTCGATAATGTTTGGCTCCTTCCATCACTGTTTTACACTGATGTCTATACATAGGCCAGCACAATTAATTATTGTACTTTAAATCGTACAGATTTTAAATAAACATGCATTAAGAAAAAAAAAAAACTTTTTTTTTTTAAATGAAAGGTAACAAAATTTAGAACAACTTTGTCTTGTCACATTTTTTATTTTTTGTTTCCCTTGTTTATTAAATTACATGGAAAGATGTTTATAACCTTCTATCTATCGTTCTAATAAATTATTCTAAAATATGAATATTAATAATCCTTAAAAATTAAAAGTTACACTAAGATTTTTTTTTCGGGACTGATATACTTCCGGAAGATTGATTGGCCTCTCAACTCCTCCTTCATACCTCCAACAAGGTAATCGAAGATGTTTATGCTTATTAGGTGACATTTCTTAAATTTTCCTATATTGACGTAATAAAGTTATAGCACAATATGCTTCAGTCTTTTATGTTTATACTTGGTGTACTTTAATGACTTAATATAGTCTTCAACTATTTCCTTTATATATAAATAAAAAATTTTGTATATAAATTTCTCTTCGACTCCAGCCACTCAGGGCAGAAGAGACCTGTGTAGTCCCCTTTCAATTTCACCTGAGCATCCTTCTGGCGTTAATCGAGGATGAAATAGGGAAGCCTTGAGCAGAGAACCCTCAAGTTGTATCATAAAGATATTACCACATGTATTAATATGTAGAATGTAATAACCAATAAAGAAATCATTATATTAACCACAAAAAAAAAAACTATAAATGTGGAGATGCTGAGAACATGCATTTCCTGTTATCCAAAATTATTGACATTTACATATTTAAGTATATGTTGAAGTCACTTGAGTTACAAAAACGAATAATAGAGTGTTTAAAGGTATCAACAGGAAATTGGTTTGATTCGATTCCTCATGTCTAAATACCTATTTAAAATGTGTCTAAAAGCCTACTGTTGCAACTAACCAGAACTACACCTATCCCACTAACTCACAGACATCTCGAAATTTAATTAAATACCTAAGTCAAACATTTGTAAAACAGAACCCATACCTTTTCTAACCAATATATTGGAAGGCGCAAATAACCTAGTAGTAGAGCGTGAAACGCCATATCTATCTATCTATCTGTTGCAACTAACCGTTTGGTGCTAAAATATTTTTCTTATTATTATATATCCCCTGCTTGTGTGTGTGTGGCTTTATTTATGAGTGACACCTTAGGGTCTGAAAGGTTTATCTTCCCGTTTACAGCGAGAAAGTAGTAGAAAACGTAGCTGGATAATGTAATGTTCTTCTTATTATATATCCCCTATGTATGCTTGTGTGTGTGTGGCTTTATTTATGAGTGACACCTTAGGGTCTGAAAGGTTTATCTTCCCGTTTACAGCGAGAAAGTAGTAGAAAACGTAGCTGGATAATGTAATGTTCTTCTTATTATATATCCCATATGTATGCTTGTGTGTGTGTGGCTTTATTTATGAGTGACACCTTAGGGTCTGAAAGGTTTATCTTCCCATTTACAGCGAGAAAGTAGTAGAAAACGTAGCTGGATAATGTAATGTTCTTCTTATTATATATCCCATATGTATGCTTGTGTGTGTGTGGCTTTATTTATGAGTGACACCTTAGGGTCTGAAAGGTTTATCTTCCCGTTTACAGCGAGAAAGTAGTAGAAAACGTAGCTGGATAATGTAATGTTCTTCTTATTATATATCCCCTATGTATGCTTGTGTGTGTGTGGCTTTATTTATGAGTGACACCTTAGGGTCTGAAAGGTTTATCTTCCCATTTACAGCGAGAAAGTAGTAGAAAACGTAGCTGGATAATGTAATGTTCTTCTTATTATATATCCCCTATGTATGCTTGTGTGTGTGTGGCTTTATTTATGAGTGACACCTTAGGGTCTGAAAGGTTTATCTTCCCGTTTACAGCGAGAAAGTAGTAGAAAACGTAGCTGGATAATGTAATGTTTGAGAAGTCCATAATTAGGATGGCTCGGAAGAGTAGTGAGATATTTCTGGATACTATTATTACGGGGCAGTGTGGGAAAGAGAAAAATGGAAAGTCATTGTTCTACAATTATCTACCTGCCCATGTTGCTTTCATTTGGATCAATATTAGTATTTAAGAAGAAACTGGAACCCATATATGTATATATATACCTCGAATATAGCATTCCTCTAGCAAACGATTGAATGAGTTTGTTAACTAGCTTCTACTAATTCCTAATTTTCCCATTCCGGCCGTAATTTTTGTTGTGTTATAACGAAACATAGTCCATGCAATGGGTATCAAAAGAGAAAAATACGTTTTAAAAATAAACTAAATTGGTTCATTAGAACTTTGGGGTTACTCGACATTATGTCCATATTGAATTGAACTACCGAACTGGATCGGACATTGGTTTTTACTTTTACCACTAGGGGCGCTGAACTGGGGTTCTGTATCCGGTTTATATTGTTCATTACAAATAACAAAGAGGAAAGCTATACATCTACTATATATTTGTCAAATACCACTCACTCACTCACTCACTCACTGACCTATCATCGCCCAGCCCAAACCACTCGACAGAAAATTTTGAAATTTTGCATGTTCACTCCCTATATAACGTAGGCTCTCACTAAGAATGTATTTTCTGATATTCGAATTTTTAAGTATTTTTGGAGGGGTTTAAAGTTTGAGTTGGTTAGAGCAGGCAAGCCTAGGCAGCAAGCGTTGCTAGGACGATAACAGAACAGCTGTTACCTTACATTATCTATTTCATAGTATTATTTTTAATTGAGCTTAATTTCAACTATGATGGCAAACCTTGAATTAATAGAAATAAACTGTGATTTTGTCCCTCATAAAGTTTACGCCCTGGTAGATGATCCATCCGAGATAATGATATCCCGAACCACTTGACACAAAAATTTGAAATTTTGCACGGACAATACGTTTAGAGTACAAACACTTGCTAAGAAAGGTTTTTTTGATATTCAAATGTTTAAGTACATACTTTTAGGGGGGTTTGAATTATTAAGAAGTTCCTCATCGGCTCAAAAATGTTTTGATTTTGATAACATTTGGTAAAAAAATCTTTCTTCTCATTTAAAAGGTCAAGTTCATTAACCAGTTGAATCCGTTTACTGGAACATGGTTTTTGGAGCGAAATTTGTGCGAAAGATTCCTTAACGTATGAAAACGAATGAAACCATTTTTTAAGCGAGTTCTGTAGCCATTTACCAGAAAAATTGATAGAAATACTTTTCAAAACTAATTTTCTGTTTGGGTATTCAGAAACGAAGTATATGGAAAAAAATTGTATGAATGGTGATACAAAGTTGTCGGATCACAGTATCTTTTCTAAAATATCTCGAAAACGGTTGGGAACTCGTAGTAAGTGGAAGGCGGCTATTCGAAAGGTTACTAAATTCTCTACAATAAGATTCTGTTGTAATGTTCGGTGGGGCGATGTCAATCGAAGAGATAAGTGCTTAAAACTTCAAATTTGTTATTTTTATGCTTTTCAACGTGTATTTGTCTCTGTTTACCTAACTTTTTAAGCGTTTTTTTTTCTTTCTTTTTTTCTTTTTTTTTACTCTCCAACGGAAACAAGCACGGTTACCTCCACATGGTATTTCCTGGGTAACTTTAAAGTCCGTGCAATAATAAGCTGTACAAAATTATGTAGTAGCGTTAATTTTGATCATATCTTATTTAACTCAATATAAAAAATACTTATCGGCCGTGGTGAAGCACGGGTATTCAGCTAGTCGACTATATATTTGTCAAATACCACTCACTCACGGACCTATCATCGCCCAGCCCAAACCACTTGACTGAAAATTTTGAACTTTTGCTTGGAGAATCCCTATATAACGTAAACACTCGCTAAGAAAGGATTTTTTTATATTCAATTTTTTAAGTATTTTTAGAGGGGTTTGAATTGTTGGTTGGTTAGAGCAGGCAAGCCTAGGCTGCATACGTTGCTAGGACGATAACGGGTCAGCTGTTACCGTACTGTATCACTTTCATAATATTATTTTTATTTGCTGTTCATTTCAACTATGATGGCAGAACTTCAATTACTAGAAACAAACTGTGATTTTGTCTCTCATAGAGTTTACCTGGTGATGGTCCATCCGAGGTAAGAACATGCCAAACTCTTGCAACGCCTCCTTATCCATCAGCATCCCTAACTGCTGTTACTGCTAATCTACAGATAACGGGTTATCTCTACCTTATGTGTTTCTTGACACTGGTCCGGTGGGCTCCAATTTCAAGAAACATTATACTTTGATTTCTTATCAATTGATGTATAACATACAGTATGACGGGAATCGTGCTATGATCGTGCTATAATAAACTGCACAAAATTATATATTAGCGTTAATTTTGATGATACATTATTTAAAGCAATAAAATAACTACTTATCTACGACGAAGGACGGTCATTCAGCTAGTTATTAATACAGGTTATTTTGAACAATTTATTTAGGAATGCCGTGTACGCTACCTCCCTTCTAAGGACGATTGTTGTGCAGTTCTTGCGTGACGGAATTTAGCTCCTTTGTGCCTCTTCTCCTTATCTTTGGGAGAAGTTTCAATGGAAAATAATTTGAAACTTCACGCTTCCGTTATTTGAGTAGGAAGGACATTATTGCAGAAACATGGAGCTCTCGGCCGTTCATCCTGATGATGTATTGACCTTCGATCTGTTGATTGAAAAGTACTTTAGAGCGAGGAAAGCGGCAAAAATCCATTAACTCTGAAGATGATCCAACATTAGTAATGTTACGCGACAACAAGTTCATTAAGGCCATCTTGAGGTACGGTGGTTTGGGGGAGGGGTGACTGCGAATGAGACGAAAACCAAAAGCATTCGAATGATTTACGAACGACGAGATTCATTACAAACCCGATACCGTGAGACCTTTATAAGAAATGACTCGCACTTCGGCATGACACCTGTTGCAATAGGTGAACGGCATTCCGTCTCTCAAAGAGGCAATTAAAGTAATGTTGTTTGTGACAAAAAGAGAAGTAGAGGTTTATGATATCATTAAGTTCTTTGTACAGAATTTCACAACGGTTCAGTAAGATCAAAATTATTAAACATTTTGCATTCTTACTAAGAAAATGTGTCCTTATTCTTAACTAAGTTCTATAAAAAAACAGTGTTCATTTTTGTTGTTTTGTTACTTTTAGAAATATGTTGTTTTTAGCACTTTCCTCCTAAGGAAAGTAGCTATTGAGGTTGCAACTTGGTATTTAGTGTTCACTTGGCAAACGATTGAACGAGTTCGTTAACGACCAAAATCGGACCTCCGGGAGGGGGGGGGGGGGGGAGAATCCCGGATCCAAAACACTAATTTGACCATGCCAGCCGTAGTTTTTGTTATTTCTCAACGAAACTCGGTATTCGTTGTGGTCATCAAATGTGAAACATACTTTATAAAAATAAAATAAATCCGTTCATTAGGACGGGGGGGGGGCGTTACTCCGGAGCAAAATTACTAATTTGCTCATATCG
The DNA here is from genome assembly GCA_946811695.1 of Gonocerus acuteangulatus. Taxonomy (NCBI): domain Eukaryota; kingdom Metazoa; phylum Arthropoda; class Insecta; order Hemiptera; family Coreidae; genus Gonocerus; species Gonocerus acuteangulatus. The sequence continues at coordinate 27,631,197 of OX328125.1, forward strand.
GTCGTAATTTCTGTTGTATGCCAACGAAACTCGGAATACGTCTTGGTTATCTAATTAGAAAGAAATGTTGTAAAAATGAACGGAATCTGTCAATCGGAAGGGGGGATTTACTTTGTACTACGTTTGAATAGAATTTTCCAGTGAAACTTAAGTTGGCAAAGCTGCAGCTAGGAGTGCCTCTGTCTTCATATTACTTCTCAGGTCTACCGCTAGGGGTGCTGTATCCCTTTCCTGCCTTAGACGAAGTTTTAGTGTATTTATTAAGTAGTTTAGTACCAAGCATACACAAAACTCTGCAATGAAATTATTTGAAAAATTAATAATTAAAATAATTTTATTGAGTTGCTCATTAAATATGTAGAAGAGCAGAACTATTTATGTATTTATTCTATTTATATAGGTTATTTTAAGTAAATTATTCAGGAATGGAGTCCCCAAATTCTAAGGAAAGTGCTTTGTTATTTTTTTTTCTTCTTAAATTGCATTTAACAGTGGAATGAGTATTTTAATAACAAGGTAAGGAGAAGAGAAACACATTCGCAATAGTGTTTTCGGAGAGCGATCGTTGAGAATACGGGGAGAATTATTTTTTCTTAGGATATTGTCAATTTCCTCTTGTTGCGCTTCAAATCTTCACTTTGAAATCACATTTTTTTTTTTTCACGAAAAATCAAAACCAGGGAAAGAGCGTGTAGAAAAGTTCTAAATACAGATGTTTACAATAATCTAATTGATGTTCTTTGCGATTCCCTATTATTCTCTGATTTCTAAAGATCTTTAGTCGCCTAAACTAGTCTAGTTCTCGTATTTTCATATTATGCGATGCCTTCTCAGTTCACTATGCGGTGTTCCGCCGACCCCTAAAACTTAAAGAAGCAAGCAAAAGAGGAAAACGTTTAATGTTTGTCATATTCGCTGTTTTGCTGCAAAATATTCCCAGATTACGCAAAACCTTCATATACATATAGACCATCCCACTAATCAATCATTCAAGGGCCCTAAAATATCTCAATCTAATTTAAAATACATATATATACCTGTATATTCCACATAGAGTATTACTTATTTGTATCAACAGCTGATAATAATTTTGTCTATATTTTCATAGCATTCTTACTCTCGTAGATATTCGAATCAGCGATCCTCAGGTCGTCCTGAGTACATCCTAAGAAACCCAATTTACTCCAATTGTCAAACTATTTTGCAATTTTCGGCAAGTAAATGTAAACTACGAGGACAAGAGATTAGTAAAGAAACCGTTTCTGATGCTGATAAAGTCGAGGATTGTCGAGTCCCTCACGATCCACGCCCGATCACGTTTTTTCTCTTTTTCTTTCTCAGTTCGCTGATAGTTCCCAAAGGTCGACGGCCAGTTGCGGTCGGGGAAACTGAAAGGGTTCTGTGGTCGCCTAGTTTCCTCCTTTCCAGAAATTTGATGTTCCATCAGAAGCAGATGATGACGTAACGTACCTGCAGAAGATATGCTGGAAATTAAGTCGTATATAACTTATCCAAAAAAATCGCGTTATTTATAAAGTTAAATTGTTGATATTGTTTATTTATAGTAATTTTAACGCCCGTTATTAATTGCACAGACATTGTGTTATCTGTTGGTCCTGAATCTTTTTGATTTTTGATGTGATTTGTAAAAAATGCCTTAACGCTCATCCAGCCTCAACGTTACAGTGAAACAAAAAAGGCTCTCTTTTTATTTGTTTCAAAAGATGATTTAATTATAAAAATAATAATAATAATTTTTTAAGTAGGACAGGGAGCAACCGAATTACGCAGTTGCTTAAGGATTTAAGGAAGCATCTGTCATTATATCGACCAATGGGTTCATCCCTAAGACCACCTGCGACAATATATTTAAAAGTCTCTGAAGAATTAATAAAATACTCCTAAGAAGAAGCAACGCTCAATAGTGCATATATATATATATATATATATATATATATATATATATATCAACAATTGCTTCGGTTGGCAACAGCCTCGAATAAAGTGTATTCCATGAAACCGAGGAGAAAAACACCCATTTTAATAATAATGGTAATATATCCCCCCAGAGAATTTATTCCAGGACACTGAGAAGAACCCATCTGTAATAATAATAAATAGAGTCTTAAAACCACTTTAGCTGCTTTCTAGAATTGTTTCTCATTAATTTCTTCTCCAAAAAAAAAATTTGCAGAGACAAGAAATGTAAGAATAATTTAGTCTGGGATTCGTGGGGGGGGGGGGGGGGGGGTCGGAGGTTTTGTAAAAGAAACTTTGCTCCATTAGTTTCTAGTGTAGAACAGCGAGTTTTGTTGTAATATAACAATTTATTTATTTATTTGTTTTAAACCCCACAAATGTGCGCAATATAATATAATAATATAACAATTATTACGGGTGTAATTAATCCAAATTAACCGTTTTTGATTATTTTTAAAATAAATTTTATTAATTCCGGTCTAGCCCAATTTATTGTGCTTTGTTCTGTATAATAATAAAATTTTCGTTCGCCAGGGGCCAATGAATAACCACGTCCCATCCTAATAGAATGATTTTTCTCGTTAATCTTTTACAACAGTTTGTTTTGAAAATGCTATATACCGAATTCCGTATATATATATATATATATATATATATATATATATATATATATATATATATATATTATTAGTACTTTCTTGCAACGAAACTCTGATGAAAATGTGTTGTGAACAAAATCCAAATAGATCCATTAAAAGTTGGGATTTACTCCAAGAAAAAATCCTTCAGTAGGTCCTAGTATTTTTAGCCTGACCTTACTGGCAGATGAACATACAGTGCAGTCATAGTCCAGAAGTAACCAGGTTTAAGCTCTGTATACAGAAAGCGTAGATCATCTCTCAAAACCCTATTTCGTTCTGAACATAGTCTTTAATAAATTTCGTTTTATAGTCTGTTAAGTCATTCCTAGTATATGATCAATTCTACAAATACTCATGATGAATATGGAGTTAAAATTCATCATGATAATACTCATGATGAATTTTAACTCCAAATCTAATTACTTTAACTTATATAAATATATATCTAATCTAGTAACTATGCGTTCTAAAAGTTTAAATGATTAAAATAAGCAACAATTTTCAAATAGTCAGCATATGATTAATATTCTTATATACAGATCTTAGTTACTTAAAATAAAACACCTACATTTTATATGTATATGTGTATTTCATGCTCATTTGTACAATTAAGAGTTAGAAATACTGCCTTTGTATGTATTTGTAAATGTGTGTGGATTTATGAGTGAATGCTTGTGGATTGTATATATGTATGAATGGGCGTATATGTGTGGGTATATGTATGCGTGTGTATGTATCTTTCGATATATATAGTATGAAAATATGAAAGTGTGTAGGTATGAATATGTACGTTTCTAAAATATATATATATATATATATATATATATATATATATATATATATATATATATATATATATAAAATAATAATAATATTAAATAAATAAAAAATTTCATTGTGAATTTATTGTAATAGTATTCATATTTACTACAACTAAAGTTCGAACCTCACTAATAATAATTATAACTTAATTAACATTTTATTATAAGTAAATTGCTGTAAAAAGAATTTTTTGTAAGCAATAAATAAATAAATAAAAAAAAATATTCATGATCAATTACAAATATGATAACACTGTTCTGCAAAAAAAAAAAACTTTTCTCCCCTCCCTTGAACAATTTTGCCTGTTTCTCATGTTTTCAGGTGTGCTGAGTCCGAATCTGAACTCAGAAAAATTCTATCACCCTCTGATTTTGAGAGAAAAGAGGAGAAACGTGGAAAAAATGAAAAATTGAAAAATAATTTGAAAATTATTGTGGGAAGCGTTGATCGTCGGGGTTTCGGTCAGTGTTCTTATTCAATAAAACACATTTTATTTGCTAAAATGTATATTTATTGCCGCCAACGTTTCAGGGCTGCAAAAACATATATGGTATAACAATGGTAAGGAAAAAAAAAAAAAAGGGCTAGAAACATTAACATAAATATGAAAACATATATGGTATAACAATGGTAAGGACAAAAAAAAAAAAAAAAAAAAAAAAAAAAGGCTCGAAACATTAACATAAATAATTTTTTTTTTTTTTTTTTTTGTTGTCCTTACCATTGTTATACCATATATGTTTTTACAGCCCTGAAGATGGCTTGTATGGCAAGCCGAAACGTTGGCGGCAATAAATATACATTTTAGCAAATAAAATGTGTTTTATTGAATAAGAACACTGACCGAAACCCCGACGATCAACGCTTCCTACTTCCGAACGGTCGACCATATCTTCTCAATGAAAATTATTGTTTTTATTATAACAGATTTTTTTTTCTTTTTCAACGGTAAAATATAATTAATTGAATCCTGCATGCTATCAGGTATAATACTAGATATGACACAACTCAAAAAATATACACACATCGTCAATGAGTATTTTTTTTTTCTTTTGTACTCTTCCTCCTCTGTCTCCCGCTGCAGTGTCCAGCAATAATCCGCCAGCATCTTCTCATTCCATTTGCCAGTATATCTTTTTTCCATTCTGGATATGTCTTGGTGGAATCGTTCTCCATGTTCGTCCGAAACTGCACATTTGGGGCGAAAAAGTCTAGGTGACTATGCAGGAAATGTATTTTTAAGGACATATTGCATTTCAATGTTTTATATGAAGTAAGCAGTTCTTGGACTATTTTTCGGTAGTCTCTAGATTTTTCGTTTCCCAAAAACTTAGCACATACCTCTCGAAAAGCAATCCAAGCCTTTTTCACAGTAGTATTTAACTTTGCTTCAAATGTGAGGTCCTTGAGTAGATGTCGAATTTGGGGTCCTACGAAAATTCCCTCCTTTATCTTAGCATCGCTGAGATGCGGAAATTTTTGTTTTAAGTACATGAAACCTTCTCCTTCCTTGTCCATCGCTTTTACGAAGTGTTTCATTAGCCCCAATTTTATGTGGAGAGGGGGTAAAATTATTTGGTTTTTGTCTATTAATGGAGGATTGGTAATGTTTTTTCCACCTACTTTTTCCTTACGCTCTGGCCATTTTTTTACGACATAATGGTCTCCTCTTTTTCTGCTGTCCCACTCGCACAAAAAACAACAAAATTTAGTGTAACCTCCTTGGAGTCCTGTAAGCATGGGTACCACTTTAAGATCTGCACAAATGCGCCATTTGTACTCATGGTACTTGATTTTTTGTAGAAGTATCTTCATGTTGTCAAAGGTTTCTTTCATGTGGACCGAATGAGCTACTGGGATAGATGGATGTTTGTTTCCATTATGAAGGAGTACTCCTTTTAAACTAATCTTGGAGCTGTCAATGAATAGTCTCCATTCCTCTGGATTGGTTGGCAGATAAAGTTCCTGGAGCAAATGAAATACATCATTGCAAAATACAAGATTTTCTTCCTTTGCGAGAAAAAGCATAGAACTCCTGATTCCCGTTTTCTGAAGAAAGATATATTCACGCCTCCTTCCAAGAGATTCCATTGTTGCAACCTTGACCCAAGCAGCTGAGCTTTTGATTTTGGGAGATCTAAATCACGAACAAGATCATTCAATCGTCTCTGATTTATGAGCAGTGGCTGAGTTTCAGAGGGGCTGGACGAACTTGGATTTCTTCTTGTTGACTGGTTCCAGGTTGAGGTGAAACGCTTTCAGAATCGCTGCCCTCCTCAGAACTAAGACGGAACTTACTCGGATTTGGTGGGATGGGCATGGAGGCATCATGTGGAGCTGGTCTCATGGCAGAGGGGATGTTGGGATAAACAATTTTCTTTTTGCTCTTGAACGAGAAACCTTTGATTGTGGTCATGCAAAAATAGCAATCGGTCACGTGATTTGTAGGTTCTTGCCATATCATGGGAACAGCAAATGGCATTGACTTATGTGTCCCATTTAGCCAACCAGTCAGAGAACGTGAGCATGAACTACAGCATATTTTAGGAGCCCAGGATTTGTCCTGATCACTTACTTTACATCCAAAGTATAACTCGTATGCCTGCTTCACCAGCGGAGTCAGAGGTTTCTGAGTGGACTTGAATGTGACTTCACCACAAACATAGCAAAAGGAATCAGGCTTATTTATACACTGTCGTGACATGACAGAGAAAAAGTGAACTGTTCCCAGAACAATGATAGCACAACTGAATATCCAAATAAGTGCGTTTAGCGAAAGCCTCGACAGTACTGATCAAATCCTAGAAGAAAATAGTGACAAGAGAGGGGCTGAGTGGGAGGGGGGGAGTTGTGGTATTGAGGGTGAAAGGGGGGCAGGTAAGGATTTGAATGAAAAGGATACCACCATAAAAGAGAAAGGAAGGTCATTCCCCTAAAGATCCAGGTAGAGACCAAATCCCTGCCTCAAGATCAAAAACTGAAAAAATACTTTTAGCCATATTTCTTCAACCACTTGTAATATTCCCAAAAAATTTTTTTTCTTTCAAATATACTTCATTGCGATCAAAATCATCGGGCTTTTGAATTTTTTTCACTATGTTTTGATGCCAAAAAAAATTCGTCAAATTTACAAAAAACTCACATTTTTGGATAAAAAAAACTAGAATTTCTCAAGAAACTGTGCGTGATAGACAGAATCTGACTTCAAATTCGTGTTCAGCACATTTGAAAACAGTAAGAAAGCATGTTTTGGTTTGAAGGAGGATTTTCGTGCAGAACAGTGTAATTTTAGCTTTTTTTAGAGGGAAATAAAGCCTCGTTCTTTTTAAGGAGATCCACACCGATGCACATATGTATCCATGCAGCATTTATACGTAGATTTACATATATGTACTTCATTTTTTTAATCTACATTAAGTAGTTCTTTTATATAGTGTTTACTCCTAAATTTAAATTCAATATTATTTTCCATGGATCAGGTATATTAATAGCAAATTCAGTAATATTTTATTATTTCTAACTTAAGAGTATATTAAGATTATATTATTTATTCGTTATTTTACATATTATGGCTTACTAAAAGAAAGTTGATTTGTTAAACCCATCTTTGCCCTAAAAATAAAACCTATATACACCTATAGCCTACCTCTTAAAATTGTGTTGCAAAATATTTCTCGGAAAACATACAGTGAATTATCGCCTATTTCAATTAATTAATAAAAACATCTTCTCTAATTCACCTTATAATAGAAAAACATTACATTTCTTAACAATTTTTATCTAACATTTATTTGAAACTTTTCGTAGAGTTTAGTGAAATTCCTCTTTGTAGTTTATACCATTATTGAGAAGAATTTACGATATTGTATTTATATCTTGGTTTTATGTGATGAATCGCCATAGTAGCGGTCCCACAAATGTATAAATAAATAAAACAAAAATCTTACTACATATATATATATATATATATATATACAGTAAGATTTTTACATAGTAAGATATATACATATGTGTGTGTGTAAATTTTAACGGGGGTAATTTTTCTTATGAAGTAGGTAGGATCGATATAGATTTGAAGAAATATTTTCTGTTATGAGTGCAATATTCTTTCTGCGGAAAGTGCTAAAATCAATTAAAATTTTAACAAAACATGTACAAAATATCATAAAGAAAAATTTAGAAAAAAAAAAAAAAATTAGAGATAGAATCCCCCCAGAATGAATGCCTCCATGGATAAAAGAGATTAAATTGGATAGAATGAGAGATAGATTATGCGATATCTTTCACTTTCCAAACACAAAGAGTTTGTTTTAGTTTGATAACAGACTCAGCATTTGATAAGTAACAGATATTTCCACTCACAGCTGTCGGTAGCAGATAACTGCATACCTACTCAATACCGGTGTCGACTCTATTTTCAACAGTCTGTAATATATATATATATATATATATATATATATATATATATATATATATATATATATATATCGGGGGCGAGGTTAGCTCAGTGGTAGAGCACTGGACTAATAAGCTAGAGGACCTGACTTCAAATCCCGAGCAAGCACTAAAGATTTTTTCTTCTAGTGTCTTCGTTCATGGGTTGAATTCGGCCTCCCTGGCCATCCTTAGGCCAGTAAATTAATTTAATAATGGGTACCTTGTAGTGCTAATGACTGCTAGCAGTCGTAGCAGCCAAGAGGAAAATCAGGCGGCCGGAGCATAGTACTGACCATACTATCTCCCTAGTGTGCCTTATGGTCATGAATCAGATATCTCTATAGTCTCTCAGGGCCCTCGTGGTCTGTTACGTGACTTTTTTTTTAATGTTTGACAAACTTGACTTTTGTTAACCCGCAGAATACCTTTTTTGGACAAATTCGTGAATTCGTGCGAAAGAAATCGTTGCTATTACTGCTTTGAATTTATTGGATTTCAGGTAATATGCAATTTAACCTGTTGAATCGAAAGACACTATTTTCAATGCTATTTATGATGATTCAAAAAAACTAAACTTTTCGTTTCGGATATTTCAAGGTGGTGCAAAACGTTGAAATTATTTCAAGGCATTTGAAATCCATCGAATCTAAGACTTAAAAAGTTTAGTCACAATGGGAGTTGAGGAAATATTAGAAAAAAAAATAAAGTAGATTAAAAACAGAGAAGAGCAGTTTTGAGATCTTCAAAAATTATTTTAAAATATTTCGAAAAGGTTTTGGAAAAAGTGTAATGAAGCCATTAAAAAGGTAACTAAATTTCCTTCAAGAAAGTTTGTTATGCGAAATTTTTGAGTGATCTGAGGTGGAGGAATTGGTGCATGAGAGCCGAAATGTTGCTATTATTCCTATGATCGTTTTTTAGCGCGGTTATGTATATATATATATATATATATATATATATATATATATATATATATATATATATATATATATGTATACATTTATTTATATATATTTGTCTGTTCGCTCTCTAGGTAGAAGACGAATGGTCCGATTTTGATGAAATTTGGTACAAAAATCCGTCGTCCAATTTGAAAGTTCAAGTTCGTTAACCAGCAAAATCCGTCCACTGGAAGATGGCGTTTGGGGCGAAATTCGCGCAAAAAAAATCGTAACGCTTACGTTTTTGAGTTCATGAGCTTGTAAGCACTCGTCTTATAGGCTTCTTGGGCTAGGAAAACGAATGAAACCATTTTCAAGGCGATAGCTTTAACCGTTTTCGAGAAAATTGGAAAAATATTTTTTGAATACCGTTTTTGGTTTGGGTACTTAGAATCATGGGATTCAGTTGAAACATTTTCTGCATGTTCTACTTTAATTAAAACTGATATGTTGAAATTTGTGTTACGTTTGGAGTTAGATGGAACTGTCAACTTTGGTCCTCCTCTGCCTCCCGGCACTTTCAATTCTGACGAAGGCTACCAATGAGTAGCTGAAACGTCCTAAATATAGATTTTTTAACAAAAATCGTATTGAGGATTCTTTAGCCGAATACCACCTTACTTATCACCTCGACGGCTAACTATCTAATCTTCATGCTTTCTAGAAATGTGGACCCAAAATAATAACAGCTTCTATTTTAATCATTTTAAAAGAGTCTAGAGATAAGAACGGAACCGCGCTAAGATGATGCCGTTCCTGCGCGTCAGACTTTTATTTAACCCTCAGTTTTTAATTGGTTCTTGTTGTTTTTAAATCTCATTTAACAGTAGATTTATATTTCCGTAATACAAGTTGATCATAATTGTAGTTTCATGAGTGATGCTTTCTTGCTTCAGGATTTAGTGGAATATATATGTGTGTGTATATATAGTAATCTGAGTTCTCGTCCAACGAGTTAGCGAGTAAAGTGAGCGAGTTAATTGTATTTACTCAACCATTGAGCAGAATGGAGACCCCTGAAGGTTGTATTTAGCCAAGCTTTTGTTCTCAAACAATGTATTGTAGTAGACAATGCACACTATGGAGTAACTACACTATTATCCTTCGTTCTAATACATATAAATAGTTTTACAGATTTTTTTGGTACACAGAAAAAAAAACAACACAAGCAACACCAACAAGAAATAAATTAAAAGAACTGAGATAAAAGAGAAAAAATAATAACTGAAATATTAGAAAGAATAATAATAAAATAACATGTTCAAATTCTAAAGAGATAAGAAATTGAATGAGTTTATTTTTTGGTTTATGAGTGTGAGCTTTTTAAATATTTAAATAGTTTACTTTACTTGTGTAGATATTTAGAGTTTCGATTTTAAAAAGATTTGTAGATTTTGTTAATCTTATTATCCAGAGAGAACACCTCTCTAGATATTAAGAAAGAATTTTGTAAAACAGATTCATTCCTTAATACATTTGTGAGTGTATACAAATTTTTCATTTTTACACTCTGACCAATGTCTTTAGTATACTATAATACTAGCAATTTGAAATGGCTTCGCTCCGGAGCTCTCGAGCCCAAAGTATTAATATCGTCGAGAAGTTATGATTTGTATTTTCTTTCATACTTTCTCATTGCCTAGCAACTAGTGTAGTGCAGAAGAATGATAATTTACTACCTGAAATCAAGTACGGGTTATGTAAGGTGTATAATATACACCATATTATGGTGTTGGAGTGGTATACAACAAAAATAATAAACAGCTGTGTTGATATATTATCCGTTCATTAATGTTTCACAAAAAAAATAAAAAAAATACTAAAATCACCTGTATGCGGTGGAAGGCCAATGAAAAAAATACACAGTATATTCAGCTTCGTAAGTTTGGTTTAAATGATGTAAAATAGTTGTAGTTTTAGCCTTAAGGACCTGAAGAGGCGCCAGAAGGGTTGAAACATGTACAGTAAAGAAACAAATGATATGGAGCTAAATTAATTGTTTATTAATTTTTGTGACGTTCCACCACATTTAAGTAATTTCATACTAAAGGCCACAAAAAAAAACAACAATTCGTTATAACCTACATAAAGTGGGTAATATAAACGAGCCAACGGCAGCCGAAAGGTTGAAGTGAGTTGAGAAAGAGGAGCGTTGAATCAGTTAATACTGATAACAGGGAGTCAGTTTCCACTGTACAACAGCAGGCAGGCTGTTGTATGCCTCATAGCATGCCTCTCTCCTCCAAATACTTCCATTTCAGTACACCACATTCAGTATATATCTTTTTCAATTTGACCGTCGATATTTAAGTCCTACATTCGCAAAAATTCACGAACTAAGTTTGATTATATAGCTACACCAAAGAAAATATATCATGTTTTAGAAATAGACGTTTGATACCATGGCTGTAATCTATAAAACCATAAAAATATACCAATCCATTAATAATTATTAATTGTTCGGTATATATACATTACAATTAAATGATAAGTGAGTACATGAAAAGCTTATTTGTAACTAGTTCAACTTAGCAGAAACAAAAAAAGGGGATCTCTCCGTCGTCTAGTGGCTAATGCTATAGATTCATATGCAGGAGATGGTGGGTTCGATCCCCACCCGTGGCAGGAATTTTCTCATCTCACGGCTCGCTGGGAAAATTCCTCGTTGCCCCCTGGATTTCGGCAATAATGGCCTAAATGTCGATGCGCCGTAAAAATAAATACATAACTAAATGTAAGAAAATGTTTGAATCAAACTGTAGATTGTTACACAGCCGTCCAAATCAAGTATCTATCTTACAAACGGAAATCCTTCTACAACATTTTATTTTATTTTATTTTTTTTATTATTTATTTATGAGCATCTAAGGCGTTTCGCTCCAAACAGTTATTGCATATATTCATCTAAAACCAAATGGTATACATCCAAATATATATACACATACACACATACATACATATACACACATATATATATACATATACATATATAAACATATACACACATATACATACATACATACACACACACATTTATATATATTACATCTATCATTATACATCTATAAACAAATTATATGTAGAAATGACAATATATTCACATCTAAAAACGAATAGTTTATACAAATGACAATATATATACATCTAAACATCTAAAGACAAATGGTATACATATATACATTTAAAAACAAACAATACGTATATATATATATATATATATATGTATATATATATATATATATATATATATATATATATATATATAAACAAATGGTATTTTTTATATACATCTGGTTGATCAATCGGATTACACAATTAGACATAGTTACTAATTCATTAATTACATGTTATCGTTCTTTACAGTTTACCATGTGGTGTAATACAGTTTACCATGTGGTGTAATAAAAAAAAAAAAAAAAAAAAAAAAAAAAAAAAAAAAAAAAAAAAAAAAAGGGGGGGGGGGGTGAAAGTGTTAAATTTGTCCATACATATTAATAGTTTTGAGGTGTCTAAGGATTGCTGGTATGTGTGGACTGCTGTCAGTAAGTAATTCGGTCATGTCATACGGTAAGTCTAGATTTTGACGTCGGCATTCTGTTAGTATGTGTTTTACGGTTAGTTCGGTGTTACAGATTTGACATGTAGGCTTTTCTACATAATATATTAATATATATTTCTACATAATATATTAATGCATTTATATTATATAAGGGCGTTCATTATTCTCTTCGCTATATTGTAATAAGTTACCGTAAAGGTGCGTTTACGCCTGACACCTATCGCACGATATATATCTCAGGTGTCGGATATAATAATTATGATAATTATCTATCCGACATCAGAGATATATTTCCTGCGAGAAGCGTCAGATGTAAACGCACCCTTATTATTGTAAACGCAAGCTTACATTTGTCAAAATTTCTGTCTGACATAAATATCCTGCAATAACTATTAGATGTAAAATGGGGTCACATTAGTACAGTGTGGTGAAATTGGTACGAAACTATACTGCTAGGACATTTTTATTTAATCGATACCAAGGGTACCAAGGGTACCAAGGGTACCAAGGGTACCAAGGGTACCAAGGGTACCAAGGGTACCAAGGGTACCAAGGGTACCAAGGGTACCAAGGGTACCAAGGATACCAAGGGTACCAAGGGTACCAAGGGTACCAAGGGTACCAAGGGTACCAAGGGTACCAAGGGTACCAAGGGTACCAGGGGTACCAAGGGTACCAAGGGTACCAAGGGTACCAAGGGTACCAAGGGTACCAAGGGTACCAAGGGTACCAGGGGTACCAAGGGTACCAAGGGTACCAGGGGTACCAAGGGTACCAAGGGTACCAAGGGTACCAAGGGTACCAAGGATACCAAGGGTACCAAGGGTACCAAGGGTACCAAGGGGATGGCCAAAAAGTGCGAACAGACAAATATGTACCTACATATTTGTCCTGTTCGATCTCAGACAAATATATAAGCTAATTTATGCAATATAGATTTGAGCCAATTTCAACATTCTGTACTAATATGACCCCATTTTACGGTACATAAAAAACATTGCGGAAGAGCCTGCGGAGGAAAATACATTGCGGAGGAAAATCTGTTTCAAAATCTATAGTACTTAAAACTTGGTTGAATCACATCTTTAAAGATTTAAACTTACTGTCATTGACACATGCATTTGCGTTAATACAGACATTTATTCCATTTATTGGGTCAATGATAACCTTGAAGTTGTTTCCCAAAAGCAAAAAAAAAAAAAAAAAAAAAGAAATGTATAAGATTATATATATATATATATATATATATATATATATATATATATATATATATATATATATATATATATATATATATATATGTGGCTTGATCTGGGATATTTAAGCTTTATGTATCACTAAACGTTTTCAGCTTCTCTTCACCACATCACCAAATAAATGTAACCAAATAAGATTTCTACCCCGTTAAAAGAGCTAAAAAAAAAACTGTTTAACTATAACAACTTGAAATAATCACAAAATAATAAAAATAAAAATAAAATTAATAAATTTAGCTTAATATAAAATATATATATTTGTTGGTATCTTTAGTACACAATGAAATATAGTTTATATCTTGCTACATTTATTTATTTAATTTTTATTTTTTTTTCCGGCGCATCAACAAATCGTGGCTATTAGCGCCGACATCCAGGGTGCAGCCAGGAATTTTCTCAGCGAGCCCTGAGATGAGAAAATTTCTGGCGGGCGCCGGTGGGGATCGAACCCACCATCTCCCGTTTATGAATCTAGCGCGCTAGCCACTAGACCACGGGAGACCCCAATTTTTATTATTGTTATATAATTACGTATTATTTTGAAATTATAACATTCCTAATATTTCATAGCAATAATAAAGGGTTTCAGATCGTATTTAGGGCGCTTTAGCAGGCTACCCATGGTCAGGCAGGCCTGTCAGTTAGACCTGAAATATCCGCCTGAAACCGGTCATCTTAACGTGTATATATTCCGGCCGGTCTGTTAGTTAAGACTGTTCAGGCGGCCGGTATATATTCACCTTCAGGCGATCGGCCTTCACGCGGACTGTTCAGGTCTAACTGACGGGCTTGCCTCACCGTGTTAAGGATGGTGACGACCTAGGTGTTTTCTGCACTTTAACCCGGTAGCGGTAGAGCACTGGACTAATTAATAAGTTGGAGGGCCTGAGTTCAAATCCCGAGCAAGCGCTAAAGATTTTTTCTTCTAGTGTCTTCGTTCATGGGTTGAATTCAGCCTCCCTGGCCGTCCCTAGGCCAACCCAGCCTTTAATAAATTTATCAATGGGAACCTTGGGTGCTAATGACTCTAGCAGTCGAAGCAGCCAAGGGGAAAATCAGGCGGCCGGAGCATAGTACTGACCACACTGTCTCATGAATCAGATACCTCTGTAGTATCTGCCCCTCAGGGCCCTTGTGGCCTGTTACGGGACAGATTTTTTTTTTTTTTTACTCTGCAGCCAATTTGTTTATACATATTGGTCAAAAAGCCACACCCCCAGCTAGCCGTATCCTCTATCATCATCGAGCTCTAATGTATTCCGTATTATCAGGAAATGATTACTAATTCTTCGGACCGCTAATTAGATGCATCGCTCTGAATATTAAATAAGTATCGCCAACGCTCAATGAATTTACAAGAAACATCGGGAAGGTGATTAACGCCAACTATTCCATTCAGACAATAACCATTACCCCAAAGGATTTGAATAATATATTTTTATTTTTGTTTTCTGAAGGACATTATTGAACCTGTTACATATTCATAAATACACTTTATACCGGCGAGTCATGAACAATAGAATTAATTGCATAGGTGAATTATGCATTATTGGCCTCGTAAATAGCGAACTTTATATATGGCAAGTTAATGTTATTTTTAAATAATTGTGGAGAGAAATTTCAAAATGTTCCTTGTCCATTTTCTTTGCTGGAATAGTTTGTTTGTTTTGAACGTTTTTACTCCCTAAACATATAGATGCACTCTGGATGAGGTGACGAAAACCTGGGCTTTAAATAAATATATATATATTAGATCAAAATAGTTCTCACTTTACACAACTGAATTTCAAATTAATTTTAAATCAAAATACCAAATTACTATGCGCTACGCACCAGTGTTGGGCAAAAGTCATTCAGAATAATGAATGCATCTGTTATTCATTCTGAATAATGAATAATTTTTTCATTCATTATTCAGTCAATTCAATGAATAATGTAACTTTTTATTTTTATTGATTATTGAATAACAATGATTTATTGAATGAAAATTTTTATTGAATAAAAATGATTTATTTAATGAAATGTTTTATTGAATGAAAGTTATTTATTCAAATAAAACAATGTTTCGAATGAAATTGATTTATTTGACTGAATGTTTTCGTTAAATACAAGTGATTTATTTTTAAAATCTTAAGTTCATTACACGTTTTCTTACTTTTAATGAAAATTATTTATTTAAGTGATATTGTTTACTGTACTCAACCAAATTATTTTAAATGTATATAAATAATGAATGAAGCATGAAAAATAATTAATTATTTATTAAATAAAAACTAATCAGGCTATGAATAACTGAATAAATAAATACTTATTCAATAAAAATTTATTCAATAATGAGCCAACCCTTTTATTCATTGAATGTAAAATGAATCAGTAGATGAATAACTTATTCAATTAAGAAATTATTATTCAATAAAAATTTATTTAAGTGATTATTAAATAAAATATTTATTGATCTCTGCTAATCACCAATATGGAGACAAATCAACGAATCACTAACCATAAGACATATAATTACAGACCGCCGAGGACGAGAACAATTACACACAGCAACCCTATCTTTCAATCATTGTCATTCATACCCATGATAGCCAATACTTGGACACAACATTTAAACACATACATAATGCAGGAAAGAACCACAAAATTTAACTAAAATACTTTAGTTTTGTTCTTTAACACGTTGGTTTTTAAGACCATCATGCTCCTCGAACCTGATGATCATAAAAACATTTTAAGTAGCCAAAAGAAGTTACATAACAGTGTCTATTTTTCCCCTATTTTTCATATTTATTGCTATTCTACTCAGAAATGTTTCTGAATAAAGAAACAAAATTTAACTAAAATACTTTATTATTGTACTTTAAATTCTTCTTTTTTTAAAATTTGTATGTTGTTTTTCTCTTTTCCAGTTTTGTTTCCAGTATTTTTTATTTATTTTTTTCATAAAACTTAAAAAACGTTTTGAAGCAGACTAAATTGACCGATTTTCAATCTTCAAAATTTTCTTGAGTGCCTTAGTTTTTATACAAAATATTTTTCATGAAATTTCTTTTGGATTTTTAATCATTTGAAAAATTTAAATTTTTTTGCTAAAACATTAATTGCGGATTTATTATGCAAAAACTATCGAACTGGTTAATACACAATTTAGTGTTGTTTTTTTATTATTATATAGTAAACAGTTACTTCCTGAAACATGATGGTCCCAAAAATATTTTAATTAGCCGAAAGAAATTATATAAAAAGTGTCTATTTCTTGTACTATTTTTCATACTTATTAGGTCCTATTTTGCTTAGCTGCAAATCAAGTGTAACATTTCTCTACAATAAAACATTTAACATTTTTTCATTACAAACCATCTGACACCTTCAGAAGGTCTCTGACATAAATGCTTTCAAATTTATGAGCGAAGGAAGTACAAAACGTAATTTGTCCATTATTTTTACATTTAAAATTTCCGCAAACCACAATTACAGTTATTTCAAGTCTTCCGAATATATTCTACCAAAAAGTTGCAAGCCCCTACACCCAGCTAAACAGATGCGCCCTGGACTAAGAATATTTCCGTCTAAAATGTAGGTTGGAGCTACCAGAGCTGAGTTTCATGCCAGATTGGTCAGCAGCTTACCCTTTACGATGCTTTAAATATAGCTACCGTCTAGTACTGTGCAGTTCGAACATCACTTGCATTTAATACTGTATACATAGCCTTTCAAGATTTTAATACCATATGGGAATTTTATATAATACTGGGGTGGCATTTGGTGAAGTATTGGAAAGCATGATGGGCGTGATTCGTTTGGTATAAAGTCCGACTAGCAGGAACTGCATCATCTCAGCGCGGTTCTGTTCTTATCCCTAATGTCATTTGGAAAGGTTGAAATGGAAACAGTTATAATTTTGATTAGACCTTTCATGAAGTAATTTATGACCCCAAATAGGTCACGGTTGCAAGGGTACATACCTCACTACCTGACATAGAAAAATGACTCACTGGCCTTGTCTTTTACTATAATACTAATTTTTCAGATAAATGCAATTAAAAAAAAACAATTAAAAAGTGATTCTAACAAAGAAAAAAAACGTTCAAATGAACAAAACCAACACATTTGAGAATCTTTCTTGTAGAGCATTCAGTAATATTTCGAATATTCAACCGTTTTCGAGATATTAAGGAAAATATACGAAGTTCCCAAAACTTTTCATGTCCATAAATAAAATATTTTATTCTAATCTTTCCTTAATTCCAAAAGTAACCAAAATTTAAACATCTTTTTTTATACGAATTTCTAACACAATCGTGATGATTCGAGATCGAAGTAACGGAAAATATATAAAAACAGAATAATTTTATTTTTACCTCTCTTTTCTCCAAAAGTAACGAACGTTAAATACCCTTAGTTCTAGAGGTGTTTAAACCACGAATGAAAAAAAAGATTCTCAAGTCAGTTAATCGATTTTGTGTACCGAAACTAAAACATAATTTCAAATAATTTCGAAAATTATTAATAACAAATAGAAAATTCTTTTATTAGATACATCGCATCAAAGTATAAGTATAAAATTGTACTAGGAAGCCTATGGACTTAAAACTGTATACACGAACTTCAACCACGAAATTATTAATAACAAATAGAAAATTCTTTTATTAGATACATCGCATCAAAGTATAAGTATAAAATTGTACTAGGAAGCCTATGGACTTAAAACTGTATACACGAACTTCAACCACGAAATTATGATCCAGAGATTGGGTTGTGCTTGTCAACGAACTTGACCTTTCGTTTTCGAGGAGGTATTTTGGTATCGATTTTCATATACATGGTGTCACAGTATTAAAACGACGGGCTTCGTGTATTGATGGCGAATCGAAAAACTAAGTCAAAAAGTCCTTAAAAAACGAAAACAAAAACAGTGTTTTTTAGCCAAATCCCGATACGAAAAAAACACCTAAATACAAAAGTTGTAGCTTATTAAATTATCCTTGAGATGAGACCAACGTCTAAGCTTGAATATTGTACGAGATATCCATCGGATGGACATTTTGTTCCATAAAGCGTTAGACATTTTTTGATTCGACGAACCGTCTGCGTGTTTTTTTTTTTTTTTTGTCAAATTCTCACTAATTCCTTAAAGGAATAATTGTGTAAAAAAATCATAATTTCTGTACAAATTAGTATCTGATCTAAATTGAACGCCTCAATCAGACGCGAAACGATAAATTAACGAACAATATTATTTGTATCTACCTTATATTTCATATTTGAAAAAAAAAAAAAAAATGAGGGATTATTTTTTTCAGTTTGTGCGTTCCACGCGCTTACCCGTCCACACAACCAGATGGCTTCACAGGATCGACTTTATAAGTGGGTTTTCTTCCTGTTTGGAGTGATGAAATGCGCTAAAAGGTGCATGTATATATATATATATATATATATATAGGAAAATAATACTAACAATAAAAAATATTAATTAAAGAAATGTAGAATTCGATCTATTCCAGAGTTAGAAGGGAGTCTAAAATAAGAATTGTAATCTTGAGATGGAAGAGGCTATATGTAATCTGTGACGTCTATTTTAATACTCAGAATTTGTAATCTGTGACGTTAATACTCACAATCTATATTTAACGGATTACTCCTACTGTCCATTAATAAATCAATGTGATTTATATAATGACTCCAGATGAGTCAATATTCTATCATATATTCAGGTTATCAATATTGTGTCGATTTCAGGAATTGTTTTAAAATATTTTATAATTGAATATATATAAATGATTTGAGTCTTTTTGCGAAGACCACATCCAGTTACTTTTGAAGTAGCAGTAGTGATTTATAACAGTTACTCGTACTCGCTGATAAGCTTACTGATTAGCTTAGAGGTTCTTTGCTGGTTATCTATTACTACTTGACTCGTTATCTACGGTTATAACTCATATTAGATAATGGGAAGCAATATTTATTAATAAAAAGGTTAATATGATCAAAATCAATTCTCTCAACTACGAAAAACGTTATTAAGCATTAAAGTTAACTGTTTTGCAGATTATGAAGGATAACATAAACAATGATATTTGTAAACACACATACTTTATTCCATTTTTTCTCTTTCTCTTTTTGGATATTTTACATTTATTTAGCATTATGGGCATCCGTGCTATGCGTTTCCGCTCGCTCAAGATGATATCAAAACTCTAGTCAATCCAACTCCCTAAAATTAGGAGACTTGTATTAATTTTAGCGACTCTAGTCTATCCAACTCGCTAAAATTAATAGAAATCTATTAATTTTTCCGAGTAAGAAACCAATCGCCTTTTCTTTGTCAGGAACATCGCAAACTAATTGTAAAAGACCCATTTTTTCTCACTAACATAAGCAGAGCTTTTTCATAAACAAAAGCTAATTCACTGTTGAAGGTTACTTTATTCCCAGCAAGAACCAATACAATTTCTCATCGGAATCCTCCAACAGGAAGCCAAAGGAGTTATGCGCATGCGCTGAATCACTGATACAATCACTACTGCTACTTCAAAAGTAACTGGATGTGGTATTTGCAAAATGACCCAATGATTTGATTTTCTATGAGAAAACGAATAAATAAAAACTTTAGCTTTATTATGGCATATTAGAAAAATTGAATAATAAGAGCAATCCTATTACAGAAAATTTATAACATACTTTACCTATGTATCTATACATATCCCCCCAAAAAACTAATCTTGAAAATAAGAGGCCAAGTTCCAGGCTCCTCCTAAATACAGTTTGGCTATGAAAGTTATGATGTCATAGTATTGGGCCACGTTTTAGGCTCTTAATACCTTGTCAAGAACGTAATATACCCTCTCACTTATTATTGAATTTCCAACTTGGCCAGTTTCGTTAATTTAATCTTTAACTGGTTCAAAGTTATGATAGGGTAAAAAAGAGGTTATATTATGAAGATTACGTATACACCGACTAAGGAATGCAAAAAAAAAAAATAAATAAAAGAACACAATTTGCAAAAAATCAAGAATAGTGGTCGATCATAGAACTACACGAGGCAAGAAACTACCCTGAAATACACTGATAAAGCTCAGTTCATAACAATCAGTTCAACTGTGCAAATAAACCATCAAGATAAATTGATTTGATTATCATGTTCAGAACGCCTACTTATTGATTTCTTCGAATAGATGGAATCATCTTGTAAGTGGTATATAATGACATTATTACTCAACGATTTTTAAATTGCTGGCAGCATGTGCCTTTTATCTTTTATTTTCTTTTTTTTGTTGTCATCTTTCAATTAACTATATTTTCCTTAAGAATCCAACAGCCATTATCTTTTTATCTTTAAGTACTTCCACAGGTAATAGTTCCAAAGGTATTTGATATGGGTCAAGCTAATTAACTCGATGTTTACAGGTTATCGTGGTTTTTAATTAGTCTAGACTTTATATTGATAATAATAATAATAATAATAATAAAATTCAATTTAATTAATAAATAATACTGTATAATAAATAATAATAATGAATCCCAATCTGCAAAGCAATAAGCATGAAACTCACTGGTGCGTGGGTTCTATTCCCGCTCCACCCAGATAATATGTTCTACAATTATTTAAGTAAAAAATTAAATAATTATATTAAACACATTTTTATTTATGAAAACTGACTGAAACATTTCCAAGACCGGTACCCTAATACTTCGTTTAATATACACACAGTGCGTATATATATATATATATATATATATATATATATATATATATATATACATAAACATACATTAACATTGAACCACATGTTATGCTCAAAATATATTGTGGTCATTTTTCATTGAGATGTTTTTCACAAATTATTTAAAGAAAATATCCATAGAATCTGTTTGAAGGCTTCCCAATGACTCCAGAGATAAGCAAACATATGGAAACACGCTCAAATTGCGCTTTTATTTATGAGAATTCAAGACAACTTAGTGCATCGTGAAATTTTGATAAAACACGAAGAAATGCTCGATAAACAGATTCTTTGCTCTGATTTTGACGTCAGGTTTGGAAGGTATTTGATGTTGACAAAGTATTGTTTCCAAGCAATATGTCTTATCTACAAATTCTGCTCTATTTTTATTTTTCCGTTCGTGACCTCACGAAACCGTTGAGACTAAGGCAAATAACAAGAATAAAAGATTTTCACGGATATTTCCGTGTTCACGGAGCTTTCGAATAGATTCCTTACATCTACTACGATTTCCGAACAGGTTTCGAGATACCTAATGATATATCCGAAAATTCCAAGAAAAAACTACGCTTTTTAATTTTCTAAAACACAACTGACCTATTGACTTATACAAATTATTTTCAATCGAAATTAAGCTGCTTTCCGATTTTCTTGGAAATGTTTCAGTCACTTTTCATAAATAAAAATGTGTTTAATATAATTATTTAATTTTTTACTTAAATAATTGTAGAACATATTATCTGGGTGGAGCGGGAATAGAACCCACGCACCAGTGAGTTTCATGCTTATTCATTTGCAGATTGGGGATTCATTATTATTATTTATTATACAGTATTATTTATTAATTAAATTGAATTTTATTATTATTATTATTATTATCAATATAAAGTCCAGACTAATTAAAAACCACGATAACCTGTAAACATCGAGTTAATTAGCTTGACCCATATCAAATACCTTTGGAACTATTACCTGTGGCAGTACTTAAAGATAAAAAGATAATGGCTGTTGGATTCTTAAGGAAAATATAGTTAATTGAAAGATGACAAAAAAAAAAATAAAATAAAAGATAAATGGCACATGCTGCCAGCAATTTAAAAATCGTTGAGTAATAATGTCATTATATACCACTTACAAGATGATTCCATCTATTCGAAGAAATCAATAAATAGGCGTTCTGAACATGATAATCAAATCAATTTATCTTGATGGTTTATTTGCACAGTTGAACTGATTGTTATGAACTGAGCTTTATCAGTGTATTTCAGGGTAGTTTCTTGCCTCGTGTAGTTCTATGATCGACCACTATTCTTGATTTTTTGCTAATTGTGTTCTTTTATTTTTTTTTTTTTGCATTCCTTAGTCGGTTTATACGTAATCGTCATAATATAACCTCTTTTCGTCTGATTGTGTGCCTACAAAGAGTATCATAGATATTATTTTTAATTTCTCTGAGTTTGTTGTTTTGTACGTTCGTGCAGTATTCTTGGCAGGTTTGTTGTGTAGTATCAACATTTTCTTTTTTTTTTTGTCTTGTATAGTCACTGTTTCTATATCAGTTTTTGTCTTGTATAGTCACTGTTTCTGTATCAGTTTTTGTCTTGTATAGTCACTGTTTCTATATCAGTTTTTGTCTTGTATAGTCACTGTTTCTATATCAGTTTTTGTCTTGTATAGTCACTGTTTCTATATCAGTTTTTGTCTTGTATAGTCACTGTTTCTATTTCAGTTTTTGTCTTGTATAGTCACTGTTTCTATATCAGTTTTTGTCTTGTATAGTCACTGTTTCTATATCAGTTTTTGTCTTGTATAGTCACTGTTTCTATATCAGTTTTTGTCTTGTATAGTCACTGTTTCTATATCAGTTTTTGTCTTGTATAGTCACTGTTTCTATATCAGTTTTTGTCTTGTATAGTCACTGTTTCTATATCAGTTTTTGTCTTGCATAGTCACTGTTACTATATCAGTTTTTGTCTTGTATAGTCACTGTTTCTATATCAGTTTTTGTCTTGTATAGTCACTGTTCCTATATCAGTTTTTGTCTTGTATAGTCACTGTTCCTATATCAATATTTCTTCGATATTTGTACGTCCGGGTAGCCAGATCATTGTGATGATGTTTTGTTCCTGAAATTTGTGTAGCTGAATGTATATTTCTTTTACGATGGTGTGTTTACTGTAGATATTGTTGAAAGTTAGCAATAAAATGAGTCAATATGAAAATAATAGGAAAATAATATGTAATGTTTTTATTATAATTAAGGTGTACACAGCAGTTGTAAAATTAATTTTATTTTGTGTTCTCTTCAAACTTTTATGCATTTAGTTGTCTTATTGACTGATAATTGTTGCTGAGCTCTTAAAATAAACGAAAAGAAAAATTGTTGCTGCTTTTATCACAAGCTCATGGAATTTAAGGGATATTGGTTGGACTAATGAATGATTAAAAAAAAATTGAATTCGTGTACTCAAAATTGACGTAACTCATGAAAATGTTTTCCTCATGTTTGGCATTCATATATTACTATAATAAGTACATTTGTCTAATGCTTAGGAAAGTGGAAGTATTTTGTTTGTTTTCTCTAAAACGTTTGAAAAATTAAGTAAAAGGTGACCATTGGAAAGCTTAATAAATGTTCTACAATTTATTAATTTATTATAAGGGATTCCCATCTATGGCGATGACCCCTTATTATAAAACAGATACTTATTAATATGGTGTAATCCTTTTTTTCAATTTACGTTTAAATAACATATGAAGGGGTTGGGGCAAAACAGTGCCAAGCAACATTTCTAACTAAACTTAACTGTATCTGCTTTAAGTTGGATATTTTGTGGGACTATCAGCCTTTAATGCGAATGCTACTAAAATATGACTACAAGCTCTGCCTGCTATATAATCTTGTTGCCCTAATAATTTTAACTGATAGCCCCACATAATATCCAACATAAAGCAGCTACAGTTAAGTTTTGTATAAAATGGTGCTTGGCACTAGTTAAGTTTTGTTAAAAATGCACTATTTACCACGACCCCTTCATATGCATATATAGATAGATATAAAACACAATTCATTTTTAGATGAATAAAAACACAATACGTTTGTCTAATAATATCAGATTATTAAAATGAACAGTTGTTAAAATCGTAAGCACAAAAAGCGGATGGAAGATTGACTAGAATTTCGTGTATAAATTAGTGTTATTTAAATTATTTTGATGACCTCTTACTCACCTAAACAAAAATATATATTGTAAAAATAAACTAAATATTAGGAAAAGATGTTTAATCTACTATATATTTGTCAAATACCACTCACTCACTCACTGACTCCACTCACTGACCTATCATCGCCCAGCCCAAACCGCTTGACAGTAAAACTTGAAATTTTGCATGGACACTCTCTATAGAACGTAGATGCTCGCTAAGAAAGGATTTTTTTATATTCGAATTTTTAAGTATTTTTTGAGGGGTTTAAAGTTTTCGTTGGTTAGAGCAGGCAAACCTAGGCAGCATGTGTTCCTAGGACGACAAAAAACAGCTGTTACCGTACTGAATCTATTTCACAGTATTATTTTTAATTGAGGTTCATTTCCACTATGATGGCAGTCCTTGAATTACTAGAAATAAACTGTGATTTTGCCCCTCATAGAGTTTACGCCCTGATGATGGCCCATCCGAGGTAGTAATATCCCGAACCACTAGACACAAAAATTTGAAATTTTGCACGGACAATCCGTTTAGAATGTAAACACTCGCTAAGAAAGGTTTTTTTGATATTCAAATGTCTAAGTACTTTTAAGGGGGGGGGGGTTGAATTATGAAGAAGTTCCTCATCGGCTCAAAAATGGTCCGATTTTGATAAGATTTACTACAAAAATCTTTCTTCTCATTTAAAAAGTGAAGTTCATTAACCAGCTGAATCCGTTTACTGGAACATAGTTTTTGGAGCAAAATTTACGCGAAAAAATCGGAACGCTTACATTTTCGAGTTCATATAATTGCAGGTACTCGTTATATGGGTTCCTTAACGTAGGGTAACTAATGAAACCATTTTTAAATCGATTTCTGTAACCGATTACGAAAAACATTGATAAAATATTATTCCAAACTAATTTTCTGTTTGGGTATTCAGAAACGATGATTGGTTCACTTGAAACTTGTACCAGGTATTTGACATTCATCTAATCTAAGATATTTAAACTGGTACCGTTTGGAGGTAAGAAGTATATAGGGGAAAAAATGTATTAATGGTGATACAAAGTTTTCGGATCTCAGAATATTTTCGAAAACATCTCGAATATATATATATATATATATACAAATTTGAACCACCATGATTTTCGGTCCCTAGGGGTTCTGAAACGCAGCATTTTCTTGTCGACACTTCTACCTTATAAGCAGGGTTCCTCCCTATGGAGGGAGAGAGGAACCGCGCTAAAAAGGGCTTCAGTCCAAAATTAGCAGTTTTGAGAAAACTAGACTGAAGCCCTTTCTGCATGGAGTAATAAAATTAGGACTATGTTTCTATGGCACCTATGTATTACACTCAAGTCCTTTTAACATAGAAATGTGTAGTTACCTTCAGAGACAATGAATCCATCACTAACTCATTATGGAAAAAAATTGACTGAAGCTCTTTTTGCATGGATCGATTCAATTTTATTAACTATTTAAATTAATAAAATTAAATACATTTTCAGTTTAATTGGTTTTATTTAAACGTTCCCTTTGCCTTTTTTAACTTCTCGGCCATGTAAAGACCACGCGATCCCAAATGGTCAGATACTATATAGACGTATCTGATTACACTAACAGCACCCAAGTGAACTTACAGCACACTTGGGTGTTAGTGTGGTTAGTAAAACAGATAAACATTAAGCGACGCTCGAACACTAGAATAATAAATCTTTCAGTGCAACTTCGAACATAAGTCAAGTGTTCTACCATTGAGTAAACCTTCCCTTACCTGTGCAGAATAAATTTATTAATTTGCCCCTACCGGCGATTTTTTTTTTACTCTATTGCAATAAAACTCAGTAGATATTATACCTAACTAATGAGGTATACATAAACTAAAAATAAAATAAAAACTCCCAACTATTAGAGTTCCTGAATGAACTTAAATAAAAAATTAATATTTAAGTTGACTGTTCATAACAATTATAAAAGAGAAAAAGTATTCATGTTTATACTGAATTTATTTGAAGAAAGTTCTTGAGAATTGCGGCGTTGTGAGGAATGTGCTTAGGCATGCAGCTCTTTCGTGGCGGTATTTTTTTTTTCAATATCTCTACGCCCGACTATTATTCTCATAAATCCTTGATCAACATCCTTATTAAATATGTGCATCTAAATGATGACCTTAGGAAGTTGCAAGTGCATGTGGGTTGATGACCGCTATACGGGCAAGGTGTGGTTGCATTCTTATCTATGTCTGCGCTCTTGTCAATTAAACCGAATCATAAAGTATCCAGCTGTATCAGTATACTGGAGCATGTTTTTTTCATAAATCTTAACTAGCTTATAAAACCTCTACACATTTAGAAAATTCCGCAGCAATTGTGGTTGCACTCATGTGAAAAATTTCCTCAAATCCTTTCTTTTAAATCTCAAGGTGTCCCCATAAAAATTAGTATATATGTTTATGGATACGATAGCGGGTACAATTTTGGACCTTTTTCTCCGGACCTGGGTATACATGATTCTCATATAACTAACTCTATAAGATGAATTCTTAAGCCAGAAAACAAGACCATACAGAGTAGAAGTTTAATATGAAACCAAACTATGTCTTTACCTTTAGCGAATGTAATTTTTGCTGTTTTTAAACGAAACGTAGATTTAATATACTACTAATGAGAATCATACCTTGTGAAAAAAAACAAAAAGAACTTTTCCGTATATAAAGAGTTAAGACTAATAAATAAATGAATTATAAAATAATTTATTCTTATTACCTCATTTGATTCTAACTATGACTGTGTCTAAAATTGATCTTGAAAGTAGTATAGAGCCAATAGTTTTTTTCGGCATATTTCTCCACCGACTGGTTTTGAATGGTGCTTAGGTAAAAAAATAAAACCTGCTAACGGATGTGGAAAGATAGGTTAGTATGACACGAGTATTGAGTGCCAAGGCATCCCCTGACAATAGGACTTACTTTCTAACACGTGCGTATACTACATATCCCAGGAGACGACGTACAAGGTTCCAGGTTGAGTACTTACAGAAGTAGCAACATCTTGTCCATGAAGGGGCTTCGTGTGTTCTTTAGTTCTGGGTTTCTTCATTCTTCTTTTACGTCATCATAGTGTGATTCCATAACATTTGGTGTGGTTTGGAATTCTTAAA
The DNA here is from genome assembly GCA_946811695.1 of Gonocerus acuteangulatus. NCBI lineage: Eukaryota > Metazoa > Arthropoda > Insecta > Hemiptera > Coreidae > Gonocerus > Gonocerus acuteangulatus. The sequence goes on from OX328125.1 coordinate 27,658,914, forward strand.
GCGAAAACTCTTGATTTTGCGACTTCAAGGGAGCGAACCAACTCTGAAACGTCAAGCAAAGCCCTCGAAATTTATTGAACTTTCAAATGGACAAATTCCACTTATATTTCATATTTTTGCTTTCAGCTGACGAACAAGCATCATATATTACCTGAGGAAGCCGGCTGTAATACCGGAGAAAATTTGTGGTTTAAGAAACCGCACCGCTGGTGATATATGCCAGAATGTAGGATGAGCTGAAATCCCTCAGTGACGTAGTTTAAAAGAGAATATTACCAATAGTTTGCAACAGGTTTCATGATATTTAATAAAAAGTTAGAAAACTCCATTAAAACTGTGCGTTAATGTCAGTTTGTAAACATTTTTATTACGAATAGTTTTACCGTGTATCGATGCATAATACATAACAAGGTCTTTGGGACGGGTTGCCTAAAGGTAACACTAGATTTACCACACGTCATTTTGACTGTTCTGGCCATTTCAATTCAAAATTCCTACTACATATAACATTTGCTTTCCTAAATGATGTTATGGCTTTTGTAGCTATAAGTAGAGAATACATTTATTGAACTTAATGTTACTTTATGTATATTAGTAACAAATATATTTTTTATTATTGACATTTATACCAGTTTCATGTCTGGTAAATCTAGTGTTAAAGAAATGTTACCAACAAAATTTGAATTCCAATCAAAATTTCTGGTCTTACAATAACGATTGACTGATCTATATATTCATATTTTTCCCCCTTTAATGTTTTTATTTTCTTCCTTATTCACTACATTTATTTTATTTTTTAATCTATATTTTTTTTATATAACTAAATCAATCATAAAAAGTGTGATTAATAAAAACGATAAAGAATATATATATTCTGACTTCCTTATAAAACCTGGTTTATGATATCAATTTGAGTGAAGAGAAAAAAAATGCCGAAACTTGAAAGATGTTTTCAAGGACGAAATTCACGTAGTAAACAATAAAAATTATGAGTAATAAAGGTGTGATGATTGTTATAATTATTTTATCGCCACCTGTTAGCCGCTTTATCATGGAATGTTTGTTATCAGGAATTCCAAAGATAAGAATAATATCAGTCCAGCTGCCGCTTCCTACCGCTGAAGGTCTAGGTGTTTGTACCGTTCATAGGGGTTCCTGCATCATTATCCGTTATTTTCTTTGAAGAATTAGAGTTCCGCTTCGTTGATACTAATTAATTTGATAGCTAATTGAATTAATTAATTCTAATAATGAAGAAATTCCTCTTGTCCGTTTGGTGAAGGCATAACCGAGTGCTTATGTATTTTTCATAAATACACTTTGGATGTGCTGGTATCATTCCGCTGGAAGTTGAGCACTGTGATTTTCAATTCTAAACTTTCCAAATTTCATGAGTAGTAAGTATTGGATGAAATAACGCTAAGATGAAGCCATTCCTTGAATTAGGACTATTTTAATTGTTTTTATTATGACAGTAACTCCCACAAATCGTAAGATGCGAAATAGCCAACACGGTGTATCGAATAAACATGTTTCCAAGCATATGTTTATTCGGCAAATATGTTTTAAAGTAATGGACCTGTTAACGTTATTTTAATCACTATATTAATATAGAACGTTTTATACAATGATCATGAAAAATGGGACCGTATTCCATTACGAAAGTACAAAACCTATTGACATCTGTAAAGTTAGTATTTATTTAAAAATATCAACCTGCTTGTTATGTTTTGTTTTTGATAATTCAGTCATCAAGTTATAATTTATTTATTTACATAATGGAGCACCAAAATAAAGGTGTTCAGCTCATACATTTACATGTAACTTACATACAATAACCGCTGACATGTAAGGCATTAGCTGTAAAATATAGAATAAAAAAAAAAAGATAGGTTCCAAAAAGGTGAGAAAATAATTGCGTAAATCCTAAAGAGCAACAAAAACATGGAGCAAATAAATTGATATATTGAGTGTTTATAGGATAAAATAAAAAATTGAAATTAATGCTGAATATTCAAATTTATAGTATCACAATTATGAAGGAGTTGGAAAAACAATAACAAGATTTTTTGGGCGAGTAACTGTAAGGTTATTACGCCCTAGATTCAATTTATGTTTCATATTAGTGTTTGTTTGTGTTATTTTTTTTATTATTCTTTAATTTTTCTTTATTCATTACTATGAATAATCATTTAAAGTATTTTAAGATTTTTAGGAGTTAGATTATTTTGTCTATAGGTTGCAGTCAATTTTTAGGAGTCTCAGCTACATTCCGAGGTATATTTAGCTTCCTGAAAATTGTTTCATATTTCAGGCATTCCTCTATTATATGACATATGGTTAAATCTTGAGTACTTGCATGGATATCATAGAGCATCTCGGGAGTGATCTTTTTTAATGTGATGACAATGTGTCATATGGCTTATTCGAATTCGTGCTGTTACCACTTCCTCCCTTCGATTTCCTCTTTCCGCACTCCTCGTTTTGGTTTTGGGTCTTTTGGGTTATCTTGTTTGAGAATGCTTATTCTAGATTTTCTCCCAGTCGTTTCTCACCCTAATATTTAACTATGTCTTCATGTCGAATGTTTTGCAGACTTGGAACACAGGAGTGTCCCAAGTTTCTATTGCCTTTTTTTCCTGATTTATTGACTCCTTCGTTTCCCGCTAGTCCTGAATGGACTGGTGTCCACAGGAATGTCGTAATTTTGTCATCTAGTGCACTATGTGTAAATAATGGAGGATTTTATATCATGACTGGCCTGATAGCAATGTAGAGCGTAGTGTTATGTGCGGGCTACCTTCAGGTAGTTCTTGTAGCTTCTTTTGGACTAGATAGTTGTTGGTCACATATTTTGCATTCTTTGTATTATGTTAGAAAGCCTTACTATAAAGAATGGAGAGAAGCATAATGATTTTGCTAGTAATAAGAAATAAAGCAGATCTAATTCTTTTTTATAAATTTAGTAGAGAAATTTGTTGAGTTTCCCAGAGCGATATCAGCCGAAATAGACCTCAGCCTGCCGAAACTGGAGAACGGAAGGATGAATGCTAAATGGTGTTTTCCCACTTTTTTCCACATCCCTTTCCAACTTCTCTCCACGGTTTATAAGCGGGTTTCTTTAATCCTAGTTCCCTGAACCAAAGGGAAACGCTAAGATAAGGGAAAAAAGGTCAGAACGGGAGCAGTTGGTGTAGTACTTCTTCGTGCCAATCTCCCATTTAGATGGGGAAGTCTAAATGGCGATACTCAATGATTCAAACTGACCTCATTATTATTTTTGCTTTTACTACTGGTATGAAACTTTCTTACAACTCTTATTTATTTGGGAATTCAATCTAGAATGAAATTCATATTCGTTAAAATTCGTTCTTAACATTTTAGTATGTTTTCTTTCTTTTCTATTTCCTCCCTATAGTAACTCTATAGAGAGGGAGTTTATTCTGCATGTCCCAATTCTTTGCATATAACATACCATTTTTTTTGTAAGTACCACATTTTTGTTTAAAATATATAGATTTTATGTACAAAATATTTTAACTTTATATACACTGTTGTGTATACATTCATTATGATTTCACACTTTTAACTTCGACGACCCAAAAATTCTTTCTACAGGACGAAACAAAAAAATACTACAGATCTCTGAATGTGTACACATTAACCTAAACAAAAACAATATGAACTACAAAACAGACAAACAAGGCATTTCTCCTATTTACGCTAATATTTTTCAAAAACTCTCCCGACCTCCCACCTAGTATTTTCCCATGCCCCTTGTGTATCCTTCCATTAACACCTTTTTTCTTCTTTCCTGTCATAAAATGCCTTTGATCCCTATCGACCTCCTCCCACTACCTGTTTTGTTTTCAGTTACATATACCCTAGTAGATCCCAGTTTTCTTATATACTTCCACTATGGTTACTTAAGTGTTAACTTTGGTCTTCCTCTCCCTCCCGGCACTTTCATTGGCATGTAGTATCTTATTTCTCTGTTTAAAATTAATTAATATTACTTGTATACAACTCAATAAAATTGTTTTGTTTTTTTTGTTTCTATTGATTTTCTAGAACTAATTTCTAGATACACACTAATGTTCACTTTACCTGTACATTAATGCCTTAATTGTTCTAATAATTTAACAAAAAATTGTTCTTTTATAATAAGTTGAATGGTATTTATAGACCTGTCACTTATCTCACTTATAAACTTTTTTTCTGTGTATTAATTTCTATTTTTTCTTTTTCTGTCATTTTAGCTGACAAAGGCTACCAAAGAGTAGCCAAAACGTCCTGATTATAGATTTTTTTTTACAAAAATCGTATTGAGGTTTTTCTTTAGCCGAATCCCAACTATTCCCTGATTGCTTATCACCTCGACGGCTAACTATCTAATGTTCATTATGATTTTGATACACAATATCAGTTAGTGAGAAGTATCATATTGCTATTTGATTTCTATGTGAATTCAATATACCTAACCTATTGTATATCTAATAAAATGTAAATCTAGTATCTAATGTAATTCTAATAGAATAGAATTTACAGAATTACCTATAAGAATAATCTAAATTTAAAATTTAACATATACGAAATATAAAGATAACAGATTCTTTCCTCATACAGAGAAAAAAAACGACATATGAAGTTATCCTGATGCAGCAATCAAGAATTACTGACGAGAAATATCTACGTTTCAGGGGAATCTTTAAGTGCTGGTTTCTCCATGAACTTTTGGTTGTCAATCTCTCTCTCTTTCTCTCTCACTCTATCTCTCTCTTTCTATATTAGTACATATATATATATATATATATATATATATATATATATATATATATATATATATATATATATATATAAATCAGGTGTTTGTCTGTCTGTCTGTTTGTTCATTATAGAAATCCACACGGTATGACCGATTTTCTCCAAACTTGACACACAGGTAGGTCATGATCTGTCAAGTATCATAGGCTAGGTCAAAATCGTCTAGGAATCACAGTTCGGAGGTCACGGGTTCGAAACTGTGAGCCCGAAAAGTTATAGATTTGCGTTATTAGATTTTAATATTACTTATTTGGATCCTAATTTATTTTTCATCAAGATAAAAAACTTACCTCGCTTGCTTCAGTTGTTGACCTCCTCCACACGACATTCCGGAAGAAAATTAATTCAAAAATTTATTATTATTAACTAATAATTTTCAACACTAATATAAAAGAGCAAAACAATTAATTGTTAAATATATAGATTATTTTAATCAAATTATTGAGGAATACAGTATACATACACAAACCAAATTCTGAGGAATTTGCTTAGATATGAAGCTACTGCAAGACGGATTTTTTTATCTATAATTATAACAAGCAATATGCTCATCATCTATGGGTCCTAAGACGTGAATATATTGTTCCGAATCGCAACATAGGTCAACCCCGTGTACGGGGTTCTTGTCTGTGAGAAAAAAAAAATTATAATGAAATTTAACACCATAAACTGAGAGAAAGCACCAAATGAACTGAAGAAAGTAATGTTATTCTGTGAAAAACTTTCTATTCCTATGAATAATTCATAATAATCTAGTAATTAATAATAATATAACTAATAAATAATTCATTAAATTCACTAGTCGTATTTTTATGTTCATTTAAACCCATGTTTATTCAATGTCATCTTTTTTTCCAGTCATCATGGAACACTAAGAGTTTTACAAAGCCACACAAAAAACACAAAAACTTGATTTAATTAAGACTTTTTGTTGAATCATTGTTAAAATAAATATGTAATTAAAAAAAAAATATGTAGTTATTTAGGCAATGAGGGACATCATTAACCATTTCCTGCAGGTTTGGTACACTTGATTCGTCACATCATGTAAACTTCGTAACATGGTTTAAGGAGAGGAAAAAAGAAACATGCAATAGAACAAGTCTAACAGTATCGAAATTTAAGCACTACTTCCTCCGGCTAAGGTGCTCTTAACAAAATTTGCAGCTGAACCATTTGATGGAACTATGTGATTAGGAGCGTCGGAATTTCTCGAGCGCATTTCTAGATGACTTGCCGAGAAGAAAAACGCTACAAGGAAAAAAGTCCGACTCGCAGGAACTGCGTCATCTTAGCGCGGCTACGTATATCTTGGAGAAATGGAATAGATTAGCATCACAAATCACAGGAAACTGACAGCCACTGCCATCATGATTACCACAGCCACTCCAAACTTATTACCAATACATTTAACCGTTTGTTAGCTTATTTTACTACAATAATAATTTTACTGATAAATGCAATTTAAAACTAGAAACAACCAATTAAAAAGTGAGATAAAGAAAGAGAAAAACTATTTCAAAACAACAAAACAAACACTTTTTACGTTTTAAGCGCTTATATCTCTCATTGACGTTGCCCCATCGAATATTGCTTCAGAATATTTTTTGTAGAGAATTTAGTAAGCATTCGAATGGTCACTTTCCACTTACCACGATTTCCCAACCGTTATTTACGAAAAATGTATGGAGATCCGAAAACTTTTCACGTCTATTAATAAAATATTTTTTTTTCGCATACTTCCTTAACTTCAAATATAACCAAAATTTAATCATCTTAGTTGGGATTAATTTCCAAGATGTAGAAAATATTTCAATTGAATCCCGTGATTCTAAGTACTCACAAAAAAATAATGACTTACAAAAACATTGATTCCACTTTTCTCAGAAACGGTTACAGATATCGCCTTAAAAATGGTTTCATTCGTTTTCTTGTATTAACAAACCTATAAAACAAGTACCTGCAAGCATATGAACTCAAAAACGTAAGCGTTACGATTTTGTTTGCGCGAATTTCGACCCAAACACTATCTTCTAGTGGGCGGATTCTGCTGGTTAACGAACTTGACCTTTCAAATTAGAAGACAGATTTATGTGCCAAATTTCATCAAAATCGGACCATTTTTGAGCCGTCAGGAGCGCGAACAGACAAGCATATATATAAATATATATATATATATATATATATATATATATATATATATATATGTTTGATGTTATTTTTCGTCGCTGGGATAGTATTTTTGGATGGAACGGCATTTTTCTCCAGCGGTGGTACTCCTCCTCACTTCTTCCTTGAATATTTCGAAGGATTCATCTCCATCTTCTTCAGCCAGGTACTTGTTTCTTTCTCGGTGGTAGCGAAGGGAAGAAACAAGCCATTCCCTTGGCTACCACCGAGGAAGAAACAAGTACCTGGCTGAAGAAGATGGAGATGAATCCATCGAAATATTCAAGGAAGAAGTGAGGAGGAGTACCACCGCTGGAGAAAAATGCCGTTCCATCCAAATATATATATATATATATATATATATATATATATATATATATATATATATATATACATTTTAGCCACCTATATTTTCGTGATCTATAGGGTCTGAAACGTAAAGTTTCTAGTCGGCACTTCCGGATTGCGTCATGAGGTCAACCTCATAAGCGGGTTCTCCCTATGGAGACAGGGAGTAACCGCGCTAAAATCATGAAGGTTCTTATCTCATTGGACAAGACTTACCTATTTTTTTTTTTTTTTTTTTTTTTTTTTTTTTTACGTTGCACCGACATCGGGTCTATTAGCGCCTTCATCCATGATGCAGGTGGGAATTGCTTAGGTCTTTTTAATAATTTGTGTTTTTATTATGTGCTGACGGTTTTATGAATTATAGTTGAATTGCACATAATTCCTGTTTTGCCGTTATTTGTATTGATTTATTAAATGGTTTATTGTGAAGTAAGCTTTAATTTAATGATGTGTGATGATAGCTCTGAGGATGGTGGCAGATTAGAAATAGCTGACTGCTTGTACCAAAATTTAAAAAAATATATATATATCTTTTGACAATCCTTCTTGGAAAAATGTACGGGAAAAAGGTGTAAAGTTGAACGATTTCCCGACGAATCATCGCTACAAGAGGGGACAATTTTCAGCGTTGGACTGCTGTAAGGAACGTGATCTATTCACAGAGAGACGTGCCTCTCAAGAGCACGTACAGGAAATATTCGCGGTTGGCAACCATCCGAACTGAAACATAACCTCTGAAGAAGCATTCCTTTTTATGTGATCTTCTTATTCTAAACATAAGGATTCTTATTGAGAGAGAGTGAAGTAACTGCCGTCCCATTCCTGTGGTGAAGGAGATTCTACATTGTCACGAGGTTCCAACCAATTTGGATTTTAGAGCGAGAAGAGAGAGTGAGTGAGAGAGAGTGAGTGAGAGAGAGAGAGAGAGAGAGAGAGAGAGAGAGAGAGAGAGAGAGAGAGAGAGAGAGAATATAATATCAGGTCATCCCAAAAGTAATGTCGGTTTATAATGGCGTGATATAAGGTGTAGGTTAAAATGAACGAAGCACGGTCAAACTAAAATGTATTTACCATGTACTGTTGTGTAACAGTTTCTATTTTGAAACAGAATTTTGGATGCCTGTTCCGAAAAAACCCTTTGCTTTTGAAATAAAGGAAGCTAACGTTTTTCACTTCATAGACAAAATTCATGTTCCTGCCGCAGAAATAGCTTCGGAGACTGCGGAAAAGGTTTCGATAAGTTGAAGCAGCATTTTTTCCTTTATCGAATTCCCAAAGCACAACAAGGCGTAACTGGTGTCTTGGGAGATCTATTTCAAATGAAATTTCAGCACAGACTAATTAAGTTTCACCAACCAAAATATGATAAATAGAAGTGTATTATAATAAGCAAAAATAAATGGAAAATGAGAGATTAGCATTATAAACATACACAGAATAAATATTAAAAAAGTCCGACTCGCAGGAATTGCAGCATCTTAGCGCGGTTCCGTTCATGTCCCTAGTGCCATTTGATAAGCTTAGAAAAAAAATAAACTTATTTTTTTTTTATATATCTTGTGAAAATTGTCAAAATCCTCTCGAACATCTCGAATAAAAGTGATATTAAGGCGTCAGGGACACCGACAATAGCTAACTTTTACACAGAAGCGGAAATTACAGAATCTGGCTCTCATTCTAAAGCAAAGCTCTATAAATCAATACAAAATATGCCTAATAAAGCCTTTCTAGAGGATACAGAAGCATGGGCGTATATGAGGGGGGGGGGCTGAGGGTACTGCAGCCCCTCCCGAAATTTTGAATTGATGATAAAAACTTCTCGTAAAACCCTTAAAAATAAATTAAATAAGATCACTTAGTTCATAAAACATATTTTATTTTACGTGTAATAGCGTTTTAGTTGCCTGAAACTATTCCAAGCTCTAAATATTTAGTATTCCATACCCTGGAAATGGTCTCAGCCCCCCCCCCCCGAAATTGTTTTTATATACGCCCATGTACAGAAGGATCAAGAAGAAGTACACAAGATTGAGTAGAATACCCTGCCTAATATAGCCTATATAGAATAATATGTTGAATAAAACCTATCTAGTAAATACACAAGGACAAATAAAAGTCTTGACGAATAACAAATCAAGAAAAAAAACTTTATTTAACAAAATAAAACAAAGTTTAGTTGCCCAACTACAATAGAATAATATACCTAATTAAGTCTATGGAGTAGACACAAATGGACTAAAAACAAGTCTTGTGGAATATTGTTTTTTTTTTCTAATTAAATACTTTTTATCAATATTTAGTATATAACCTTTGTTGAAAACTATTGATTGCTAATTGATGAATCGGTTTACAACTAAGTAGTCTTTATCAATATTTAGTATATAACCTTATGTTTGGATCTGAGTTTTTGGGGTGCTCTCCGCCTAGGCTTTGTATTTGTGTCGGCAGATACCTGGGGTATATTTACAGCTCTTGAGGATTAACTCTTAGCAGGTAAATTTCCTGCGGCCCCCTGGTTTCTACGGGCATTGAACTTTAGGAGGATTGGATTTAGGACTTAATATACGTATGTAGACTAAATCATAGCAAGAAGTAATCCTCCGTCGTCGGTTCTTAATTATGTAGACTCGCTAATGTTATCCAATCTTAGATACATCGTACTTAAAATCCACAGCAAAAACACGACATTTCATCAGAATCCCCTGCTGAATAAAACTTATATAGAATAATATGCAAAATAAAGCCTATCTAGTGGATAAAAATAGAGGAAAAAAGCCGTTCGTGGTGGTAGAAAATCTTAAACGTATTTCGCTCAGAAATCTCCGAAATATTGTCACTAATTTTACGTATCCTGTTTTATAGCCAAATAGATTAATGTTCTATAATCAATAAGAAAAATCTACTAACAATAAAAAACTATGGGTAACAGATGAAAATAGGGAATACCAAGAATAATTCTAAAGAACGAAATCAACACCAGTACTGTCACATCTAGATATTCATACGGCATCTTCGAATTCTAACAAACAAAATATTGATTCTAATTATACGTATCCTGTTTCATTGACAAATACATTTGACTACTATAAGCAATTAAAAACACTAGGGAATATGCCAAAGAACTCGGAGTAGGAGCCTCGACAGTTTCAAGACATTTGAAGGAAATCGACAAATCCAAAACTGACATTTCATAAGGTATTTCTCCGATTGACATCGCCTAATCAAAACTTTCATTAGAACCTTTTTTGTAGAACATTTAGTAAGCTTTCAAATGGTATTCTTCCGTTTCCCAAATTCTCAACCTTTTTCGAGATATTAAGGAAAGTATACAAAGTTACCAACACTTTTTTATGCCTGTTAATAAAATATTTTATTCTAACCCTTCCTTAACTCCAAACGCAACCAAAATTTCAACATATTAGTTTTAATGGAAGTAGAACATGCAGTAAATGTTTCAACTGAATCCCGTGATTCTAAGTACCCAAACCAAAAACGGCATTCAAAAATTATTTTTTCAGTTTTCTCGAAAACGGTTAAAGCTATCGCCTTGAAAATGGTTCCATTCGTTTTCCTAGCCCAAGAAGCCTATAAAAAGAGTACTTACAAGCTTATGAACTCAAAAACGTAAGCGTTACGATTTTTTTTGCGCGAATTTCGCCCCAAACGCCATCTTCCAGTGGGCGGATTTTGCTGGTTAACGAACTTGACCTTTCAAATTGGACGACAGATTTTTGTACCAAATTTCATCAAAATCGGACCATTCGTCTTCTATTTAGAGAGCGAACAGACAAATATATATATATATATATATATATATATATATATATATATATATATATATATATATATATATAAATAAATATATACATATATATATATATACAAATTTGAACCACCGTTATTTTCGGTTTCTAGGGGTTCTGAAACGCAAAATTTTCTAGTCGGCACTTCCGGATTGTTTCATTGTATCAACCTTATAAGCGGGGTTCCTCCCTATGGGGGAGGGAGGAACCGCGCTAAAACCGACATTATTTAAGCGATGACCTGATACATAGACAAATTTAAATTACGCGTATTCCTTCGAATAAAATAAAGTATTTTTCGATACAGACGCAACATATTTGCAAGGGTTCGAATACAGACGCACTTGCAAGCATTCAAATTACTTATATGGTAATACACTTAATAAAAGCTCTTATATAAAAAAGACACGTTTAAATCCTTAATTAGGTCGAAGGTCACTTTTCTTTTAAGTCAAGATTTTCATATTGGAAAAGTCTTCTTTTCATTACTTTGACCAATCACATTTTAGTGCTCCTTAAATGTTAAACTTCATCGGAAACGACCATAAGGAGATGATCCTGAAGAATTATGGTTTTAAAGTTAATATTCGTTTAATAAATTTCCTCCTTGCAGCAGGTAGATAACGTTCTCAAAGATGTAATTATATAGGTATAAAATCTTAACTCTTCTAAATTTTTTGTTTAAGAAGACTGTAAAAAAGTCACTCTCAGCGCGTTTCCTCTCTCCCATCCAAAAAGAGCCAGCTTATGGCGTCGCTGATTCAATCCGGAAGTCCCAACTAGAACATTTCACGTCTTGGAGCTCATAGATCAAGAAAACAATGGTAATTTAAATTTGTATATGTATAGTCTTGTCAGCTCGCTCTCTAGCAGCTTCAAAAATGGTCCATTTTGAATGAAAGTTAGCTCAAAATACTTTGTGTCGTACAAAAAGTTCTTTAACTAGCAGAATCCGCCTACCAAAATAGTCATGTTCTCTGCGAAATCAGCGCAAACAAAATGGCGTAGGGATGCGAACGAAACCGTTTTCAGTTGACGGGTAAAAAAAACTATTTGATCTCCCGTTTGAACAGTCATGTTTATCGCATTTCGAGAAGGTGTTTACGTTTATCATAAAATATAAAAACATATTATCAACAGTATCTAGTCCAAGCTTTCCAAAATGGCCTTTTTGGGTATAAGACAGTTATGGAAACGCAGAACTTGCGATTCGAACTTGTATGTGTTGTAGGACTTATGCTGTGTAAATACTTTTGAATTCGTCAATTTCTGTCGAAATCTTATGCCAACTGCTATAAAATATGGTTCGTGTATTAGAATTGTTACTTGTAAGTAGGAAGTGCATTTTGCAAACTAACTGCATAAATCTACTTCACCTTGTAACACATTCTCAAGTACGTAACGAGTACATGATAATGCGACCTTAAAGTTTATTAGTAACCGTTGTAAGTTAGTAAAATTCCAAAAATGGCTACTGCTCCATCACATAATAGGAATAAAAAAAAAATCCTTTGCGTTGGAGTTGCACTAAACCAGCTTTTTTTAACAGCTAAGCATTAAGTAAGTGATTTTAGGGCACTCTGAACCTTGGTTTGATCATTTTTTTTATCATCAGCTACTTGGATGACATCCATTATATTTTAATATGTGTATATATATATATATATATATATATATATATATATAGAGAGAGAGAGAGAGAGAGAGAGAGAGAGAGAGAGAGAGACATAAATAACACGTCTAAAGTTTTTCCGCCTTTTAAAGAATATTTATTTCTTAACTTTTTTACGTTCACTTATACGTAACTCGGATATTTGGGAAGGGTAAGTTACAGGCGTCCACCATTTTCTAGCCAGGGTACGTCTGATGCTTTTTTCTGTTTTAGAAAGAAAAGTCACCGCCCCTAGTGGGAATCGAACCCACGACCTTAGGCACAGTGCTAAAACCTTAACACACGATTAGAGGACCATCTATTTTGTGCAGGGGCAATATCGTACCCAATTCTACTGCTATATAGGACATGTTTTTGTATATCTCGAAACTGGTTGGGAAATCTTACTAAATTACCTACATATAAGTTTCTTATGCGATTTATATACAGCGATCTCACTCGGAGACATCTGTGCATAAATGGAGAAGTGTTCGCTCAGGATACTGTCGATTTTCCTGTGGTCCCTAAGATTTTGCTTCGCTTTGAGATTTCATTTTGAATTTTTACAAATGTTAACATTTTTTACGAAATATTAAGACAAATGTTAACTGTTTCTAAGATTTCCAATTGCTACTAGGGATTAAAATGTAAATGCGTTAAGATGACGCAGTTCCTGCTAGTCGGACCTTTTAAATATATTACCTTCTGCTGTTTTTAAAGCCCAAATACTTTTTTGAGTTTATTGCAATTAATGCATTGCTGCGCCCAGGTAAGGGTTCTAAGTGGGATTTTTGTACCTGTAGAGTGCTCTTTTATTTTGTGCTTATCTGAAAATTAGCAAAGAAATAGTTTTAGTCTGAATAGATACAACTCCTGGTATGCTTGAAACTATTTCCTGACTCCAACATTTAACTTCTTTGGAATCTCAAGTACAAAGCAGAACCTCCTTCACCACAGCAATGGGATGGCAGATACTTCACAATCCTCAACGACAAAGGTATAGAGGAAGGCGACAAGCTTTCTCTCTCTCTCTCTCTCTCTCTCTCTCTCTCTCTCTATATATATATATATATATATATATATATATATATATATATATATGTTCGGTAATTGCGGTTATGTTCGCCTGTCTATTTCTACCTCTTTGGCCGAGATCAACTCTACTCTCTGGGCCAATATCTTTGAAGACTGCAAAAAGATATCTGGTTTTCTGGCTAGTATTTCATGTGTGAATAGATCCATTAGTGAAAGCGCTTAAGTCCACTTTGTATACTGAAGCGTGTGAGATTCAAATTAAAGTTTCCAACTTAATTTTTTTACGTATACGGTTCACTAATGAACAATGTATATATATTTACGATCCACATTAATGAAGGACACCCCCAATTGACATATCTGTATTTAAAATGGTATGAATGCATCACTAGTGCAATGTATGTCCTAATAAATTTAAAAAAAAATATACATACATATATATTTATAGGTATACCTTATTCTATTGGAAACAAAAATAGATCCAGAAATAACGGATTATAAATAAAATTAGAAATTAATAGAATAAAGAATATAAAGCAAAATTTATATAAAATAAATTTCAGAATGTTATTTGTCCTACCTTCTTTCGAAGATCTGTAATTCTATTTTTCACAAAACAATAAATTTCTCCGTAAGTAAAATTACTTTTTTTTTCTTTTGCAGGTGAGTATCATGATTTCAATGATAGTAAATATTCTCGAAGATCTTCTGAAAATAGTGAGTACATGTCTTTCTTATATTATTCCATTTACTCTCTGATAATTTTATCTGAAAAATCCATTACGGAAGGAAATTCACAAATATACAAATACAGGGCTTTATTTGTTCAATGCTTTATTTAATCCAGATTAAATAAAGCATTGAACCAATTGCCGTGAGGGTTAAGGCGTGAGCACTTAACACTCCGTGCCAAGGGTCGTGGGTTCGATTCCCATTAGAGGTGGTGGCTTTTCTTTAGAAAAAAGAAAAGGCATCACCCCTATCCTGGCTAGAAAAGGGTGGTAACCTATAGATAACCCGTCCTAAAATTCGTAGTTAATAATAAACGGGCGTTAAAATTAAAATAAAATAAAATAATCCAGATTTTCGCAGTCGTAGAGCAATGCATTCACATGGACATTGCTCATGCAATCGTGTCTCAATGGGCCAAAAATAATCATTCCTCATTTTGAATTAGAGAGAAGAAACCCGCTTATGAGGTTGACCTCATATTGCTATCCAGTAGAGCCGACTAGATAATTTCACGTTTCAGAACCCATAGATAATGAAAATAACCGTGATTCAAATATAAATATATATATATATATATATATATGTATATATATATATATATATATATATATATATATATATATATATATATATATTTATATATATACACCCTGTTCGCTCCCTGACTGGCTCAACAATGTACAGGTTTTAACGAAATTTGGCTCGAAAACACTTTCTATGATTTCAAAGACAGCAGAGTTTGTGCCTATCGCAACATGTTTTTGTTGGCAAAATTGGCGGGGAAAAGTCGTTAAGTGTTTGCGATCATAGGCTTGTGGATACCCTTTTTGTAGGTTCTTTAACGTAGGGTATCAAATGAAACCATTTGTAAGGTGATATTTCTAACAGTTTTAGAGAAAGGTGAAAAAAAAACTAGTTTATCTAACTAATTTTCAGTTTGAGTACTTCGAACGCTACAACAAAATCGTTGAATTCAATTAAAACATTTCAAAAATGTTTGATACATATCCAAACTAAGATTTTGAAATGTTGGTTATGTTTAGAGTTAACGAAATATTTGGAAAACAATTTTCTTAACAGATTTGGGCAGTTTTATGATTTTCGTATATTTTTTTATATATCTCGAAACCAGTTTATAAATTGGGATAGGTGAAAGCTTAATAAATTATCTAGAAAAAAAGTCTAAAACAATTTTTCATAGGGCGATGTCAATCAGAGAAATAGGTAAGTCCTTAAAAATGCAAAAGTTAATTTTTTTTTTTTTTAGTTGCATTGAATATATATATATATATATATATATATATATATGTGTCTGTGTGTGTGTGTGTGTGTGTGTGTATGTATGTACAATACTATTGGGGGCGTTTAACAACGCAATAGTCCCCCAAAATCATTTTTTTTTTTTGTCTGTGAGCGCTAATTTCAGAAACGGCTTATCCGATTTAGTTGCGGTTTTCACTAATATATTGTGATGAGCTTCACTTAACATTTAGTGTTTGTTTCATGACAATCGGTTCATAAATGAAAAAGTTATGCCAATGTAAAAAATCACGCCAAACATTTCATGAACTATCGTTATCACGATACACACCAAAGTTTTTTGTTTTTTAGTCTCAAAACTTGGTATATATTATTCACCTGATGAAATGATTGAACGAGTTCGTTAACCAGCAAAAGTGGTTTATCTAACGGGTAGGTTTTATCCGGACCCAAAGTAGTTATTCGCCCATACCGACCGCAATTACTGTTATAGTTCAACGAAACACGGAATTCCTTGTGGAGATTTCAATAGAAGAATATGTTGTAAAAATAAACTAAATTGGTTTGCTATCCACTTGGGCACAGCTACTGCTAGAAATAAAAATCGTAACAGTAACTAATAAATAAGGAAATATACAAATATCATGTGCTTTTCACATATTAATTTATTTTTTAGTATCAATATTAAGTTTAAAATAATGAAGAAAGTTGAAGTCCTTATATTTAAACTGTAGGTTTAAAACTGTACTGATTTGTGCATATCGTAGTAATGAACTGATTTGAACCTGTTCATGAATGAGGTCCTGTATTATTAAAGCAATTACTCTCAACCAATCTCCCATGAATGACAGATTTATCCACCATGAAACCAGAAGAAGTGTGGAAAATGAGGCGATGGTAGATTATTTAGCAGTTTCGAAAGCTTTTATGTAACTAATAACCTGTACTGTAGTTTTTTATGAGTTATTCACAGCTGTGTTCTACAGAATATAATGGTTGTCGAAACACTGAACTGGCTGAAAATTGCTGCCAAGGAGCATGCTAAAACGTTCGGAATATAGTTTTTTCCCCCCGAAAATCTTCCTGTTTTCCTTAGCCGAATCCCAACTTTTCCTTGACTCATAATAAAACATAGAAAAGATCGTGCTTTGAGACGTCATTCGTTTATTTTGGAGACAGTTTAGTTATTATCAACAAAGACCACCATTACCTAAGTGAACGGCATTTGGGTGTTATGTCTCCAACGTGCAACAATACAAGTTAATAATTGGAAGAGGTTACATAACTCATTCCTTCATTACAAATGTACGTGGCAAACCCATGCTTTGAGCTAATTTCGAAGGTCATTTAGGTTGAAATTTTAAAAGAATTTCAAATTTTTTAAAAACTTTCTTCAAATGAAAAACGAATTTGAAAGTTCATTTAGTACATTCTGTTTTGAATTTAACTATTTCCCAATTAAAAATGTTATTAAGGCACTAAATGAGTAAAACTTTCTGGGGAGTAAGCTGAATGCAGCAAACGCTTTCAAATAATTTGTTTCAATAATTTTTTGTAGCAACATTCACCATTTGCGAGCGGTTTTTAATCCATGAGATAAATCCATTCTTTTAGCACTTTCCTCCGAAGGAAAGTAGCTATTGAGGTTGCACTCATGACGGAATTTTTGAAAAATTTCTTCAAATCTTTATCGATCCTACCTAGAAGACACCGGAAATGACCTCAGTTAAAATTTATATATATATATATATATATATATATATATATATATATATATATATATAGTTATATATGTGTCCGTTAACACGATACAGGTCAGAGTTTTTGTTTTTTCGCCACGAAACTTGGTATGCAGTATTCCCCCATCAAACGATTGAACGAGTTATCAAGGGTATGTTAGTGTTGAAAGGTTCGAAATATTATTGGTCTAGTAAGTGAGTAATGGCGAATCCCATGCATGCTTTTAATCTGCACGAACTTATTTACTGAACTAATAAAACATACTAAATTATGATTATTGAAGAATAGTGATAAATAAGGTTACCACCTGATAATATAACTAAATAAAATAATATTTGATATTAAAATATCTTGAGGAAGGGGAAAGAATGGCTTTTGTTTGAATAAGCTTGTACTTTAGAATACAATAGCTAGTACAATTGGTGGTGAGCAATTAAATCACTTGACTATGTTTCTTAATACGAAGTAAATTGACCTAAAAAAATACTATTAATTAAGACAAAACGTTTTATTTAAACGGTAAATTAAAAGGCTGGGAACAAGCACCCTATAGAATAGATTATGTAAAAATGCTGTGAAGCGGTCGACACTCTTGCCAAAAGGAGTGAAATAAAGGACTGGATCCGATTAGAAATAGGAGACCGTGAGAACATTGGCCAATCCTTAGCGTTCCGCAACATAACCTAACTCATTACCTTCACCATTGTTTAGCACACTTTTATTGTAGTTGTCAAATGCAAGAGGATTCTACTGTAAAATTGAAGGGATCGGTGCAAAATAGCTGCTATACGTTGGATATTATGTGGTACTATCAGTTTAAATGGTTAGGGACAACAAGATTAAGTAGCATATAGAGCGCTTTGTAGTCATCTTCATATACTGGTAGTCCCACAAATATCTAACATATAGCAGCTCCAGTTAAGTTTTGTTAAAATGTTCCTTGGCACTGTTTTGCCCCGACCCCTTCAATTTATTTAAAAAAAAAATAAAACAACAGGATTTCATCATATCGTTTAGAACCCACTCCAAAGCTATGGTACACCTTTTTTTTATGTGGTTATCTGTTATTCAATTCAGTCTCCACAAATGGGAGGTACAGGCAACGGGTAGGCAATTTAATCATACGCAACAAAACAATTTATATTCACACATTGATTCCCAACTACGCGATAACATATTCTGTAATTCAAGGTAACTTTTTGTTTCTTTCATTGGTTTTCATACTGTAAAATGGTGTGATATTAGAACAGTGTGGTCAAATTGGTACTATGTTTTCATTTAACTGATACCAAAGGGTCGAAGTTTGCCCAAAGAGTGCGAACAGACAAATATACACCTATATATTTCTCAGACAAATATATAAGCGTATAAAAGCAGTATAGGTTTGTAAAAATTTCACCAAACTATACTAACCACATTTTACGGCAGTATACCAACTCTTAAAATTACTTGTACTACGATGATTTTTTTTTTCTAGGATTCGACTAATAGAAATGCAAATAAACGACAAACAACAAATTACTCAAAAAATATGAACATTAAAATAACAATATCTTTATTTTTTGGCGAAATATCTGAAGATTGCAGCTGAAATTTGTTGTTATAGAGTACTTGGGAACTATTTCTAATTGAAACCATGCAAAAAATTATTCAAGAAGTAGTGTTGAGTTTCGTACACGACGATTTCCCAGTTGTGCAAAACAGGTTGACATTTCCTGTCAGAACTGCTGCTTTAAGTGATCCGATCGACGTCAGAAACTTTGGGGTTTCTTTGCTTTAAAGCTATTATGCACGGCGACTCAGTCCCTCGGCGACCAAAACATGGGCAACTAGAGCCAGGTTTTGAGAACGTCCAATAGTCGCTTTGAGCCACCACTTCGAGGCGAGTTGCCTGGTCGCCCGGGCATAGGTGACCAAGTGTGCATATAAAGTCTCAATCACTCAGTCGCCGAGTCGACAGTGCGTAACAGCTCTTAAGTATGGAGAAAGCATGCTAATAAATCATGAGACTTTAGCGTAACATCATTCCGATTAATATTTGATCTAATTTACAAAGCTAAACAAAATATTGCTTCACACCATAGTTTTTC
The DNA here is from genome assembly GCA_946811695.1 of Gonocerus acuteangulatus. NCBI lineage: Eukaryota > Metazoa > Arthropoda > Insecta > Hemiptera > Coreidae > Gonocerus > Gonocerus acuteangulatus. The sequence goes on from OX328125.1 coordinate 27,678,569, forward strand.
ACTCTTTGAGTACAATGTTTGTTAATACCTCAATTGTGAATCTGGATTACAAGTGTTACATCATCCGATGGGATTGTTTAAAATAAATTGTTGTGATTAAAAAACTGTTGATTAATAAAAAACATCTTTGTAAAATAGAAAATATCTGTGTCATTTAGTTTTCCTGAAATCGTTTCCAGTGTAATTTCTCTACAGCTGACGGCCAAGTAAATGACTCCACGTTTTTTTTCTAATACCCTAACAAATAGGTTCCTATGACCATTCTGTAGATCTAAAAATGCGCTCAAAGGCTTTTAGAGCTTGTTACATAACTTGTATACAAGTTATATTTTCCACTTTTTAAAATCAACACTTTAAGGAAATGTCTCGTCTCGACATTTTCACCCATTCCGAAGAAAATAACAGAGGTAGTATAATCATTAATTAATTTTTCAAGAATGTCTGGCATTTCAACACCTGAGATATATTTCGTGCGAGAAGTGTCAGATGTAAACGCACCCTTAGATTTCTTGCAAAATAGCAAACACGTATCATAAAGCCATTTTAACGGGGGGAATTCTTGAGATTTTGGGTAGTTACTTATGTTGTAATAAAACGATATTGTAATTCGTACAGTTGAAGTCTGACTTTCGCCGCTTGATTTATATTATCCGTGGGTGATTACAGTGCGGTTTACTTAGACTTAAACCACTTGGTTCCTGTGTCTGTGCAACAATTCTATGTTACATTGGAGTATATGTGCATTCTTGCTCAACCACTCATTTGATTCATTTGACATGAATATTTTCCTCCAAGAGGGTGAAATCCCCCAACAACAGACCAAAACCGAACGAGAGTCTGGAGGTTATTGCCCTACACAGCGGAACCAAACGCTCCCCGAGTCAGTCAGCTGAAAAAAAGAATTAGATAAGACTCAGGAAAGTGCAGCTGTAGAAGGAACATGTCAGACGTGCAATTTCGCGTTTTTGCTCTTTGTGTTAGTTTTCGTTTTGTTGAGTCTGTTTGCCATTTACAAGAGTTTCCATTCATACTCTCAACACTGAAGTTACCCTTATCTTAAAAGGAATTATTAAAGAAAATCTGAATATTTTTCTAAAAACAGTTTGAAAGATATGGAAAGATGCTTGAAAACGCAAATGGCATAATGAAGATAACTGCCTCTGACATTCCGCACTTAGGTTGAAGTAGAATTTCATCCCAAGAAGGATACAAAAGTCTACCCCCTGGTAGGAGTAAGTGCCGATGCCATTGAAAAAGTAAAAAATTATCCCAGGAAGAAGTAAAAGTGCATCCACAAGTAAAAGCAATGGTGCATCGTTAAGCAAAAGTAAAATTCTCCAAGTACAAGTAAGTGCCTTTCCACAGATAATAGCAATAACCTATCTCATGAAAAAGAAAACGTCTATCCACAGGTAGAAGTAAGAGTCCTTCCTCAAATAGAAAGAATGGTTTCTCCCGCGCAGAAGTCCGTCCATAGATATAAGTAAAAATGCATGTTCAGGTGGAACCAGTGGTTTATCCTAAGACAGAAGTAAATATTTAACCCCAGGTAGAAGTAAAATACCATCCACGTGTTATATCAATGGTCTATCACAAGTAAGAAGTAAAAGTCCTTTCAGAGATAGATATGATCTATTTCGAGGAGAAGTAAACGTCCATCCACAGATCGAAGTAAATCTGCATGCATGGGTAAAAGAACTGATCTATCATCGGGCTGTTGTAAAATTCCAAACCCAAGTAGAAGTAAAAGTCCTTCCACAGACAGAAGTAAATGTGCATATACAGATTGAAGCAATATCCCAAGGCATAAGTAAAGTCTCAACCCCAGGTATAAGTAAATGTCCATCTACATGTTATTGCAGTTGGGATAGACCAAGTTAGAAGCAATGGTCCATTCCCAGGAATAAGTAAAATCCCATCGCCAGGTAAGTAAGAGTTCATCAGCAATTCATATGAGCCACTCGAATCTCAAAAGAAAGGGAAGACAAGTTCCTGGAGTCTCGCAGTACGTGGAGTGAGAACAATAGAGTCTTCCTCATGAAATTGTAAATGAAAAAAAAAAAAATCGTTTTCCATTATGGAACTGAAATATCGTCCAATAAGTTGCAATTAAAGTATAATACATTCACTGAAAACAGGTGTTGAAAAAAACATATCGATAGTTACTCGTAGTTTCTCATGACTTTTCTTGAATCATTCCTATCTATTTTCGCAGAATCTAAAAGGAAAGTGAAGAATGTATATGCAGGGGGAAGGTACACAAAAATAATATTAGCTACATTATCATTTATTTTATTGTATTAAAATTACTTTTTTATTTATTTCTAACCTTTGTTTTCAGGGAAATATCCTGTAAAAAGAGGTAGTGTATATATATATATATATATATATATATATATATATATATATATATATACACACACACACACACACACACATACATTTAGAGGGGGTACCGTAAATGTATGATCAAATTTTGGGAATGTGTTTTAGGCCTTAAAAGGAACAAAAAAGTTCATATAAAGTATGGTCCGATTCTCAGCGGTAAGGGAGATATTATAGTTTTCCTGTTTTTTTTTTTTAATAGATTGCTTTCTTTTTTAGAAACAAACTACTGTAACTCCACCCCAGTTGGTCGGAAAGGAAAGCGAATGTTACCAAATGAAAGCTGGGAAATTTGCTATAAGAATTCGGCAGAAGATATCTATGAAATTAGAAGAGAAATTATTTTTTGTTTCCTCAACGACATAACTTTTGCGTTAAATCGAATTTTGTGGATACTTACAGCTTACATAGTTTTTCTATCGATGAGATATAAACATCCCGGATCTCAGAAAAACATCTTCATTTCATGAGCTTTGGCATGGTGTGAAAAGCCTATCTTTATTTGACAATTAGGAATGCGAGGGAATAAGAAACAAAGTGCAAGGTTGTGTGTCACACGCACTTCTATCCATCGCGTCTTGCAGGAAGACATTATTTTGATATTTTCTTAAACGTAGTTTTTTAAAGAATAATTAAGAAATAGAGCTCAGTTTGCTGCTTCCCTGTAATTAGACCTTAAATTTAGTAGTAAATACAAATTCTTTCACAACCTGTTTCATTTTTCTTTTTCGAGATTTTTATCAAGATAGCCGAAATACTTTCAGAGGCTTTTCTTGTGACATATTACTTCTTAAAAGTTTATTTCTGTTAAAAATGAGGATTTGGGTTGTTGACCATGTTCCACTTTTCTTAAGATAATTTAGAAACTGTAACGCTAATATATCTTTTACGTATTATTAAAATGAGCATCTTTCAGAGAAAGACTATCTCTTTCTTGGTCCAATATCCTAGATGAGAATTTTTATTAAAAATAAAAATTAATATGCGCTTTCCTCCTCTGTTAAGAACCATTTCCCCCTCATTAAGAATGTTGAATATCTCAATGTATGTCGAGGCTTACGATGCTTCTATGATGAATGCTCTGATTTGTTATTCAACACTCTTTGGGGTAATTATACAAAACATTCATGCAACAGTAATAATGCTTTCGTGTGTTCCTTTTTTATCTAGAGCTCTGTGAATTTGCATTTTTTCCTAAATCTGACACATTTTACTACTAATTTTAATTTATTATGAGTGATGAAAAGGTCACTTACCACCCTTAGAAGAGGTCCTGATGTATGGAGAGAAAGAAAAAAAAATCACAGAAAGCCCTATACGTCATTAAAATAATGAAAACAACAGAACACGGATAGGGCGCATGTTTGCAAAGGCCTGCATCAGTTTTGGCTGAGACTGCGTTAATCCCTCGCGATAAGATGACTTTTTATCTTGTTAGTACAGGTATTACCAGCCAGATAAACAATACTTCGTTTTCCTCTTTTGTCCAGCTAGATTTCGATCTTGGAGCATAAAAGGAATATTAAAAGAATTGTTCATTCTTACTATAGTTTTCCTTGAGTTATGTTTAGCCAGAATTCCCTGTGCGTTGTTTTGATATTTAAATATTGTAGACAACGAGTTGCTGAGATCTAACTTCCTTTTACCCTTGACCTTGATGGTAGCAAATAACTATAACTCTGAGAATAATTTACCTCGCTGTAATTGCCTATAGTAAATGCTATGACTAATCTCCAATATTCTCCAGGTAATTATGTTTTCCTAAAGCACAAAGGGTATTAAATTGGTTTTCATTTTTTTTTTAGAGATATTTTAGAGCCTTGTATTATGCTAAAGCAGATTTTTAATATTACTATCTTATGCTTGTTCGAAGCTACCAAAATAAAACATATAAAAAACTCATCTCCTTTATTTATCAATGAATAGTGCTTTCTCACCTTGAAAGACTTCTTCAAAAGGAATCATTCACGAAAATGTAAGTCCCTAGAAATTGAAAATGTTCTGATTCGGAAGAAATAGAAAGGAAGACATTTAACGTTTCAATGCAACGACAAAGCAAGACGGTTAACGTCATAGACCCATTTTTAATGGAAATCCCTTTCATTTAGTTCAGATAATTTTCATTTCAATTCGACTTCTATGACCGAGAGCTGGCAACGCACTTTTCATGAAGTGTTTTATGCACCCTGAAATTTTGCTATAATGTACCTTGGGTAGATAAGAAGGTCTCTATTTTTGGGAAATATTTTTTTGTACCTTTCCCCTATGCGCAGTACCTGGTGTTCCAAGGTATGTCCAGGAAACACACATATACCTTCTTATCTACCTAAGAGGTACATTATAGCAAAATTTCAGGCTGCATAAAACACTTCATGAAAAGTGCGTTGCTGGCTCTCGGACTTTATGGAAAAGATCTTTATACTCTGAAATCAATTATATAGGGTGCTATTCAGTTTATAATTTTGTTCTTTTCGAATATTGTCAGCACTGAATAGTAAAATAGTAAGAAACCAATAGTGTTAAACGTAAAGAGATGTGCAGTAAATGTCGCACAATAACGGTTTACGTTGAGAAGTAATTTATGAGTACAAGGTTTATGTTTCTACCCGATCATTTTTGGCCTTCATTGACCCGATACTTAACTCATACCAAAAAGATTTTTTTTTTTTTTTTAATGAAACCATAAAACAAGCTGAGGTATACATAAGTCACCTCTATGGAAGTTGACGTTTTAAAACCTATTGTTCAGAAAAATACAGTTTTTTCAAAATTTATATATGCAGGGTGTATCGCAAGTTAATGACAATAATCCAGAAGGGGGTGAAACTAGTCAAAAAATGTAGTTCAACATCACCAACCACTCATTTATATCACACTCCAGAAGTATGCTGTTCTAAAGGTAACAAAGGTTAAAACATTTGCAGCAAAAACGTTTTTTCCCGAAATGACAGACTTTCAAGAACGGATATTTAAAAAAATAAAGATATTTCGAAAAACTTGATTGAGTTAAACTTGTAGCAAATTTAATCATCTTTCATTTGTTATAGAATGGCCGTGTCGCTAGGACGCAGGTTTTCCGAGATATAAGTGAAAACTCGAAAAAGTGGACCTTCTAAAACCCCATCCCTCCCGGCTTCAAGGTTGCAGGTAGGGACGTTTGATATGTTCACCTCCTAACTAGCCCAAATAAAGTTACGAGGTCAAACATTTTGTTCCAAACATTTTCATGAATAACTGTTCGTTGCCTGGTTGTTTAGGTATGTATTGCATTGTATATGGTGCTTTAGGGTGTTGTGTTGTAGTTGGTTATATAAAGTAAAATATTAAGTTTTTTCTTTCTAAGGTTTTTAAATTTCACACCAGTAATTTGTATTTGACGTAAACACGTTACGGTAACTTAGTCCAATATCAACTGCTATAAAATGGACGAGGTGTTATATATATATATAATTTGTAGACATGAATAATTTTTTGGCATTGACAAGTCTGCACCAGTCAATCGGAATTTTTTTGTTTTCAATTTAGCGAAATTTTTATTACGTTTGACGATGAAGACGAAGCTTGGAAAATTGTCAAATTAAATCGATCCATGTCTAAATAACAATACAACAATGGACGTTAGCGCCCTTAGAAAGTTGTGCAATAAATAGATTCCGCGAGTACAAAAGGATGTGCGGGGAGTGGAACTAACTTTGTGAAGAAGTCACTAATTCCCGTCCGTGCGAGGTAATTGGTTGCAGAAATGGTGGAAGAACCATGGAAGGGGGAGAGAACTCGACGGGGTAAAAAACCCTTTGTCGGGCTCTTCTCGGCCCAGTTGCGTCGCCAGCTATAATCCCATTTATAGGCAGGGGTTTGTAGATAATAATTTTATAAATTGCGGCATCCTTTTGGTTCGAGTGCGGTTTTTTTTATCCGAAAGTGGCTCAAAAAAAAATAGCATTAGCTTTCTTCTTTGAGATGGTGCTTAACTCTCTACAAGTTTCCACATATCAATCATCATACCGGTAAGGCACTCTTGTCCTGTTGCAACATCTGGTAGGCTCGGTATTCATTAATTGATAGACTAGCTGAATACCGGTGCTTCGTCACGGCAGATAAGTAGTTATTTTATTGCGTAAATAATGTATCATCAAAATTAACGCTACTATACAATTTTGTGCAGTTTATTATAGCACAGTTCCCGTCATACTATATGTTTTTTTTTTTTTTTGGTCATTGGTGGCTATTCCTCAAAAACGGTGGAACCGCAATCTTATTGAGTGGCCTGTTGGAATTAATGGTACCACTGTTCGACATTTTTGACCCCTCCCCAATTTACGACTACCACATACTACTCGCCAGGCTCAGCCAGTCCAAACAAGGACGTTATTTGGTTTTTAAAGATAACTAGTCACCCACTGGGCCTATAGACTACATTATTAGCAATTAATGTAAGCCTTGAGTTTTTTTTAATTTTTCCTTAATTAATAAAAGCTACATATATTTGAATTTTGTAAACGTTCTCATTTTCACTTCTTCAACTTCAATTCAGTAATATTTTTTTTTTCTTCTTACGGCGCATCAACATCTAGGCCATTAGCGCCGCATACTATATGTTATTCATCAATTGATAAGTAATCAAAGTATAATGTTTCTTGACATTGGAGCGCTCCGGACCAGTGTCAAGAAACAGATAACCTAGAGATAACCCGTTGTCTATAAGTTACCAGTAACAACAGTGTAACCAGTGTTAAACCAGGTTATATTTCGTTGTTAATAATAAATGTTCTTTAAAATTTGAAAATTTATGTTTCTCAGATGTCATTTTGAAACACTCATTATATTTGCAAGCATTACCAAGAAGTGTTCTCACTGGGGATACTGATGGGTGAGGAGGCTGTGCAAGGGTTCAGGATATTATTACCTCCGATGGACCATCACCAGATATAGCGTAAACTCTATGGGGGACAAGTTGAAATAAACCGCAAATAAAATGGTGATTTTGCCAGCTCCTCATAGCGTAAACTCTATGAGGGACAGTTTATTTCTAGTAATTCAAGGACTGCCAACATAGTTTAAATTAACCGCAATTAAAAATAATACACTGGAATAGATGCAGTACGGTAGCAGCTGTTCTGTTATCGTCCTAGCAACACGTTCTGCCTAGGCGATCATGCTCTCTTTAAAACTAAAAATTCGAACCCATATAAAAATACACAAAAGCGAGTGTTTACATCCCAAAGTGAGTGGAACACTCGGACACGTGTCGACTATTTTTGGATGTAGAATCACAAGAAAAAAGAATGGAACAAATCGGTGATCCCACGACTGTATACTGCCCTTGTTAGAATATTTGAGGTGTACTTTGGAAGAGTGGTTTCACCACTTAAACACGCGATTCGACCGATATAAAAAAATACGTATCGATTATTTTCACGTGTTTAATAAATATACAAAGTTTCATATAAATCGGCTCCGGGCACTTGGGGACGTTCCCTTGTTAGTAAATGTTTAGGGGTATTTTCGGCAACAAGTAGATAGGCTCGATGAAGATCTGAAGACGTTATTCCAAAATTGTTTCATGAGAAAATCCTAAACAGCTATAAACATCATCAAGTTTTAGGCATAGCGTAGTACCTTATGGTTGCCTATTTTTGTACTGATGACAATTACCTGGAGTCGACGTTTGTGGTTTTCAATTCATTCATTACTTCTTATCATCTACAAAATCGTAATTATTATGATGCTGAGCCTTATAAACTATAGTGGAATAATACTCGATAGCGACTCTGTTTTCCTACTTTAATAACGGCTGACTCAAAGTGTACCCCCGACCGCGGTGAAGAATTGCCGGCTGCTTTCTAGAATGAGTCAGAAACATGTTTCTCTGTTCGGTCTTCCCAGATCCCAGCCATTACTTGTTCGTTTCGCCTACGGACGTCATCTTCGCTACCGTTACCTCGGCTTTCCAGGGAGAATGTCTTATTAAAACCAGTCGGAAACCCTTTCTGAGCAGGCTTGAAATGAAAGTACCCCGGCAACTTTCTGAACATCATTGGAAATACTCTTGATGAGGTTCTCAAGTCTCCGGAGAAATCTAACCTCATCCAAATAAGTAAACTGATTGATCGCTAAAGCCTGTGATTACAAAACAACAAAACATCTTAAAACACTAATGAACTTAAAAATGAGCGGCTCATTTCTCAGTTTGCATTAAATCTTTCTTGATGTAATTGATGAAATCCTTGTATTGCACTGCCTGATTTCCTTTCTTTGGAATTTGTCCATTATTACGTCCCTAAACGTGGAAAGCCAACAAGTTGTAAATCGTCGAATCGACCATTTTTCTTACTTCCAATCTTACGCGAAATCCAACTTTGTAACTTGCAGTTAACAGCAACCTGACATGAGAAAGCAGCACTAGAGGGGATAGAATATTTGCTTTGGACTAGGGATGGGCGATAGTCGATGGTTCAGCACTATCGATAGGCCGATACTATCGGCTAAAAATATCGATACTATCGATAGTTACTCGATAGTGATTTTCCATATTCCTTACATGCCTGTCCAATGAAGAATTTAATGTTATTGAATTGAATTATCTATTACTTGCTGGATTAGGTACATTTATAAGATTGCACAAAGGTTTAAAACAAAAAATTAATTTATTTAAATTTACAAAAAGTATTTCCAAAGAAAAAAATATCAAGAAGCACAAAAAAGTGCAATTATTTTAAACTGTTTTAGTTTTTCTCCTTGAGCCACATATTACCCGAAAGGAAGACCAACCTTTCCACTTTTTTTGGCTCAGTCTGTTCCGAAGCTCAGAAACGATTTTTCCAGCGGCTGAAAATACACGTTCTAAGGCTACAGACGAGCCTGGAACACAAAGGTTATTTCTGGGTACATTAAGTAGTTGGTTGTATTCACCAGACAGTTCTTTTTCAGTATTTAATTCACCGGACGTGAGAGTATTTAATACCACAGCCCTCCAGATGTTGAAAACTCCTAGAGAAATTCTAGGAAAAAAGAAAACAATTTCGATAGTATCTATCGATAGTCATGAACTATCGACTGTCGCCCATCCCTACTGTGGACATCTGTGACGATTTCTGAATTCCCACTTCTGTAACTATTTGGGTTCACAGTTTCGAGCCCGTGACCTCTGAGCTGTGAGCCTTAGACGATTTTGACCAAGCCCCCAACACTCCCCCGATCAACACCTATCTGTGTGCCAGGTTTGGTCAAAATCGGTCAAACGGTGTGGATTTGTATAAGAAACAAATAATAGCTGAATTATATATACATATATATATATATATATATATATATATATATATATATATATATATATATTTGTCTATTCGCTGTATGGCTGGAACATCGTGGTAAATGAATCCATTCCAAAGCTTACTAAATTTCCTAATAAAATTAATCTCGTTCAGAGAAATTGGTAGGTACCTAAAATTCGGCAGTTTCGTTACTTTAGGCCGTTTTTCTTACTCTGTTTGCCTCAGCCAAGATTCAGGTAATAAAAAAATACATACATTATTACGTAAAACTCTTTCAGATTTATATAGAAGAGTTACCCGATTGCACAATAGCACCTTGAAAGGATTACAGTATGTTTGTAGGGACAATGCACCGTTTTATATTCTAGTATTAAACAACTTCAATCACTTCCGTACATTGATTTGTACTTACAGTAATTTGGGACACTAGTCTTATTTACGCCGACAAGGTCAATTAATTACCCGACAATGTACGGAAATGTCGTGGAATCCAAGCGTTAAATTGTTGACAACCAATGAGGAAACTGAATCCACAAGATTAATGGTTTCTAATTTTTGTAATGTACTTTGGTAATTGTCATCCATTAGAGGTAGGGAAGAATGCACATTTTCCTCATGCAGTTTCCACACTTATTTTATTGTATACGTTGCGGTTTTAATAATCTCTCCAGACAATGTCGTAACAACAATGGAATCTGATATATGGTGTAACTTAATGAATGAAATTGTTACAAGAGTGCTATTAACTCCATGAGTCATTTCCTCAGAGTATGATTTATATAAATTATTATTTTCAACATATATTGAAATTTCCATATATTCCAGCCATTGAAGAGGCTGAGAGAGAAATGTTCGCTAATGTTAGTGTAGTTTTCTGAGTATTCAGTGCCTAAAATCTCACTTCTTCAAAATTTCATTGAAGTAGGTGTTTAAACACTTTAAAAAATATTAGTATTATATTATTGCTGTCCCCAAAAAACAGATACGTCAAATTATATAGGAGTGTGAAATATTAGCAATTCTACAAAAACAAGTCCAACGCTTTTCCACCAAAATACAGACTAGTTCTGCTATTTCAGAAATTTTATCATTCACAAAATGATTTGTAATTTGTCAGGATTATATAATAAATGGTCTTATTTGAGGATTAAATTATTTCATGTTAAGAAATATTATTTCATTATGTTCTGTTACTAAGATTTCTACTCTCTATCCTCCCAGCACATTCCTCACAACCCCATTCGCCGACTGAAACGCAAGTGGCCAAGAGACCAACTCTAGAAAGTGTATATCAGTGAAAAAAAAAAAAAAAAAAAAAAAAAAAAAAAAAAAAAAAACCTGTCTGGTGGGTACTAAAACTGTGCAGCTTCCCACCTCATGTACATTAATGTCAATATAATCTAGCAATAATTGACTAGAAATGTATCTTATAAATTGTTGTAAATTCTAAATAAATAAAAAAAAAAATAAAAAAAGAAAAAAAAAAAAGAAAGATTTCTGCAAAAACCAGAAGGGTCCATAAATTGTTTTTATTTTGTCAACTATCCTCTTAAAAAATATTGTTATTTTACGTGCAATGCAAAGCTGTCAGTCATTTTCATTTCATCCAGCACAAATGAAGCTACGCATTTTTTTTTTAGTTTCTGGACATTTTAGTTTTTGGACTTGTCTGGTTTTTGTAATGAACTCTTCAATTACATTATGAAATTGAGAGATGATCTCAGTTCTGAAGTTACCGTTAGAAAGGTAATTAAACGTTACAACCTTTGTGGAATTTGGCAGCTTGCAGATATTGTTTTGGAAGAGTAGTGGTTCTCTAAAATCTACGGCTAACTAGACTTTTTTTGTTAATATCTACTCTTTGAATAAGTAAAGATGGAATGGTTGGGATTCGGCTAAATAAACCTCAATATGATTTTGTTTTAAAAAATCTATATTTCGAACGTTTCGGCTACTCATTGGTAGCCTTCGTCAGCAATGGAAGTGCCGAGCGGCAGAGGAAGACCAAGGTTGGCAATTAAGTAACCATACTCTTTGAATAGTTATTGCGGTTTGAAAATGCACTTGTGAACCCTGAATGTGAAGAAATAAATGTCTACACATTCATGTCACTGAGCTGTTAAAAAAAAACTGGTTTCGTTTTTTGGCCTTCATTCTTGCTAAAAAAGTAACAAGGTTATCATGATGAAAATCCGTCCTTTAATCCTTGTCCTTCAATGGGGATATACTTCCTGTGTTGCATAGAACCCCTGTGGGTGACATTGAATTTTAGCACTGATAAGGTTTGATAGGATTGGTAAACTTGATACTATGAGAATCCTTTAATAGTGACTCCCTCGTGGCCCGGTATTTTAGATTCAGGTCATTTCTTCGTGACAATGATGATCTCTCTGAATATTAGTGAGTTGTTTTGAATTTCGAATTCCTAGGACTCCGGGCTATCTACAGGTTGCCACCCTTTTATAATACCAACAGCACGTGCTCGGTCATCCATTCAGCTACTGGCCAGGCCCGACGTTGCTTAACTTCGGTGATCAACAGGAACCGGTGCATTAAACGTGGCCTTGGACGTTGGCAGGTGTGTACGTGAATGTGCAGTTAAGGAAGTCTATTTCTGCGGGTGATTTTCTGGACTGTTGACAATAAGCAACGACGCACAGTGGGGCCAAACTACATATCGTGTTTCAAAAAATGCTACAGCTTCTTAAGTATTTTTTTTTTTTTTTTTTTTTTTTTTATACTGAAAACTTATAAAACATAAAACAACTTAGTCTAGCCAGATTTTTTTTTCTGTTCCCCATGTTTATTAAATACGTGCAAATAATTCACGAACTTTTCATTTGAACATAAAATGTTTTATTTCTCATCTAACTTAATATCAGTACTGATATCGATGAAACTAAACATTCAATTGCGGATTACAATTGGAAAAAATCTGACTGACATCTTCAAAACGTAAATTTATCTTAATTCGATAATGAGATTAATTGAAATAATATGATTTTTGAATGATTTGAAAATATATTTTGATTTTTTTCCAAGTCTACTCAAGATTTGAATGTTTAATGTCAACTGAATGTCGTTTGGTCCCACTTTGCAACGGTTCATAGAAGGAGAAACTTTAGTGATCTGATTCCAGCCCTTATGGCTTATTGGACAGATAGTGTGTCATTACTATTTCCTGGCCGCCAGTTTTCCCCCTTTAACGGTACCCATTGGAGGCTGGGTGGTCCCAGGGACTATTGGGGACACCGATTCCGAACCTCAAACGACGACACAAGAAGATCTTTCAGTGAGCGCCCGAGAAACGCAGATCCCCCTAAAAGCCAATTGACCGTTTAGAGGAATATAGGGCAGATAATAAAACAACAAAGATGTTAATTTTAATTGTCTAAAAGGTCGACTGAAGATATAAAGGATGCAATAAAAGAGTTATTTTCCGAAATCCTGTGCAACAAACTTCTGTGAGTAATTCTGCAAACGTTTTGACGTTGGTTGCCTTATTCGTGAATTAAAGTTATACATGAATTTAATGTTATGGAGGTAGAAATATATGTGAAATGATATCACGCAGACATGGCCACAGTTAGGTGCTGACCATGATCCAGTTATATCAATGCAGACAATATCTGATATATGCGGTGAGTATTATACCAGAAGGTTATACCACAGTTACTTTTACCAACCTCTTATGGACTTACTCAGTCAGATTAAATATCTAACATAGTAACGGGCTCATAAACCCCTCTTGAGGAACGCCAGAGATTTGAGAAGAAAATTTGCATCTCATTTTAAAAAGTGAATATTTGTGGCTGTAATAAAAAACGAATTATATCATATAATTTAGACAATTGACTGTTATAATTTCATAATGTGTTCTAAAGATAAATTATTTCGGTTTAATAGGAATGGTGGTTTATTCGGGAACCAAATTATTAATTTTCTCGTACTGGCTCTTATTTTTTCTTCCATGCAACGGTATGTTGTATCTACAAGAACATCCCTTCAGTCGTTTAAATATATTTATTTTGCAATATATTTACTACATTTGACATACTGATTAAAGTTTATGCACTTTGACATTCATAAATTAGCCAGACGGTGGGGGCACGGCACACGGTGGTGCCAAACGCCCGATTTCGGGAAAAAACCGGTAGGTACTTGAGCCTTTCTGATTTTGGTATAGTTTCAGGGTATTTTGTAGCGCTGAGTCGAATGAAACCACTATAAATTCGATAGAATAATTATTTTGGAAGATAAACTGGTTTTATATTACAAGAACCGTATAAAACAGCAAGTATTCGATTTTAAAAAGTCATATTTTACTCAATTAGTAGAGATATGTACCCTTCCAAATGTATTTTTGAATGCTGAGTTGAATATATAAACAAACAATGCAATACAGTTAAATGGTTGGTTAAAATTTTCGCTTATAACGAAAACATTTTGACATTTTTACACGAGATATTAGGTAGATATAGGTAAAAGTTCAGTTACTTGCTATCACAAAGTGTTCAACAACTCTCTGCAGAAAATAGTTATGGTGAACTCATTTTTCGTAAAATAATCGCATCGCTTCATTTTATTAGGCTGTGCACACATACGGCCGAGTACGGCGATGAAATTTATATGACAGCAACTTCAAAACATGTTCTTTTAGGTGACACTATGCGGAGAGCACAGCTAAGTACCGCTTTTTTTTTTTTTTACACCAAATAAACTACGGATAATTGAGTTCCATTACAGATATCTTCACAACCTATATGCACCAAGTTCAGCGTACATTTCAGGCAAAAAGGAAAATTCGAAATTTTATTTATTTTATTTTTTTTTTATTTCTGAACGTTTTTCAGAATTAAAATAAGTGGTATAAGATATTGTTTTACCTTTCATCAAAAACTGTGAGATTTTTACTCAGTGAGAAAACGGCCAAGTTTTTTTTTTTTTTTTTTTTTTTTTTTGTGATCATACCTATTAATGAAACTGAAAAGCAATGTTACAGCAGTATTATAAAACTAATCAGGTATAGAAAAATGTTAGTTCAAACACGATTGACCACCATCGGTTTTGAATGTATTTTTCCTCTCGGCACCACTGTGCGGCATATACAAGGACGTCTGGTCTCCCCGACTGTAAAATATAAAATCATTGTTTTGGAGACCCGACGTTTTAATATATGCAGTACCGCCACGAACCGTCCAAATAATTGTCAAAATACAAGAACTGTGAAATCAGTATCCGCAATTCACTTAAAATGTATTTTACCGCCAAGAAGATTGGCGATAGTTCTCTAGAAATTAATTTCTTTCACTGACTCTTTTTTTTTCCTTTAGATTTTGTTCCTTTAGTGTTCTGCCTATTTTTGTAGGTTTTTATCAGAGAATTGTTTTAATTATTGGTATAACCGTTACAATCTCAAGCAGCAGGTTTTACGCCAGAAACAGAACCTCTATTATCGTAATAATTATGTTCTTTTCTACTGCTGCAAATTTCGACGAAAATAATTTTTGACTTTTCTTTTTCTGATTCCGTTAGTCTATCGAAAGGAGTGTTTATGTCTCTTCTACGGAATCCCGTTCCAAGGCCAACCTGTCCATCGCTGCAGAATTACTCCGCAAATAAGGAGGGACTGGGCTGTCCTTGACATTTGCCACCGCCATTGGATAAATGTATTCGAGATACGTTCCCAGTTGGTAGAAAATCTAGATTTGTCGGGACTGCGTGTTTTTTTTTTTAAGTTGTTTTTCTGCTGTGATCTGAAAAGGTTAGAATAGAAACTCCTAAAATTTCTTATGGAGTAAAACCAACTCATCCCTAACTTCAAGCGCTGTTTTCTCTCTCTGAGGTGATCGTATGGAAATTTACGCCTCCAATTTTTTTGAATGACATTCATTCCCCTTTTGAATGGTCATATTCGACGATTTTCCAAACGTTTTCGAGATTTTACCGAAAATTCGAGAACTACACACATTTGTAAATATTTTTTTCTGGTCCAAGTGTACGTATATGAATGACAAATATTTGAGCTCTATCCGTCGTTTTGAAGAACCGAAATTTCCTGAGAGTATAAACTATTGATATCATCTCTTACTGATAAGGCTTTATTAGAACGTTTTGAACACAAAAGAAAACTCACACTTGTCCATGTTCAGCTAAAGGATATCGTGGGCTTTCCTCATCTTCTATGCACACACTGAAGAAGGATGTCAAAGAGCATCCCGAAACGCCAATATTAATAGCAGATAACAAATTAACACCCCAAGAAACCTTAATGTGGTAAATATCATCGAAAACAAAAAATAATAATTTTTCCCAGTCCGGAAGAGCCTAAATATTTGTAAGCGAAAAATGTACGTGACTTTTAGAAATCTACTATCTCGGTTTGAGATAATCCGATTTTTACGTCCTTGGGCCCTTTGAAAAGGAGAGCTTCCTTTTTCTAGCCATATAAATAAATATTGTATTATCTCAGGAGGCACTTGTAAGAAATGGTTCTCAAAATAAATAAATGTAACCTTTTTGCAAATAAGGTCAATTCTAGAACACCCCGAATGGAATAAAATGTGTAAAGTTTGAGCCTTCATCGACCCTCCAAATTTAGTTTGAATCGAGTAATTTTTTTTAAATATAGCCGGATTTTTGAATCTTTAACAAAATTTTAAAGGTCCAGCCTATGCGAAATTTAAAATAATTTTTATTTTTTAGTTTTAGGAATCTTCCTAAATTGGTAATACGGGGGTTTCATAATGAGCTAAAAACAAATCTGTCATCCGTTAAAAAAAAAAGTTTGTTATTTTAAAATCAAGGTCCTTATTTGTTAATAATAAGTAAATACTGCTGGTTAATATTATTTTCTGAAATAAGGAAACCGAAATCCATTTTAATTCTGTTCCAGTCTCACAGAAATAATGTTCTTTAGAACATTCCCAGCCTGACAGCTCCATTAAGGCTCAGAAGGTTTTCTACTTTTAATTTCACAAAGCACTTCTTTGAAACCAAATAATTTACAATACTTTGAAAAGAGCTCCATGCGATAATATCAGGTGCAATTATTCTCAGAATTTTAATAAATAATTAAACCATTTAATTTTTAGTTTATTAAATTATAAATCATAAAACGTTTATGATAATAATTTAACAAAAAAACAACAACAGAATATGCAAATAAATATCATTATATTATATTGAAATAAATTTGTTTTTTCTTAATAAAAAGGTTTTTGAAGAGATGCAATATTAAGGTAAGTTTCTTGAGGGCTACGAATCTGTTGAGTTAAATAATTAAAAAATATAATTAATTAAAGAGAAAAAAAATTACTAATGTTAAAAATTTAGTTTTATTTACTTTGTTTTTATCAACTTTGGGTTCATTTTTATTCAGCATATTATTATTTTGATTTCCTTGACTAATTGATTTTTAGATTTTCCTCTATTTGCAATAGGTTCTAGTTTTAATACTTTGTCAAAAAAAAAAAAAAAAAAAAAAAAAAAAAAAAAAAAAAAAAAAAAAAAAAAAAAAAAAACACGGAGGAGTTAATAGAAAAGTAAATTAGTTGACAAATTTAAAGATATATTACTTTTTAGATTACTGGGTCCTAATGATACTGAAATTGTTGAGGAAGTCTTTGGTATATTCAGTATACAAATATACCGATGGTTACACGGAAAGTTGGT
The DNA here is from genome assembly GCA_946811695.1 of Gonocerus acuteangulatus. Taxonomy (NCBI): domain Eukaryota; kingdom Metazoa; phylum Arthropoda; class Insecta; order Hemiptera; family Coreidae; genus Gonocerus; species Gonocerus acuteangulatus. The sequence goes on from OX328125.1 coordinate 27,695,902, forward strand.
ATTTGGGAAAATGGGCAAAATGCGTTAAGTGCAGTATGATTATCTAATAAGGCTCATACCCACAGTCACTTGATCCGGACAGGAAAAACCGGCATTTCCTATGGGATGACCTGATAGTTTGGTCTGAAATTCGCTAAGGTTTTCAAAAGCACCCTTTAAGCACTGATAATGAGGTGGCTTGATAAGAAAGCACCTCCACAGCTTTTATTTTTATTATTTCCTCACCACAGTACCCCTTTGGGGGGGGGGGATTTATTTTACTGCACAACCCATGCCATTTTTGGCATATCTTGTGCGTATTAAATACTTTACATATATCGCCTCCTCAGCTTAAAAGTTTGCTGTCTGTGGAAATACTTAAGTTTTTCATCTCTGTCTAAATTAAATGAATATCTTGTTTTAGAAACGTATTCAAAAACCTGAAAAAGATCCAACTTTTTTCACATCAATTCATCAGTTAAAACGTATCAATTCATCAGAATAAAAACGTATTTTTTTCATTAAAATATATTTTTCTCGTCAAGAGCCCTGTTGTTGAATAGACCATTGAAAGAACCGTAAACGTAGGAGGTTCGTGGTCCCAGCAACCGTAATGTGGCTGAGAGTACGGTTTAGATTCCCACGAACTGCACGACATCCTAACATCAGCTGCTTCCCCATCACGTCCTACAAACTGTCTCCATTCTAGAATGCTCCTCACGGAAACATGGCGTTTCATTGCTAGTTTTCATGAATAAACAGATGGACGACCTCCAGGTTATTCTGTCAAGTTCAGCAGTATTCGGCATGCCATCCAGGCGTTAGGCTTTGAGCTATTTTCAAGGTCAAAAGGATTTGTAAATGTGTTTAAATAGATATTTCCCAAGTTATGTTAGAGCGGACTAGGAAGAATAATGATATCAATCTGTAAAATGCAAATTCAACCATTGAGGTGTACTTCCATATATAACAAACATTACATTCTATGTTGTTATTATGAACTTTTACGTTTATCGACGACTAGCTGAATATCCGTGCTTCACCTCGGCCGATAAGTATTTTTTATATTGAGTTAAATAAGATATGATCAAAATTAACGCTACTACATAATTTTGTTCAGCTTATTATCGCACGGACTTTAAAGTTACCCAGGAAACACCATGAGGTGGTAACCGTGCTCGTTTCCGTTGGGGAGCAAAAAAAAATTAAAAAAAAAAAAAACGCTTAAAAAGTTAGATAACAGAGACAAATACACGTTGAAAAGCATAAAACTAACAAATTTGAAGTTCGAAGCACTTATCTCTTCGATTGACATCGCCCCACCGAACATTACAACAGAATCTTATTGTAGAGAATTTAGTAACCTTTCGAATAGCCGCCTTCCACTTACTACGAGTTCCCAACCGTTTTCGAGATATTTTAGAAAAGATACTGTGATCCGACAACTTTGTATCACCATTCATACAATTTTTTTTCCATATACTTCGTTTCTGAATACCCAAACAGAAAATTAGTTTTGAAAAGTATTTCTATCAATTTTTCTGGTAAATGGCTACAGAACTCGCTAGAAAATAGTTTCATTCGTTTTCGTAAGTTAAGGAATCTTTCGCTCCAAAAACCATGTTCCAGTAAACGGATTCAACTGGTTAATGAACTTGACCTTTTAAATGAGAAGAAAGATTTTTGTACCAAATGTTATCAAAATCGAACCATTTTTGAGCCAATGAGGAACTTCTTAATAATTCAAACCCCCCTAAAAGTACTTAAACATTTGAATACCGAAAAAATCTTTCTTAGCGAGTGTTTACACTCTAAACTTATTGTCCGTGCAAAATTTCAAATTCTTGTGTCAAGTGGTTCGGGATATTATTACCTCGAATGGGCCATCACCAGGGCGTAAACTCTATGAGGGACAAAATCACATTTTATTTCTAGTAATTCAAGGACTGCCATCATAGTGGAAATTAACCTCAATTCAAAAAATAATACTATGAAATCTACTATATATTTGTCAAATACCACTCACTCACTCACTGACCTATCATCCTCCAGCCCAAACCACTCGACAGAAAATTTTGAAATTTTGCATGGACACTCCCTATATAACGAAGGCACTCACTAAGAAAGGATTTTTTGATATTCGAATTTTTAAGTATTTTTAGAGGGGTTTAAAGTTTGACTTGGTTAGAGCAGGCAAGCCTAGGTAGCAAGCGTTGCTAGGACGATAACAGAACAGCTGTTACCGTACATTACCTATTTCATAGTATTATTTTTAATTGAGGTTAATTTCCACTATGTTGGCTGTCCTTGAATTACTAGAAATAAAATGTGATTTTGTTCCTCATAGAGTTTACGCCCCGGTGAGGGCCCATCCGAGGTAATATTTTCCCGAACCACTTACAAATACGTTTAGAGTGTAAACACTCGCTAAGAAAGGTTTTTTGATATTCAAATGTTTAAGAACTTTTAGGGGGGTTTGAATTAATAAGAAGTTCCTCATCGGCTCAAAAATGGTTCGATTTTGATAACAGGCTAGGTCAAAAAAATCTACGATACGGGGGGGGGGGGTTACAGGTTATGTCAAAGTCGTCTAGACTTTGCCATGAGAGGGAGGTCTCGGGTTCATAACAGTTACAGATTCGTGTTATTAGATTTTAATATTACTTATTTGGTTTCTAATTTATTTAGGCTTTTGTATATGCAGAAGGAGGTGTAGCATGGCACGCCGGGTAACAGCTAGTAGATATTGTACGGTAACAGCTGTTCTGTTACCGGAGGCTTGCCTGCTCTAACCAAGTCAAACATTAAACCCCTCTAAAAATACTTAAAAGTTCGAATATCCAAAAGTCCTTTCTTAGTGAGTGCCTACGTTATATAGGGAGTGTCCATGCAAAATTTCAAAATTTTCTGTCGAGTGGTTTGGGCAGGGGGATGATAGGTCAATGAGTGAGTCAGTGAGTGGTATTTGACAAATATACAGTAGACTAGCTGAATACCCGTGCTTCGTCACGGCAGATAAGTAGTTATTTTATTGCGTTAAATAATGTTTCATTAAAATTACGTTACTATACAATTCTGTGCAGTTTATTACAGCACGGTCCCGTCATACTATATTTTATTCAATGGGCGTTGAAATTTAAAATTTTATGTTTCCAAGAAGTCATATGGTAACACCCAATATATTTACGAGTATTACCAAGGTTATAGGCGAGGAGGCTGTGCAAGGGTTCCGGATATTATTACCTCGCCTGGAAAACCTAAGGATATGCGATTCATCACGGTTTGACCGGGACTGTCCCGGTATTTTGCAATTGTTTCGGTGTCCCTTCCAGTTTTATCAAAGTCCCGGAAAAGGCTGTAAGGTGTAAAAAGTAATGAATTCATGTTTATAAGAATCTTTTTTAAATCGGTTACTTTTCTTTCAATCAACATTTTTACTACTGTTCACAGTGTCAAAGAAATGAGAAGTAATCTAACTGTAAAACGCTGGAACTACCTGCACAGCGCTACTAGCTACCAGACACTAATATTTGGCTGAGAGATTGTTTTAAGAAAATCAAGCAGCAAAAAAAGTTCCGTTCTTATTTTTAAGGTTTGGGTAGACTAACAGTTTAGGATTCCCCCTTCCCGTTAGTTGCTAGGCTTAAAACTCACCAACCATTTTGCTTATAATTTGTACTCTTTTTATCCCCCCCCCCCTGGTATGCCCATCCCATACTAATGTGTTTCGGTTTAACTCTCCAAAAATATGGCAAGCCTATCTGACGGGGACAGGCAGAATAGAAACGCAATTAAAACTCTATGAGGGACAGTTAATTTCTAGTAATTCAAGGTCTGCCATCATAGTTGAAATTAACCTCAATTAGAAATAAAACTAAGAGATAGATAATTATCTATCTCTTAGTTATGTATTATCTATAATTATCTATCTCTTAGTATCTGAGATAATTATCTATCTCTTAGTTGTAATTATGATGATGTAAGCTGTTACCTTACATTATAATGTAAGGTAACAGCTGTTCTTTATCGTCCTAGCAACGCAGGCTGCCTAGGCTTGCCTTCTCTAACCAACTCAAACTTTAAACCCCCCTAAAAATGCTTAAAAATACGAATATCAAAAAATCCTTTCTTAGCGAGCGCCTACGTTATATAGGGAGTGTCCATGCAAAATTTCAAAATTTTCTGTCGAGCGGTTTGGGCTGGGCGTTGATAGATGAGTGAGTGAGTGAGTGGTATTTGACAAATATATAGTAGATTAATTCGAAGAGTGTATTAGTTTAGTGTAATTATTTATTGTGTGTATTCAATTATAGCAAAATGTCAAACGTCATAAACTACACAATTCGTTTATTTTCCTCTACATGTTTCTTGTCTTTTTGACGCCTCTTCATGAAAACGTAAAATGATACAACATTACAGCCTTCACCGTTACTTCCAAGAACGAGGATGGTTCTCCAAAGTGAAGGTTGCAATGTTTTATTATTTTAAGTGTGCATATCGCACTAGTATTTCTAAAGTGACTCAAAATTTGGTTTTATTCAACCCGTCATAGTTAGTAATATGAAAGACATGGTAAGGTGAGACGATATGTTGGTTCTTATTTTAGATTATTCTAATATTAAGGGAAGTAAAAACTTGATAATAGAAACATGACGAACTTTATTTGGTCATAATACAGATTTTATGGTGTTAATGATTCTTGCAGTCAAAGCACCTAAAACAAATACATATTATATCCATAAATGTTCGCTTCTAGATTTAGGGTAAATCACTATTTGAATGCTTCTATCTTCTTGGTCTACATGATATTCTGTGAGCAGTTTGCTTACTCCCGTTCTGGTATTCATACGTCGGAGTTTGTTCATCTGGATGCGTAGCGGAGGAGTGTGGTTCAGAACTAAAGGGCAACTAGCGGATAGAAGATTGGTTGGAGCTGTGTAATTCAAGGAGCGTATACACCGTTACAATGGAGCTGGCAGGCAAATTATAACGAATTAAACGGTTTACTATGCTGAAACAATCCACTCCCGGTACTTCCGTTGGAGAATAATACCACTGATGTGTGAGGACACACTACCACTTACTCAGGAGTGGAGTCCGTTCAATGACACACTTAGCCATGTCTCTGTGTCAATGTCACACATCTCCTCTACCCTTATTGTGCTAAAGTAAATACGTGTGTCTGAAATGATTCCATTGTCTATAATCATTATTTAATGGTTCACAACAGGTATTTAGACGACTACCACTTATGGACGATTTTGATGAAATTGTGAAGAGCACAGGACTTTTTTTACCCATCTTTGATTTTATCCACCTCTGTTCTAATTTTCATCGACGGGAAGTTTGCCAATGATCTTAACATCCCATTTTTCCTTGACCTTCCTTAAATCCGTTTCCAAACGTTCCACTCTAAGTTGCCTCACCGTCGTAATCCTGAAGTACCTTATCCTCCCAATCTTTATTTTCCCAATCCCATCCATCTCTGAAAGTGTCAACAATGGTTGGCTTCTTTCAAATACTGTATAGTTTCATTTTGTTTGCTTTTCCTGTTTTAATCAACTTGTATATAATCATCTGTCTCAACAAACTTGACGACTGCACTTTTGATTTATGTACAGATTTCAAATAAACAAATAAGTAAAAAAAAAAAATATATATGTCAAGTAGGTAATATTGCAAATTTATTTGAGTCGTTAACAGCAAAGTGTGTTACTTACTGACTTGTAGGTATATAATTTTTTGTTGCTTTGTGTGCATCCAACTTGTTGAACAAATTTCTTGGCATTCTCTGTTAATAAAAAGTATTTTAATGATTTTTAATGGAGTGGTGAGTATCATGTCCCATATATGCTACTTTTATGGAAATAAGTAAAGATGGAATGGTTGGGATTCGGCTAAATGAACCTCAATCTGATTTTGTTTTAAAAAATCTATATTTCGGACGTTTCGGCTACTCATTGGTAGCCTTCGTCAGCTAAAATGACAAAAAAAGAAATTAATACAGAAACAAAAAAAAAAGTTTATAATTGTGATAGGTAAAAGAACTATAAATACAATTAACTTATAAAAGAACATATCGTCTTAAATTCTTAGAATGAGTAGAATGAAAAAGTAAATAGGTACAATAATTGGTTTTAATAGTAATTAGTAACATTAATTGATTTTACAAAGAAAAAAGAAACTACATACCAATGACAAATATAGTAGCTAATAGTAACATTAATTAATTTTACAAAGAAATAAGATACTACATACCAATGGAAATGCCGAGCGGAAAAGGAATCTACTGGGGTATATGTAACTGAAAACAGCAGGTGGTGGGAGAAAGGTCGGTAAGGATCAAAAGGCATGTTTAAGACATTTTATGACAGGAAAGGAGAAAAAGGTGTTAATGGAAGGATACCCAAGGGGCATGGGAAAAATCTAGGTGGGAGGTCGGGAGAGTTTTTGGAAAATATTAGCGTACATAGGAGAAATGCCTTGTTTGTCAGTTTTGTAGTTTATATTGTTTTTGTTTAAGTTTATGTGTACACATTCCGAGATCTGTAGTCTTTTTTTGTTTCGTTGTGTAGAAAGAATTTTCGTGTCGTCGAAGTTAAAAGTGTGTTTTTGCGTAATGGCGTGTTTAGCAAGTGCAGATTTATCTATTTCTTTATTAGTGATGGTTCGTTTATATTGTGTAAGACGTGAGTGAATGTCATTTATGGTTTCTCCTATGTATACACCATTACAGGAAGGGGTTTGGCAAGGGACTTGGTAAACACAACGGGTGGTTTGTTCAAAAGGGATGGGATCTTTGAGTTTGGTATAGAGGGTTTTGAGTTTGTTGGTAGTTTTCAAACCAAAATTTAGGGAAGGGTAGGATTTTTTTATTGTCTTTGTAAGTTTATCAGTCAGTCCAGGTGTAAATGGTAGAGATCGGAACATTTGGGAACTGGGAGTTAGGGAAGAATTGGTAGAGACAGTGTTGGAAGGTTGGGATTTTACTTTTTTAACAAGGGATTTTATGAGGCTGGGGGGAAATTGGTTGCGTGCCAATATATCTGAGGCGATATTAATATTTTTATTGTGGAAGGAAGCATAGGATTTTATGGAAATAAATACAAGGCAATTTAAATTAGCTATACAGTATGAAGTTATATTTGAGCTTATTTACATTTCACTTTTTTTAACTATGGACACTAGAATTAACCCTCTACGATACATGCAGAACATTTATATTGAATGGAATAGCTGTATTTATAGAGCTATATTCTATTTAATATAAAAGTAATATATACAAATAGAATTAAATAGAATAATATTTCTATTCTCTATTACTATTCTATATATAATATAGAGCTATATTAAATAGAATAATATATAATATAGAGCTATATTAAATAGCTGTTTTATATTAAATTAAATTGAGCCGCAATAATATATACAAAGGATGCAACCAACCTTTTGTAAATATTTATATAATATAGTACAAGGGTGCTAATGACCTCAGCAGTAGATGCACCAATATATATATATATATATATATATATATATATATATATATATATATATATATATATTGGTGCATCTACTGCTGAGGTATATATATATATATATATACAAATACATAACGTGCTTAATACATACCAAATGTAAAGTGTAATTCACCAACAAGCGGAACACCAATAGATAAATTTTAAAAAATATTTATATATTAAATAGATAATTTTCTGCGTCAGAATGTTTCATAGATTGTGAGGATTTTAACTTCTTAAAAGGAAATCATAGATTATTACAACTTATGAATATAAAAAATATTCAGGATTATTCTAAGCTCTAATTTGGATTTTAATTTTTGTTTCAGGTGAGTACCCATTTGTTGAGATTTCACTCCAAGATTGAGGTATAATTCCATCGTTTATAATATTAAATAGTAAAAAATACATTATATACTATGTACAAATAAATAATATACAATGATACCCAGAACTACTGAGAATTCAAAGGTATGCCATTAGCCACAGCGGGTGAAATTTCATTGTGGAGACAGACATTTTTACAGATGTGGATTAATAAATCTGAAAAATATCATGAAATGAGTTGATTCGAGTCACTGTCCAAAAAGAATAACCATTCATGATTCAACTGGGTGACAAACAGTAGCTAGGAAGTTTCCAATTCCTAATAGTTTCCTCACACGATGTTTCGTCGGAAGATAATTCTCTTGTACTTTCTATTTCACTTGTGCCTGGTATTACTCCAAAAGGAACATTTTGGGATAAATTATCAGAACCCTCATCGTCATCTGAAGAAAACTCCGCGTTGTTGGAAGCAAAAGTAAAGTCGTACGCCCCCAATCGGCTTTGAAGAACACTTCAACTTCTATAAACTGCCTACAGAAGGCGATAGTAGTAGGACTGATATAATATCTCGTAGCAGCCTAGCGCAAAAGAAGCCGAACTGATATATTAGTCCGTAGTACTCGGGGCAATGCTCCCTCCGGACTGAAATGTCAGTCCGCAGCACTCCCGGCACTGCAACCACCGGACTAATATATCAGTCCGTAGCAGCGTAAGGGTTAAACTTATCATGTTTGGCATAGACTGTCCCCTCCGCGAAGAAGAAACAGAAAGGGTGTTCTTACTAGTTTTCAGTGTTTTGCGATCGAACCGTTCATCACGAACGAAGAACAGAAAGAGTGAAATCTCAGATCTTCACTATTCATGAGCGGCCTACAAGAAAGGACTCGTAGAGATGGTACGAGATGAAGGATAGAAAGTGATATAGAAGACATCCACAGATAACAACAATCCATTCGCAGCCTTATCACTTTCACCTGGAAGAAAGACCTCTCGACAATGAGGCGTGTTAAATAATTGCCGTAAGGAAGTTATCGGACTCCTTGTTACGCAAGCTGATATTCCTTGCGAGTTGCAGGAAGAGATGCAAGCCGAGATGCCTTGCGCTTTGAAGATGCCTCAAGCAGGAAACCTCAACATGAAAGTGAACCTCAAGTCCTCCTGGCTGTAAGACTTTATGGAGTCCATATGAGGAAGTTCTTCCATTCTCAGAGCCATTATCAGAGGATTTATGGGATGGCGTCAGACGGAAATGCGGCGCTATTCTACAACTTACGCCATGCTTCTTAATCCCTCAACGCTATGTATGGTTAGATATTTCTATCAAATCCCTGGACATAAAAAAAGTATGCTCCTTTTTTTATCATATTCTATAGGATGTTACACGAAGGCTTGATATATTATGACTTTCCGAAGGAATGTAGCTATCGAGGTAGCACTCATTATGAATACATTTTTAAAAAATGTATTCAAATCTTCATGGGTTATATAACCAAGATGAAAACTATCACCCGTCAAAATGTATTGTTCTAATTCGACAAAACTATTTGTAAATTGTAAAAATGAACGCATGAGTTAAAATCATCAACATTAATTTGACTTAATAAAAAGCTGTTTTTACATAAATATAAAGCCAATTCTCAAGAAACTGTTGGGTTAGTACAACCACAGATAACCTTCCGCAGGCAGGGCCATGTTTATAGTCCACCCGCAAACAAAAGAACAAGATGGGGCGTGGCTGGAGGGGAGCTAAGCCTTCCCACACATGGGCTGGGTGCAGCGCTTGCGCATTACCTTGTTCTCTTGTTTGCGGCCGGAATATAGACTGACAAAATCCAACTTGGCTACTGTATACTGTATGAGCTGTTAAAATTGATTGCTTTAGTGTAAATGTCGATCCCCCAAAAAAAGTCATTGTTATTATATGAAATAAGTCTTTATAATTCAAGCATTGTCTATTAAGGTAAAACTTCAGGTATTTAATTTCAGGGTTTTTTTTTTTTTTCATTCTGAATTATATGCATATTTTACTTTATTTTAAGTTTTATTGGATTCCTATCTTTATCTAATATTTTAACTGTGTAAAAATTAAAATTCTGTTTATAAAACCTTGGTGAATTTAAACTGGACAGTTACCTAAACATCATTCCAAACTGTAAATAAATATAATATTTATTTATTTAAATGTCGGAAGCCCGGTGGCCGTGAATGTTAAAGCACTTAACATACCGTGCCAAAGGTCGTGGGTTCGATTTCCATTATGGGGTGGTGGCTTTTCTTTAGAAAAAAGAAAAGGCATCAGCCTTATCATGACTAGAAAAGGGTGGTAACCTGCAGATAACCCGTCCCAAAATTCTTAGTTAATAATAATGGACGTTAAAATTTAACTAAATATTTATGACGAATTTATGTGCCCAGAGTCTCTATATTTATAGGAGGGGTTGCCTTGATGAAGAATGTGCTCAGTGTACACAATATCTACGGAACGGACGTTTTTTACAGTGTTTGATGATAAATAATTGCTTGACCAGGCAGAATTACGTGGTTTCAGCAATATAGTTTTAATTTTTTCATTTGAAGAAGAAGTAGATGGCGTGCCGTCATTATGATGTCATTTCGGAGTAATTTTTGTTAACGGTTACGTACACCATAAAACGGTAGCGTGGAATTATGTCGTATCCGCGAAATCACTTCTGGAAATAATAGCTGCTGTAATACCCAAGAGATTTTCTTATAGAACCCGAAGATGTTGAGTCTACTAATAGACTCCCGTATGGAGGACAGAGGTCTGATTAGGTAACACGGTCCCGATTAGGAAAAGGTAACGGGTCGGTCAGGTAATGGTCAAATCTACAGTCACTAATAACCTACTGACTTTAATGTGGTCGGCCCATTCATCAAGTCAATCCATGCTTCTTCAGAGGATCTTTCTTCAAGTGGGTCAACTAAGAAGATAACTATATTGCGTTGAAATTATATTTCTTATAAGTAAGAAGTATTGTACGGTTCTCGAAGTACCTAATAACATACTAGAAGTATGCTACTAGCGTACGAGAAGTATGTTACGGTACTATGATACATCACGAATAAGTCAAATTTCTAAGAATATAGGAATATAACAAAAAAGTTCGATTCTTAAGATCTTCGTCATCTAATCGTGAAATCCTTAAGCCTCGTGTAATTCGAAAATCTTAGAAGATAAATTACACCTGTTTACTCACTTATTTTATATTTTATTATTATTTATTTAAATTTTAACGTCCATTAATATTAACTGCGAATTTTGGGACGGGTTATCTATAGGTTACCACCCCTTTCTTGCCAGGATAGGGCTGATGCCTTTTCTTTTTTCTAATGACGCCTTAACACTCATGGCTACCGGGCCTCCAACCTATATATATAAAAATCACGTGTCTGTCAGTTTGTCTGTTCTTTATACAAATCCACACCGTTTGACCGATTTTGACCAAACTTGGAATACTGGTAACTCTTGACACGGGAAGTCTCCTAGGCTAAGTCAAAAATGTCTACGAGCTGTCTGTCTGTATGTTTGTTCCTTATACAAATTCACGCGCTTCATCCGATTTTGACCAAAATTGGCACAGAGGTAGGTCGTGATACGGGGAGTGTCATAGTCAGACGTCTACGAACTGGCTGTCTGTATGTTTGTTCCTTATACAAATCCACACCGTCTGACCGATTTTGACCAAACGTGGCACACAGGTTGGCCTTGACACGGGGAGAGTCATAGGCTAGGTTAAAATCGTCTATGACTCACAGTTCGGAGATCACGAGTTCGAAACAATGACCCCAAATCGTTACAGATTTTATAGAATCGATGAAGACTTAAAAAAAAAAATTAACATTACTTTGAAAAGTGCTAAAACGGAGCAAATGTAATAAGCATGTCACATTGAGAAAAATAAGTCACATAAATAGACTTTTCTTTTCATTTATTTGAATAAAAAATAAAGAATATGATTTAATTAAAAATAAGGCACCTGAAAAGTATTTTATACATTTATTTGGCAAAATTATAGGTTAATTGACGACGAAAATGTCCTTTTTTTTATGAACATTGTTCTTCTGGAAATAACATATTTTAACCATATGCCATATAAATCAGCTGGCTTATTTCCACCTAATTGGTATCTTTCTGTCCTTGATCAGTTTGGTCGCGGCTCTACCAGTGGAAGGTTCTCCGCCATGAAAGCTCGTGTATTTATTTCACTTTGTAATTAATATGTTCAGTGAAATGTTATACTCATTAGCACAGGGTAGTTCATTTTTCCAGCGGCTCGATTTAATTTTTTTTTTTTTTTTTTTTTTTTTTTTCTTTCTCCTTACAAAAACACTTTCAAAACTTCAAGTCCATCAGTGTTTATATAATCCCCAGGACAATGGCTTCAAGATCCAACAGTTCATTTCTGTTATCACGAGTTGATAATTAATCAACCCAAGTACTGATCCTAGTAGACGGAGAAGTGCCAAACTGCTTTGGCGAGTCCCCATACTTTCCCTGCCCTTGAAGCTGTCTCACTCCCGACCTAGATCTAAAGCAAACACCTTCATCTCACCGCCTTTCTCTCTCATCGGCTATTACAGTCTTCCCTGTACTTGGAAATCATCCGAAGCAGTCTCTAATTATCCCAAGATACTATTAATTTCATTTAGCCTTTAAGTAGGGAGGTGGAGTGTTCTCAGCACCCCATGATTTAATTAGCTCTACATTTTCAATTTATAGATTTGCAATCCTTGTCATCTCGTTGGAAAATATACCATAATTGAGCATTTTAATTAATGATAGCGAATTTGAATAAAAAAGGAGCGAATTTTAATAACCCCTTTTCTTTTGTGGCATTTTTTATTGGGGTGCTGTGAGCAACCCACCTCCGTACTTACGTTTGGGTAAACCACCTGTCCAATTAAAGGTTAAATTTCCTTTCTATAGGCTGTATCGCAAGTAGAAGGCAATACTCGAGGATAGTAGGGCAGGGGAAGACAAGTTGTTTTTTTTACTTTTATAATTTTCGAAGTAATTCTTTTACTTTTTTATTCCACTTTAATGTAAGCCTTACTGTAATCAATTATATGAAGAATAATTTTCATTTACTTCTAGTGAATCACAAAAATAAATATAATATTTTTTTTATTTATCAGTTATTTTCCAACCTAAATTTCTTATTACGAGTACATTATAAAATTGAGAGATAATCTCACTTCTGGGTTTTCCATAATAAGTTAATTAAATTTTACAGCTTTTGTAAGATTCCTTAACTTGCAGAATTGGTTTTTGGAAGAGTAGTGATTCTCGAAAATTTGTCACTAGACTTTCTCAATTAGAATATCTAATATTTGAACAGTTATTGCGATCTGAGAATGAAACATTGCGACACTTGTGAACATTGAAAGTGAATTAGCCTCAAAGTAAACTTAATGATGATTCCAGAAAAGTAATGTACAAGCAGAAAAAACGTTTTTTTTTTTTGTTTTGTTTTTTTACAAAACAAAACGCCTTTTTTTCTAAATGGCCTTTAGAATGGCATATCCCTTGAACAAAAACAGATAGAAACGTGCGATTGGCAGCACTTAACTACATTTTAGCATACGAAGACTAAACTATGAAAAAGCGTTACAAAAAGCAGCACAAAAAAGTGTCCGCTAGCGTTTACGCATGCGCGGTGGCCACGCGTACGAAAAAGAAAACTGTATGTTATAGAGTACATTACATAGGTTTGTTGGGTGGAGCTAAAGCATATTTATGTTACTGAATTTGAGTAGAAGGCTCTAAACGAAAACTAATTTGTTAAAACAGTTGTTCTGTCTAGTTTCATTCCCCTGATTAATTTCATCTACACGCGATACACCCTGTACACCGAGATAATCCCATTTAGTACGCAGAATCTGTGACGCGATTCGGAAGTGCTGACGCCCGTAGGTCCCGAAAGTACTCATTATACATCTTTGGGGGGGGGGGGGGGGGTGTTTCCTTGGCCGTAGTTAGTATGGAAATTTAGCAAGCCGATTGTTCGAAAACAAACCTAAAAATACATCAGAGATGGGCATAATTTTATTTATAAATAAAAATACGAATTTATTCGTAGTTCATATATTTGTGAATACGAATATAAATAAATTCGTACTTCATATATTTGTGAATACGAATATAAATAAATTCGTATTCATAAGTGTGAATACGAATTTATTTTTATTCACATATATTAAATATACAAATAAAAATAAAATTTTATTCGCAAATTTTTCTGCGAATAAAAATAAATTCACAGAAAAAATTGTAAATAATCACAAAAAATGTGAATATTTACAAAAAATCAAGTGATTACAAAAAAAAATCACATTAAAATATACGAATAAAAATTTATTCACATTATTATTTGTGAATAAAAATTTATTCACTATAGAATTCCCAAATAAATTACGAATTTATTCGTATTAAAACGATATTACGATTTTTTTTTTTTATGGAGGTACAGATGACAAACTGTGTCCCTGCAGCATGGCTGCTTTTTTTTAAGATTTTTAACGTCTAGGTTCATAGCGCCTAGATTTTTTCTTTGCCACGAGTCCGCCGCGGGACCACCAGCCATGCTGCAGGGACACAGTTTGTCATCTGTACCTCCATAAAAAAAAAAAAAAAAAAAAAAAAAAAAAAAAAAAAAAAAAAAAAAATCGTAATATCGTTTTAATACGAATAAATTCATAATTTATTTGCGAATTTTATTGTGAATAAATTTTTATTCACAAATTACAATGTGAATAAATTTTTATTCGTTTATTTTAATGTGATTTTGTTTGTAATCACTTGATTTTTTGTGAATATTCACATTTTTTGTGATTATGTACAATTTTTTTCTGTGAATTTATTTTTATTCGCAGAAAAATTTGCGAATAAAATTTTATATTTAATGTATGTGAATAAAAATAAATTCGTATTCACACTTATGAATACGAATTTATTTATATTCGTATTCACAAATATATGAAGTACGAATTTATTTATATTCGTATTCACAAATATATGAACTACGAATAAATTCGTATTTTTATTTATAAATAAAATTATGCCCATCTCTGAAATACATAACATTGCTCACGGTCGATAGTTGATTATGGCTTTAGCCCCAACAGGAAACTAATGCACACAGAAAATATTTTATGTAAGTTTTCGAGGTAATCATGACTATTAATATTACTCAACTCCTAACAGCATAAATAATTAATCGTTACTTAATCAAAACATGATATTTTGATTAGTATTTAATTATTATTAGTTTTCAAGAACAGGAAGAGAATGGATGGACTCTTCGCAAATATCTTACAGTAACTCTCCCTATAATCGTCAACACGCATGGAACTAATTATTAACTCTGAAGGAATCGGCAAACGTTTTCCAAAAGTGCCGTTCTCTTTTGCCATAGTCCTTCAGAAACAGCGATCAAATCAAACATTTTTGGTAAAAAAACGACTTGACTTTTGCGTCAAAATCACATAATTTTATAACAGTCACGTTTATGAAATTACTTGATAATAATAACTTTAATTATTTCAGATAGCATAACTGATAAGAGTTTTTGGAATAACCTACAATAGGATGATTAATTTAGATTAAACATGGTAGTAAAATAACATGGACTTGTCACATATTAACTGACGGATGTAAGTTTGTAATATATGTATCCGGAATTTCATTAGATTTTTATGTATTTCGTCTCGTTTTAGATAAGCTCATAATGAGCTATTTTTTTTTTAGATTATGTTTTGTATTATATTACATAAAAAATTAATACATTTATTAAAGCAATTCATAAAATAAAATCAATTAAAATAAATGTAAGCAATAGTGTGATTTTTACCATATAGTTTCATACAATAATCTTGTTCTAAAACTAAGTTTATGATACAGTCTATATTTAGACTTCATTGTTGTGTGGGATGTCTATTTCATTACTTCTAAAACACTCTGTGAATATATGTTTTATTGGCTAAAGAGAAAACTGATATGCATACCACTCTTTCTTTTCGTCGAGAATTGTTAACAATGTATATACCTGAATCGTCTAAGTTGAGATTGTAAATATGTAAATTATCATCCATCTGTAAAAATATCATAAGTAAAGCTCTAACTATGTAAAATTTAATAATATTACATTTATCATCTATGTATATAAATCTATCTGAAATGCTTTATGATCTATTTATGTAAAATTCATATCATATACAAAGCTCTTAGCGCCAAAGCTGCAAAGAGTTTCAATTTAAAAAAAAAAATGAAAAAAACGTTTTACTGTCAAGTGTGCATTACAAATGTCACATGAAGGTTTCTCCCGTCAATTCATGTTCAATTCTAGGTATATTCAATAAAATGTTATCTCTTGTTTTAGCTCGAGTGTTTGGACAATCTTAGACAGCGTGTTTTACGGTCTTTATTAGTTGGCGATTTACCTTGATGAAGCTAAACACATGGGGAACGGGAGGTAATAAAATCAATGAAATTAAATAAACGCTTTAAACGCCAACGGATAAACGCTATCAACTGCGAAAAAAAAAGGAGATTCTGAAATATTGAAATACGGGTCTTTTTGCGAAGACCACATCCAGTTACTTTTAAAGTAGCAGTAGTGATTGTATCAGTGATTTAGCGCATGCGCATAACTCCTTTGCCTTCCTATTGGAGGATTGGATGACCAATTGCATTCGTTCTTGCTGGGAGTAAAGTAACCTTCAACAGTGAATTAGCTTTTGTTTATGAAAAAGCTCTGCTTATGTTTGTGAGAAAAATGAGTCTTTTACAATTAGTTCGCGATGTTCCTGACAAAGTAAAAGGGATTGGTTTCTTACTGGGAAAAATTAATGGAATCCTATTAATTTTAGCGAGTTGGATAGAGTTAATATAGACTCTATAATATATTTATATTAATATAATTCTATTAATTGGGAGTTGGATTGACTAGGGTTTTGATATCTTCTTGAGCGAGCGGAAACGCATAGCATGTAATGCCTAATAAATGTAAAATATCCAAAAAAGAGAGAGAGAGAAAAGGAATAAAATATGTTTGTTTACAAATAACGTTGTTTGTTATCCTTCATAACCTGCAAAACAGTCAACTTTAAAGTTTAATAACTTATTTCATAGTTGAGAGAATTGATTTTGATCATATTAACCTTTTTATTAATAAATATTGCTTGCCATTATCTAATATGAATTATAACCGTAGATAAAGAGTCAAGAAGTAGTAGATAACCAGCAAAGAACCTATAAGCTAATCAGTAAGCTTATCAGCGAGTACGAGTAACTGTTATAAATCACTACTGCTACTTCAAAAGTAACTGGATGTGGTCTTCGCAAAAAGACCCTGAAATACCACTAAGGGCATAGCTTAAGTAGTAGATGGTGCGTTTACACTGGTAAGGGTGCGTTTACACTTAACAGTTATTGCAGGATATTAATGTCAGGATATATATGTGTCGAATAGATATTCTCTTGCAAGTTTACATACTGAGAGAAATAGCTAGACATTTATATCATGGATATCTATAGGATAGTTCTCGATTTGCGATAAATGTACGGCCCGTTTACACTCATAAATATTTGTCCTGTGTAGTCCATTCTGCTTGCAATGAAGAAAGAATCGAAACGCAAAATCGCGGCCTGTGTAATTATTATAAAACTGTAGGAAATAAAAAAATGTTCTGCATGGGTTCGAGAATGGATTTTGAGACGGAAAGAATTAGGTTTCTTTAGTCAATTGATGTCTGAGCTCTGTATCGAGGAACCAGAGTAGTTTTCGAATTTTGTAAGAATGAAACGAGCAGGCTTCGAAAAGCTTGCTTGTAAAATAGGTCTTCTTATATCAAAGCAAGATACAAAATTCAGAAAGGCTATTAGTGTAACAGAATGACTAGCTCCAGCTTAACGATTTTTAGCATCGGTGAGTAGGTATTTACATGATGAAATACTATTTTATATAAAGAAATTTGATTATTATGAACCATGTTTTGAAACTGTACACTTGATATATTTCCAAATTGAATTGGTTTCTTTAGTTGTAATTTCTTAAATTTCTCTTAAATCATGATGTTTTTTTTTTATTTTATCTTTATAAATAATACGCTTATCGTCCCACAGCTCCGGAACATATTGATAAGTTCTATAACTTCTACTTTTAACAAGTGTCCCCCCCCCCCATATTGCACGAGAAAAGTAGACGAACTGTTAAAACTCCAGCGTAAATCAGTGTGCCGTTACCCAGTATATATATAAAAATCACGAGTCTGTCTGTTTTCTGTTTATTTATTTATTTTTTTGTTTGTTCCTTATACAAATCCACACCGTTTGACCGATATTGACCAAACTTGGCACACAGGTAGGCCTTGATACGAGAAATCTCCTAGGCTAGGTCAAAATAGTCAAATTTCAAAATTTGGTCAAAAGTTCAAAAGTTTTGTTCAAGAAAAATTGGCTACACTGAACCATTCAGATTGTGACGGCCATTTTGAATCGACTACTACTGGCCTCTGTCGGCTGTTTTTTTTTTTTTTTTTTTTTTTTTTTTTTTTTTTTTAACGGCGCATCTACATCTTGGTCATTAGCGCCGGTCTGTCGGCTGTTAGATGAAGTGCTGTTGTGCTGGCCTCTGCCGGTATCATTATGACCTAAAACAAATTCACATCGTTTGACAGATTTTTGTAACTGGGTATAGAAAACTAGGTATCAAGTAGATCTTGATACGGGGAGAGTCATAGTCAGGAAGTAGGTTTAGTATGGCACACTGTGTAATAAATAATCAGTGTTTACATCTGTTGGTATAGAAGTGTCGACAATATAGCTAGTAGCCAAGATTTTTTTCTCTGGCATTTATTCTTCTCTTTATAATCAGTGTTTACACCTGACGGTGTCGACTCTTATGGCTCGTGATAGAAATATATATGTTTGATGTTATTTAAAAAAAAAAAAAAAAAAAAAAAAAAAAAAAAAAAGAAATATATATATCAGACATAAATTGTGCATGGGTTACATTAGTAGAATTTCTCTCTGATATAAATATCCTGCAATAACTATCCAAGTGTAAACCCATCCTAAGATCCATTCCTAAGCGAGAATAAAGTGATTACACAGGCCACTGATAGTGAAAGTAGAATGGTTCATCTTCCTCGAGTCGGGGATCATTAGTGTTATTTAACAGTGAATGAAATCACTCTCTTCCGGATCATTCACTACTAGCCAGGAATACTAGAATACATTCACAACCAAGCATTTATGATAAGTGATTAAAATATCTGAAAGGGTGCTTTTACAGGTATTAATATAGCGTCGATACAAATACAAAGTACCGAATGTGAAAATCGCCACTTTCCAGAGTGAAAAATCATTTATTCATTACTTTGCTTTTGGACAGTCAAATATTCGGCAGATTTGACTCTTTTACAGTGGTTACTTTCACAGAGTGAACTTAGATTTGAGAGTTTGCCTTACATCAGTCCAACAGCAATCAGTAAAGAGCGCAAATGAAAAATGCATTTGTATCGACAATATAAACTCGAAGAATAAAAAACTGACAAAGGGAACAAATCGTTGGCTTAGAAGAGATCGGTGACCATGGAGATTGCCAACCAGGAAATTTGGTCTTGTTTCGGTCCAAAACGTTGAGACTACTTCAAAATGTGATTGTATTCTTGCCAACAGTTGGCTTCAATTCCAAGCCTTCATAATAAAACAAATTGGGCCAAAAAAGAACCATCATTAAAATAAATTTTGCTATACTAACTTATAAATTTAAAACAAATCCCGTAACAGGTCACAAGAGCCCAGAGGATTGTGATTCTTGACTATACCACACACTAGGAAGAGAGTGTGGTCGGTCTCCTGATTTCCATCAATAAAAGAATTTAGGACTGGATGGGCCTAGGGACGGTCTGTTACCCCGAATCCAACCTAGGAACGAAGACTCAGGTTATTTATGCTTAGGGTCTCACCATGATCCTGTGGCAAACGCTTTGGATACTCGTGTGAATTCGATTACCGCCTGCAGCAGGTTTAGTTCTTTTAGATATTGGCCAGCTGAAATTTGCGAACATCTTGCCTATATGCAAGATATACAAATTTATTAATCGTCTGTACCTTACTGGATAGAACGCCGTCAATAAATTAATTGATAACTCCTGCTTTCAATAATGTGTTATTGTACATCAATGCTTTTTCTGTTGAACATAGTCCTCAACTGCCATAGATCACTTCTAGTAAAAATTAAATTCCCAGATTCGCTAAAGTCCAAAATTCTTAAATAAATTCATTAGAAATCATAACCTCTATAATTCATGCATTCAATTTGATACAAAACAATAGTGAAATATCTTCGCATGACTCAAGGTCATTGCCTCGTAATGTCCAAAAATAAGGTCGTTGGACGCTATACTGAAAGTTACATTTGTTAGAAATAAACAAAATAAACAAATACAAGATGCATTATAGATTGTACCATGAAATTATTTAAATTAATTTCGCCGCATAGAGACATTTACTGACAACAGAAGAGAAGGGTTCGAGATTAAGTAAGCTATAGTTTCGGAACAGCAGCATTTAATTTCTTAAGACCGAATTGTTTTGTCCAACGTGTTAGAAATGACAACACAGTTAAAGAACTCTCTATTAAAATTAATTAAAGTGGTGTTGCCCAAATTAATGGGGCTGCTAAGGACACAGCAGTACAATCAGTCGTGAGATAAATGTCGAGATGAGTTATCTTGGTTCAATCCTCAGGGTGGGGTTCTTTTTATCAAACTTACAAATTCGATAATATCTTTTGAGATGCGTATAATGTAAATTACCCCAAGTTATGTATATGTCGGTTTATTTTGCTTCCCTGTTGGCAGTCAGGCTCAATGTCCGGGCAGCCAGATGATTGCAAAGGTGCCCATACACTGTCAGTTCAAACCGCACGGTCGAGACTGCACATTTTGGCCTCAAGGTTTGTCTAGCATAGCCTCAAGGGTCTAGCATAGACACGATAAGCCAATAAACCTCAAGGCTGGGTCTGCACAGTCCAGTTATAGTAGACCCACTAAATGTGAAGCAAATATCCTCTTGTCTACACACGCCAGGCCTGACCTGCACAGTTCGGGTCTCACTTGACTCAACAGTTCAACTCCGGCCTCAAGACTGTCTCATACACGGCGATGAATATATATTTCTTGTTTTAAAAAATATTCTATCGGGTGAACACATTTAGAAATAATTGACGTGAACTAATCGTCTCTGAGTCACTGCATAGTTCATGCAGAAGAATTTTAACGCTATCGTCTGCCAGCAATTTTCACAAACTTAGATTTCTTATGCCATTACATTCCAAAGTAGCAAGAATAACATTAATTTTTATAAGATCCGAATAAATCAAAAGCAAAAATCAATAATCAATAATCAATTGTGCATCAATAATCAATAATCAATTGTGCATCAATAATCAATTGTGCATTTAATACATATAACATGGCTCTTTTACATCACTAATACGTAGTAATGATAAAAAATAAATTTCCGTCATATTTCGAATTTGATATCCGGTCAAAATCAATTTCCCGTCACGTGACCGTAAATCACCGTTTTACATATATAGATCATAAAGCATTTCAGATAGCTTTACATACATATATGATAAATGTAATATGATTAAAATCCAAACACTCGCGCTAAAACAAGAGAAGACATTTTATTAATATACCTAGAATTGAACACCAGTACCCCATGAATTATCTGGAGAAACCTTCATGTGACATTTGTAATGCTCACTTGACAGTAAAACGTTTTTTTCATTTTTTAAAAAATTGAAACACTTTGCAGCTTTGGCGCTAAGATATAAAACTCTTTGCATATGATATGAATTTTACATAAATAGATCATAAAGCATTTCAGATAGATTTACATACATAGATGATAAATCTAATATGATTAAATCTACTATATATTTGTCAAATACCACTCACTCACTCACTCACTCATCTATCAACGCCCAGCCCAAACCGCTCGACAGAAAATTTTGAAATTTTGCATGGACACTCCCTATATAACGTAGGCACTCGCTAAGAAAGGAATTTTTGATATTCGAATTTTTAAGCATTTTTAGGGGGGTTTAAAGTTTGAGTTGGTTAGAGAAGGCAAGCCTAGGCAGCCTGCGTTGCTAGGACGATAAAGAACAGCTGTTACCTTACATTATCTATCTCATAGTTTTCTTTCTAATTGAGGTTAATTTCAACTATGATGGCAGACCTTGAATTACTAGAAATTAACTATCCCTCATAGAGTTTTAATTGCGTTTCTTTTCTGCCTGTCCCCGTCAGATAGGCTTGCCATATTTTTGGAGAGTTAAACCGAGACACATTAATATGGGATGGGCATACCAGGGGGGGGGATAAAAAGAGTATAAATTATAAGCAAAATGGTTGGTGAGTTTTAAGCCTAGCAACAAACGGGAAGGGGGAATCCTAAACTGTTAGTCTACCCAAACCTTAAAAATAAGAACGGAACTTTTTTTGCTACTTGATTTTCTTAAAAAAATCTCTCAGCCAAATAGTAGTGTCTGGCAGCTGGCAGCGCTGTGCAGGTAGTTCCAGCGTTTTACAGTTAGATTACTTCTCATTTCTTTGACACTGTGAGCAGTAGTAAAAATGTTGATTGTAGAAAAGTAACCGATTTAAAAAAGATTCTTATAAACATGAATTCATCACTTTTTACATCTTACAGCCTTTTCCGGGACAGTGATAAAACTGGGCAGGACACCGAAACAATTGCAAAATACCGGGACAGTCCCGGTCAAACCGTGATGTATGGCATATCCTTAGGTTTTCCAGGCGAGGTAATAATATCCGGAACCCTTGCACAGCCTCCTCGCCTATAACCTTGGCAATACTCGTAAATATATTGGGTGTTACCATATGACTTCTTGGAAACATAAACTTTTAAATTTTAACGCCCATTGAATAAAATATAGTATGACGGGAACCGTGCTGTAATAAACTGCACAGAATTGTATAGTAACGTAATTTTAATGAAACATTATTTAACGCAATAAAATAACTACTCATCTGCCGTGACGAAGCACGGGTATTCAGCTAGTTTTACATAGTTTGAGCTTTACTTATGATATTTTTACATATGGATGATAATTTACATATTTACAATCTCAACTTAAATGATTCGGGTATATACATTGTTAACAATTCTAGACGAAAAGAAAGAGTGGTATGCATATCAGTTTCCTCTTCAGCCAATAAAACATCATATTAGAAGTAATGAAATAGACATCCCAAACAACAATGAAGTCTAAACATAGACTGTATCATAAACTTTGTTTTAGAACATGATTATTGTATCAAACTATATGGTAAATAACACACTATTGCTTAAATTTAAAATCTATTTCAATTATTTTATTTTATTAATTGATTTAATGATTTTAATCTAATAAAACAATTACTTATTATGAGCCTATCTTCTACGAGGAGAGATACTTAAAAATTGAATGAAATTGCGGAACTATATATTACAAACTTTCATCCGTCAGTTAATATGTGACAAGTCAATGTTATTTTACTACCATGTTATTTCAGTAAGGTTAAAAGCCTAAGAACGTGTAGAAACAGAATAAATACGAGAGAATTATAAATGCGAGAGAATACAAGAAACCAGTCAGAGGAATCACCTTTCAGTTTTCGGGTCTCATTCCAGTAACAAAACAATTTCTTATTTTTATTTATTTATTTACGGCGCATCTACATCTAAGACTATCTATAAGCTGTTACCCTTTTTAATCATACATGGTGGAGATGAGAATTCTTTCAGCAGGCCCACGTATCGGAGATGGAGAACGCATGATTCTTTCAGCGAGACATGGAAGAATTCAACCTGCTGCAGGTGGGACCCGAACCCACATTTCTTTTATGAGAATCCACTGTGTTAAAAATATATTGTAACGACCTAATAAGAAAATAATCCTAGCGAATACTATATAGAATAATATGTAGTAAAAAAAAATTTATACGATTTACGTTCAAAAGTTCAGAGAATAGAAGATAATAAAATAAATTAATGTTTTTGTCCATTTGGAAATACAAATCCATATGGCATTCTAATAACATGTAGAAAACAATATAATTAACAGGAGAAATAATTACATTTAATGAGTTTGCAAGACAGTTTATTAAGACCCCTACTCTAGAATAAGCATACCAAGAACATTTAGCATATAAAAAATCGTAAATCGAATTCTGGAATGCGGATCCAAGGGGCACAATTTCTAATACATTCAGGACAACATGATTAATAATCTTGCCAAAACAGAAAACCTGTTTGGCAACTAATTCCTGATTTGAAGTCTTCAACTCTTTTTGGGGTGTTTTTTTATTTTTGCATATTCAGAGATTTTTTGACTATTGTGAATACACTCTTCCAAATTGATTTATATATAGGCGAAAAATATATTTTATTAAATTAAATAGAAATATGAGTACAGCATGCATATTCTTCGAGTTCCTTATCTATTGACCTAGGAACTTCTGCGGCAGAACTGCAATTATAAGAAATAGAGCTTTTACTTACAGTTAGCTCTATAAAAGGTAAATGAGAAATTAAATTATCACAGCTCCAAGGTTGATGGCCAACTATTACAGCATTTCTAAGAGTGGTTTCTGAGCAATTATTCCTAGGAATGCTTGGCTCATCGGGAGAAAATGCAGGATATATCTACAAGAGCGAAAACTATAAAGGGAACCGGTTTTATAATGAAACCTCTGAAGAAGAAATAAATTGATAGTTCTTTCGCTATGAAGTAATCAATTGCACCTCGAAAGGACTGTACTTGTTTATGAATTTTATTTTTATATAGTATTTTATTGAATATAATAACTCAAAGGATTTTAATGCGTATTTTTTTTTATTATAATTAATACGAACGATCAATAGAGGAATCGTTATATTCCAAATGATGCCTAAATATAACTTATGAAGTATTAATTTTATGATTTTACTGGGAAAGAAAATTACATTACATAATGAGAGCAGATAATTAGCTTTTGAGGTGATAAGAATTCAAGGAATAGTTGGTGTTCGGCTAAGAGAAAACTTCAGATTTTCAGAAAAATCTATTTTACGAACGTTTTGGCATGTTCTTTGGCAGCCATCTTAAGCAAATAAATGCCTAATTGAAGAAGGCTGGGATAATTTTTAGGAGATCATGGATAAGTGTCGGACTGTATTTCGGAAGAATGCTGCAAAAGTGCATGCCGAAACGTTGGAAATATAGTTTTTTTTTTTGAAAATGTGATGTTTTATCTTAGCTGAATCCCAGCCATTCCTTGGTTTCTTATGGCCTTATATAGTCTGGATAGAACAGGTTTGAAACGTCCCTAATATAAGTTCATGTTTAAACAATTTTGGGGAGCAATTTCTGCCAGTTTCTTCAAGTATATATATATATATATATATATATATATATATATATATATATACATATACATATACATATGTATATATATACACAGGGTGTAACGTAAGTGGTCAATTCCCAAAAGGGAGGGAGAAAATTAAAATGTTGTGTTTAGGTCAACCACGTTTTTCGTGAAATAGAAAGCAATAATGAAATAATTGATTAAGATATGTAATTCCCAATTGCAGCATCGTAAACTAGATAAAATTTACTTGTAGAGCAAGTAGACTTTGTCAATTATTCTTTCTTGGTGGTAAATTATGTGTTATTTCTATTTATTTTTGTCAATTCCTCTTGAACTGCAGATTCCCCACAATTATTTTCTTATTTCGTAAGCTTTAAGAATATAATAAGAGGGATCTTATTGTGTGGTATTGACAAAATCCACTTGTTCTTCAAGTACACTTTGTCTAGTTTACGATGCTGCAATTGGGAATTGAATAACTTAAACAATTATTTAATTATTGCTTTCTATTAAAAGAAAAACGGGGTTAACACCCTATATATATATATATATATATATATATATATATATATATATATATATTATTTTTGAGATCTGGTTCTGAAACGTGACATTTTCTAGTCGGTGCTTCCGGTTAGATCATGAGGTCTACCTCAAAAGCGGCTTTCCTCTCTATGGAGGAAAGAAATGGCCGTACACATATTAGAACGTTCTTTAATGACGGAAGTAACAAAAAAAAATTATATTTAAGGAAGTATTTAAGCCTAATGACGACGTGCTTTGGTGGTTGTATCGTACTTGCTGAATCATTTATCGCTAACTCCTCTCATTATGGTGTGCATTGTCTTGTCAAGGAGGTGCCTACACAACCTTCAACAATAACAAAAGCTGTTTGTATGATGGGCTTTACATTTTAGATGCGCAAACTCACCTATAAGGTTTTTTATTAAGCTATTATTTGAACTGTTTTCAGCTAAATGGTGGCACTCATGCAAGAATTTTTGAAATATTTTTCCCAATATTAGTTCACCTTACGCTCTTGGTAATGAAAATAATTTTTATATAAACTGCAGCGGAATCCAATTAACGACAGCGTTATGCCTGCCCATAGCAGTGTGATGTGGATCCAAGATTTTTTTTTGTTTATTTTTTTATGACCATCAGTAACTAAGGCGATTCGCTCAAAACAATCATTACTTATACACCCACTTATACATCCAATTATCCAGTTTCATATTGTCAAATTTTGTAGTAAAAGTATAGGTTTGTGTTATATTTGCATTTTATTATACGCCAGTAAGACTTAAGTAAAGTAAAGTAAGTAAGACTTAAGTAGTGTAAAGTTTTATAATTGCTGTCATCATAGCGTACCCTAAAAACGAGAAAACGGCATACATCCTCGACTCCACAGTACGCTTCGATAATAATAAGAGCGGTTCCAAGAGGAATTTGGGAAGCGAAAATATACGGTGAAGAAACTATGATTCGGATCGAGAGGAGCCATTCCTAAGAGCACAGCCATCTTCCTTGAAAATCTTGGACTGACTACAGACCACCTGGCAACATTAGCCGAGTCCATATTAGTGGACACACTGGACATAATTAGCAATCACATCTACGGTCACTGAGTGCTTATCATCCATTCACACTGTTTCCTTGTATACTTTAGACTATATTTTCAAATCTATCAATTCTTCCTCAATATCATAAATTCCTTCTGTTCTATCACTATAACCTTCTTTAGTCTTCATCTGCCCATCTTATTCGCTATTTCTCGTTTCGCACTCCTAACAACTTCAGCCTGCAAATTAACCCAAATTCCGAATGGATGATAAGCACGTTGTGCATCTAGCAACCCAATGTAATTGGGCAGCCCATTTCTTTATAATAAAGTTTTTCTCTGTCTTATTAGTCTTTAATAATATACTCTTTTGGTTATGGAGAATATTTTTGTCAAGCAAGACATTTGCCAGTTATTCGGAACTGGATTGTTCAAAAGTCTTCGATCGAAATTTGCATGATTTCAGGATTTTGCCAAATTCATTTGTGAGTACAACCTCATTAACTATATATCTTCGGAATGTGCTAAAAGTAGAGTCATGTCTGGTCACATTTCCTTTTTAAGGCTATTTCTCCACTTTGGTATATTTGAGCCTACCACATTGGTATCGAGATCCAATATACCGGATTTAACCGACTTTCCTAGGTGTATATATTGAGTTGCCTAGCTGTATATCCTAGACCAAGGTCTCGTCGAATCAGGTTGAATAGAGAGAATTAGCAAGGATGCTTTGATAAACCACAGCTGTTTGCCTCTAATTGCTACTACTAGCTCACAATATCGAGTGGTGACTGCAGTACTTCACCTCCTACTGTATCTGCTATAAGCTACTAGCGGAGAATTCAAGTTGTAATTATTATTGCTCTGAATGTGTTCAATAGTTACATTTTTGGGGCTTGTCCTTAGACAGAGAACAGGTTATTAGGCCCAGTAGCGGCTAAAGAGGGGGACTTGGAAGGCCCCCCAATGAAAATTCACCATATTTTTCGATTAAGTTAGAAAAGTAAATTTTTTAGGCAAATTAATAGTAATAAGTTCTAATTAATGTATGTTCTTAGTTTAATGATTTCCAGGTGCCTAGTTATAAAAATTCGTTTAGGTATACCTGTTTAGTAATTACGTTTAAATAACTAGCACAGATTACATTGTAAATAATTTTTCTTTATTATCATGGCTAAAAAATACAAACTGAACTGATTTTAGTGTATTTTGTTTGAGTATGACAATCGTAAGTTCCATATCGCACTGGTATTTCTAAAGTGACACAACTCAAAATAAAACTCAACTGAAAATGTGTCACTCTTGCCTATGTAGAGCCCATAGCATTAAGACTGGACGGGTGATACGAGTGCCCTTTGGTGTACAAGCTCTGAAGATAGGTACATAGAGTTTTGGTGGTTGATAAAGATATATTTACCATGTCTTTCATACTCATAACTATGACGGTGTTAATAAAACCGATTTTTGAGTTGTGTTACTTTAGAAATACTAGTGCGGTATGTTTTACACATAAGCCTTCTCCAAACTACTCACTACGTAATAGAACACATATTGTACATAGAACATCTACATCGTTAATAACCACAAATGTGCTACGATTTAAAAAAACATTTTTTGCTTGTAGATTTGGTTTTTATTTATTGAACTTCAGCCTTCTTGATTATTATTATGCTTATAATATTACTAAAACATCAAATGCCGCCGTTACACCCTCTTGTAGCAGCTATATGGTCCATTAAGTATTTTCCTTGACCTTGTAACAAGGTCCTACCGGGCCAAGGTCTTTGCAATCGTTATTGCAAGCACGAACATCCTAATACTTCCCTGCACGACAGTTATTTTTCTACCTCTCATTTCTCTCCTGTTTCATCTATTGAGGCTGCACTCGTAAAAAAGGTTTCGAAAAAATGGCAGAGGCAGAGTGAGTAATATTCGCTACTGTAAGATTTCTGTACATAATTTTTTTTTTTTTTTTTTTTTTTTTTTTTTTTTTTTTTTTTTTTTTTTTTTTTTTTTTTTTTAGGTCATTAGCGCCGACATCCAGGGTGCAGCGAGGAATTTTACCAGCGAGCCGTGGGATGATAAAATTCCTGCCGGAGGTTGGGAATCGAACCCACCATCTCCCGCTTATGAATCCAAGGCGCTAGCCATTAGACCACGGGAGACCCCTCTGTACATAATGTCAGCTAAAATGTTTTGATCTTTCTCAAAATGTTGACTATATCTATTCTAAGTTTTCTAAATGAGACTAGGTGTAAAAAAGTTTTGGGAACGCGATCAGATGATGCTGTTCCTGTAATTCGGACTTTTTATTTATTGTCTGGTATATAGAGGCCATTGGAATGCTTTAACGCAAACACTATTTCTAAGAGAATTTCTCTCACTACATGCGTCGGTGTTCTATAAAACAAACAGCCTTTTACGCATTAATCTCGCCACATTCTCTATTTATAACTCCTACGAAGGTTGTATTTGTTTACAGGAATCTATGTGTTTGTGAATGTTGTATTCTCTTCCTGGATTTTTCTCTAATCTTGACAACACATAAATATTGGAACTATGCATGAGAATGGAATGACCACTCACCACCTACAGCAATCTCCTTTTAGTGCATTCCTAAGGAATATACCTACAGAGGTTGCATTCCCAATAAAATGCTTCAAACATTTCAGAAACTTTCCATAAATTTAGTAGACAGAATTTATGGAGAGTTTCTGAAATGTTTGTTAGATAGGAATCTAATCTGTTAAAATTAAATATAGTTAATTCTTGACTAGTCGAACTTCAATGGACCATGATTTTTTTTTTTTTTTTTATTTTTTTTTTTTGTATTTATTTGAGATATTTAAAAATTATTAATAGTATATTGATCAAGTTTGTTGATGCAGATATTTGTTATGTACAAGTTGACAAAAAAGGTAAGAGTAAAATTTAAAAAAAAATCACACAAAATTTGAAAGAAGCCAACCACATTGTTCGTTGTTCGCACTTCCAGAGTTGTCACAATAAATATTTTAATGATCATGATAAGCTCAGGTGAGTAAATTATTTTGGGTCCACTGTCTCTTAAGCCACCTGGGAGGATTGACTGGATGATATTGGGAAGACAAGGGCAGACCTTCAAGATTAGCAGGGTATGACAAATTGGAGTGGAACAGGACCTATGGGAGAAATTAAAACCATTTACGCCAAGTTTACTCAAATGCATGTTGTTTATACGTACATATAAAGCCAATTTGCAAGAAACGGCTAATTGAACTCTTATTGAATACTATATACACATCTTTTGTTGAGCATTGTTTTCCTCTTTTTTATGTTACTTAGATATATGAAAATGTGACGATGGACGTTGTCAGAGGTTTCCAAGAAGTTCCCAGGTATATTAATAGGATTTGTAGCTTCTCTAATTTTAGAAGACCACTTATTCCTCAGGTTCATCATCACTTCTGAATTCGACGTTGTCCACTACAGGCTGCTCTACTCAATTACTCAGAAGGAGGATCACACATAGGTACGCCACATTCAACGTCCACAAAGTCTATGTGTCCAGCCCTTGTGTTTGGAGGATCGGTAGAGTTGTCGATTTGGAATTCGATGGGTTGACATCAAAGAGGTGTAAGTCTACGAAGTCCCCTTCTGAGACCTCTATTTCCTCTTGTTGTGCCCTGTTATTGACCGAGATGAAATTTACGAGTATTGCTTTATGCAATGAGTTAAAAAGTATTTTATTTTTGGTGTATGAGTTCTCTAAGGACACTTTGAAGATATATTAATGGAAACTGTTTGACATTTAGCCCTGACGGGAGAAAACCGTTCTTCGGGAATGCTAGGCTGTAGTTTCGCCATATGTGTCTGATGATTAGACAAAAAATTGCAGTAGTAGATTACTTCGACCTTTGCCAAGCGAGAGAAAGGTTAGGATCCTCTCACGGCTAACTGGAAATCCTCGCACCGACAGCTGGGGATTTCAGCTTGAAAACACATATTGAGCCACTTGTTGGAAATTTTGGACTACTGAAAGTTCGTTCCAGGAGGTCGTTAAGATCTTTATTTTTTTTGTGTGTGTGTTTCTGTGTGTGCTTGAGTTCATAGAAGCGGCTTCAGAAGAGAAAATGAAGTCATTATATTAAATTTCCATTAAACACACAATTATGGTTTTTATCTGACAATAAAGCATTAATTATTCTATAATTTATTATTAATACAATTTTCTCATTGTTCATTTCATTTTTTCCTTTTTTTAATATAGTTAATTTTGAAATTATTTTTTTTATTTTGGTGTAAATTTTATAAAAATATTATATTTTATAAAATTAAATTTTAGATACTTCATTGGAATCTAATTTTTATTATTTTATTTCATATTAGCATCATAGCTTCAGCTTTTTAAATAGCATCATTAGCTTCAGTTTTAGTTTAGATCAGAATAAATAATAGTGAGATACTTTATAGAGAAAAACTATAGGACATTTCAGAATAGCCGTAAATTATTAAAATGTTTAATCATATGTTAAAAATGAAACATTTAAATGGTTCTAATGACCCTAGCAGTCGAAGCAAAAAAAAAAAAATATTTATGTAGGCAAACCACCTTGCTGTTGTAGAGCTCCCTAAAAAATAAATAAGTAAACAAGAAATACAAATATTAAGTATAATGTCGTAAATATGACAGCATTACGGTACGTATAGGTTTCTTGTCCGATAAATCTTTATGGGCTTCGATAAAAAGGCAAGGATAGAATAATGAAATGCTTTTTCATACGGAGGGAGACTTCTCGTAGAAGAAGGACATTAAAATTATAAATTTGGAATGTCCATCAAAATCAAAATTATCTATTACAGGAAAATCGGATTTCAAACCTTTTTTTTTTTTTTTTTTTTTTTTTTTTTTTTTTTTTTTTTTTCATGTTTTCCACGTTGGAGTAACCCTCCAGCGTGGGAGTTTATTTAACTACCTATGCCCATTTAATCCTTTCGCAGCTTTGGCGATAATAGTTTTCATCTTTTAACATAGATTAACAGATGTATGGTGAAAAACGTATTTATAATATTAACAATTCCCAAAGAGAATAAGAAAAAAGAAAAAGTGCATAGATAAATTTATTTTAGTTTTTCACCATTTGGTGACAAATCCACGGCTTTGTTCCTAGTTCAAAATTAAAGATTGACTGAAAAGTATCCGTCTGTTGATTATGTGTGTTATTAAATGTTCTGTCTGTCGATTATTTTGTGTATTGTTAAGTGTTCTGTCTGTTTTGGTACATTAATCCAACAAAAAGAGAATATCTTTTTGTTGGATTATTTCTCAAAAAATCCAATTCACATGGATGCATAGATAGATCCATCAAAATGCATAGATAAATAGGTAATGCGATAAAAAAACATGATAGGTCCCCTCATTGGCATACATATCAGCTTTCTAATCCGTCTATTAATATTATTAGTTATAATTTGTGTTTAAATAGGAATTTAGAGTGTCATACAGTCTGATTTTTTTAACATTTTTTAATGTGTTTTCCATATCGTTCCTCACATGTCAAAATCTCGGTTTTTGAGATTCGATACTTTGTTCTTGGATTGTGGACGATACGGCTTGTCGCAACTGTAACTCCTTTAGAATAGCCTTTAAAGCCTTAAATAAAGTATCGAATAAGACCATTTCTCAATATATCACTTGGTCAATGGATAGAATATGTTCGTTCTCTAGTTTGCTCCGATTTGCATATTCGATAGCTTGACATGGTAGGAACGGTATAATTGGCTTACCAGGTCACTTATCTCGGCTTGACATCACCAGTCAATCATCGGGATTGTCAAAGATTTGTCTAAGTCTTCGACCACTTAGTAAATGTTATTTAGTCAAGTTTTTGTTACAGTAAAATGTTAATGTTTTTCTGTTGGTTGGTTAGATTGGGCTTCAGGGCAAACAACTTCTAGGTTATCATTGCCCGATTTCACTTATGTCAAACTCACATTCTCTCCGAATTCCACTCAAGTAATATCGTCAATAAAATAAAATAAAAACAAAAGATTAAATTATTTGCTCGATTTTCCCAAAACGAATTTTCTTACATTTATAGAGACAAGATAAGAATTATATATTATAATTATTTTAATAAATAGAAGAATTATTAACTGTTTGCAAGATAGATGAAGTTCCAAGTTAAGTCAAATGGTGAAAGCTTACTTTCTGAATTTAATTACCAATTTCGAATCGTAAATAGATTCAACGAAAACACTGCTTTCTAAAACTACCCCAACCAGAAGCAGGTTCATAAAAATGAAAGTGAATCTCTTAGAATTACCTTACTGTTTTTGTCCTAGTTTCTTCGGTTATGACAATTTGCCAATTTTGGCTCAAAAGATAATGACGATGTAAACATGTAACATTATAATTACAAACGTAACCCACATATTTCTCCTTTTGATGTTTTGTGTCCCGTGAAGGCTTCTTGCACTAAATTAAATATAGAATGAGTGAAAGATATTAATATACATGTAATAATAGGTTTGTGAAGAATTGCTTTATTAAAATTTTATTTAATTTATTATTAAATATCTCTGCTTCATTAATTACACAGGCACACAAAATAAAAAAGCGGTATTTTACAAAGACACTATGCATATATTCTTTGTATTTTGACACGTTGAATCCGAATCCGGAGTCCGTTTGACTCCAGCACGTCAAGTTTAAGGGCATTTGAACGTCAAATTTCCTATGAAGTCGTTTAAGAGCATTTGAAGGTCAAATTTGCATAAAGTCGTTTAAGGAAAAATAACTAGAGCTTCCATGGGTTTGATAGTCCGGAAATTCTTTCACGGAAATATGACAGACAAATGATCATGACAGGCACAAAAAATGAAACATTGGAATTTTCCAAAGACACCATAAATGTATTCTTATGTATTTCGTACGCTGAAACCGAATCCAAAGTCTGTTTCACCCCATCGGCGCAAAATCAAGGTCATTTCAAGGATAAATATGCCTATTTTGCAAATAATTAATTTTGTCTGCAGATTCATTTTTTGCGTAATAGACATATTTGTCCTTGAAATAATCTTGATTTTGCGCCAATGAGATGAAATAGACCTCGGATTCGGTTTCAGCGAGTCGAAATACATAAGAATACATGTATGGTGTCTTTGGAAAATACCAATGTTCCATTCTTTGTGCCTGTCATGAGCCTTTTTCTATCATATTTCCGTGAATGGCGATTAAAAGCCCCATCCAACTGTTCATAAAAGGACAGAGGAATATTAAATAAGATTCTAATACATTTTTAAATAGAAATGTTTTATGGTTTAAGTATCACATGTACTTATTATTTTAAATGTTGTCTGTCATCTCCAAGGATTTCTCTCTTGTGGTGTATCTAGGTCTCTTCTGAAATGGCCGTGATTGTACATCTGAGTTTCATTTTAATAAGTGGGCTTGTTTTATTGTTTGTGGCCGATGCGTCGCCTGGATGACATTACGCTGCGATTGCCTGAATATCCGTCTATAACTGTAAACTTCACTTTTCTTAGATGCGTTACTGTAGTCCAGACGAGTTGCCAGTCATTATAATGACTGGCAACTCGTCTGGACTACAGCTGAGTCCAAATAATATTATTTGGTATACCAAATAATATTATTCAAGCTTAGTCAGTTAACTATTCTATTCTTAAATGTTTTCTTCTTATCTTTATCAAGCTTATCTCATCGAGACTGGAAAATTCAAGGACCCGGCAAAAATAAACTGTCAAACATACCATAAAAGAATAATAACGTTGTAGACTGTAGAATGTGCCGAACCAAGTTTTCTGTTAGCTCTTCTACTGTTACAACAGGATTTTCTTATACAGTAGCCTGCAGGAGTTCGTCGTCCTGTACGAGGCTCGTCTTCAAGCTTGCGGTTTCCCGCTCGAAATCGTTCTAACCAACGCTACATTTGTCGCTCACTACCATGGAAGGCAGATTATCAGAACTCTGATAATCCCCTGTAACCCAGATTCAGATTGATAACTGACTTAAGTTTCCTCTAGAATTCAAGTGCAAAAATACTTAATACACACTTAATGTAAATATATACAAAATAATGTTATGATCTCATAAGGCACTTAACATACTCTTGTTAAGAGCATATCGCCATGAATCGGAACACCAATAAATAAATGAAAATAATAACATTTTCTTCTTGTAGATACTTTGATGCTTATGAATTCAAAATTTATCCAGGACAAATATTTTAGAGCAAACCATGGCACATACAAAATAATAGAATAAGCACTTTTTCGAAAATGGAGGGCGGAAATTCGATTTTTTTTTTCAAATGAAGAGTAAAATAACATCTAGAGGGTTGATCGGCCAATCAATCAGGCCAAAAAACCTTAGCGAGAGTCATTTTTGGCACCTCTTTTGAAGTCGTTTTTGGCACCTCTTTGATTGATTTAAAACCCTTTTTCTTAATTCTTTCATTCGTCCAACCACAATAGCTACAATACACTCCGAAGTATTAAACCATTTTCAGATTCTCTGTAGGATTCTGTGATGTAATGAATTATGAACCCAGTTTTATCCAACCCTCCAGAGGAACAGTGCAATTCCTGACATCATGTAACTAACTCCTCAGCGACATTCGAATCGAATTTTTTAGTTAATTGAATTTCCCTTCTGGATTAAGGAAGGTTATAATCTAGGAAGATGTCGTACGGAAAGCTTGCAACGCTCTTTTACCGAAGAGTACATTGTGCAATCGGAAAATAGATTACTAAACTTAAATCTCCTTCAGTTATTGGGTAACAGGACTGTTACGTATTCAGTAAAATTAATAACCATCTTATATCTCACTTTTGTTTTCAAATTAAAAAACATTTTTAATATAAAAAGGTTTATTCAAACTAAAAAACTGAAATTCTGCAGATATATTTAAAATAAATGTTTAGTATAGCTAGTAGTCTTAGATTTAGAAATAGTGATTTTCCTAATAATTTCTGGGTAAAATAAGAAACAAAAATCAATAGAGATAGTTTTTCCATGTCTAGGATTTTCTGCAGACTGTCCAATTGTACATACTTTTTATATTGTATGCATGATTAAGCATGTTACTAAAATTAAAGTCAAGAATAGTTTTCACGAAAAGTTATAAACCTTTGTAACCTTCTACCTCCAATGTGCAGCATAAATAAATTAAAATTGTTATTTGTTTGTTATGAATTTTTTTTTCCGTAACATAAAGTCCTCAAGTGCGTCGCATATGATATTAAAGAAGAAAACTCATAAAATCTTCTGTGTAAGGGGTATGCAAAGAGTCAAAACAAAGGTTGCTGGTTGGAAATAAAACGATTCTCGACCCGCTTTAGTCGACAGCCACAAATGAAAAAAAAAAAAAAAACAAGACTAGCACACAAAGGCAGTTTGTAGAAGATTACAAATTCTTTGTTTTCCTCCCCAGATTGTCTAATCCCCAAAGACCCGATATTATCCTATAAACGTATTATATAAACATGAAATCCACTTAGTTTGGAGAAATTTCATTCGTTGTTATTAACTTGAATACTTCAAAAACCTAGGCATAGGATAAAAGTCCGTCACGCAGGAGCTGCATAACTAAGTACATTCCTCAGAATTGGGTAGTGTCGAGTGCATTCCTGAATAATTTGCTTAAAATAACCTATATAGATAAATAAAATAAAAACATAAATAACACCTGTTTCAATTCAATTCAAACATAGTACAATGTAAATCCCCCCCCCTTCCGATAGACCGATTTAGTTCATTTTTACAACATTTCTTCCTTATTAGATACCCAGGACGTATACCGCGTTTCGTTACAATACAGCAGAAATTACGACCGGTATGAGAGAATTAGTAATTTGGGTCCGGAGTAAACCCCCCTTCCTAATGAACCGATTTAGTTTATTTTTACAACACATTTTTCTCTTTAGTTGACCACAACGAATACCGACGTTCGTTGAAATACAACACAAATTATGGCTGGTATTGGCAAATAACTACTTTGGCTCCCCCCCCCCCTCTCCAGATCGACCGATTTTGTTGGTTAACGAACTCGTTCAATCGTTTGATTGGGGAATACTATATACCAAGTTTCGAGGAGAAGAAACAAAAGCTGTGGCCGGTATCGTGTTAACGGACACATATATAACTATATATGCATATGCATATATATATAAATTTTAACTGGGGTCATTTTCGGAGTCTACTAGGTAGGATCGATAAAGATTCGAAGAAATTTTTCAAAAATTCCGTCATGAGTGCAACCTCAATAGCTACTTTCCTTCGGAGGAAAGTGCTAAAAGAAATGTACTTCTTACAAATTATTTGAAAAATTTTACATCTTTAGCTAATTTGCATATCACACTAAAGTTATAAGTTTTCACCCGGAAACTAAAATATGTATACAATTTTAAAGACATATACATAATAATAAGTTGTAACCTATTCAATTGTTCTTCTTTTGTATTTTAATATTTCGAACATATAAATAGTTTTAATTTTTAGTGTACTTCAGATATATATTTTTTACGGTGCATCTGCTTCTTGGTCATAAGACCTAAATGTGTGCCAAGTTTCATAAAAATCGGTCAAACGGTGTGGATTTGTATAAGGAACAAACTTACAGACAGACTGCTGGTAGACATATATATATATATATGTATATATATATATATATATATATATATATATATATATATATATATATTGAGGGGGCACAATTTGCGCTGTTAATGGAGCTGTCCCCTGAAAGAGTCAAGTTGAGAATTTTAAAATTATTTTGGTGAAGATCTGAAGTTTTTTTTTTTCAGATGTAATAGTTGTTTTTGGAATTATATTGATAAGATATATAAGTCTTGAGCATTATAATATGTTAATATAACCAAGCTATTCTGCAACCGACACACAGCCTTCTTGTACACAATATCTCCTTGCTTTCACTCTTCAAGTGGGAATGTAGAGTGATTATGCGACCTTGGTCACTGAACACACTTGATCTATTTCTTACACTGCAAGTGAATTATCTTGAAAAACAGTGTACACACATTGTTCTGTGCAGGCTTGCGGCCTTGCCTTCGTGTCCTGGTCTTGTTTTTTATTCTTTTGTGGCTGTCGACTAAAGTGGGTCGAGTATGGTTTTATTTCCAGCCGGCAACATTTATTTTGACTCTCTGCATACCGCTTACACAAAGAAAGATTTTATGAGTTTTTTTCATTAATATCATACGCGTAGCACTGGAAGAAAAATTCTTAATAAACAAATTAAGTAATAAACGAAATTAGTTTATTTTATTTATGTTTCATATGGGAGTTAGAAGGTTGTAAACAAAGTGTTACACATAACACTAACTGCAAGGCTCAATAATTTCTACTAACTATGTCAATGATAATAAATAATTAAATTATGATTATTTTATTAGTATCGATAATTTTTAATTCACAAATATACGAAAATAAAATATGACAGAGGTTGAGGATATATTTTTTTTGTCAGCATAAGTAACTAAATGTTCAGTGCTTAAACACTTAAAACGTTAATAACAGCTTAGCGCTTGACAATAAGACAATATTTAGCTTTAAAATTAGTTCAAAATATTATTACAAAAATATTAACTTTATATTACAAGTATATTACGAAGGTTTTTAGTTGCATGTCTTTATTTATTTCTTTTCATACAATTGCCACTCTTTATTTCAAACATTGTCTATTTAATCTTGGTACCCTATTGGATAAGTAAACAATTTAATATTTTTTTAGAATTTAAATTTTGTTTTGATTAAATATTTGTTTTTGTTTTGTAATAATTCCCTTAAATATCCTTAAACATTGCTCCATACGTATCACTCCTGCGTCACTTCGGTTTTATGATTGGTCGATATAGTATTTTATTCTTAGGCCATTTTCTTTAATGTCTTCTCATAGTTTTTGAGGGGAAATTCGTGTGTAAAAATTCGTAGCGTTTACGTTTTCGCTTTAATATGCTAATATGCTCGCAAGTACACTTTCTGTAAGTTTTCTAGAACGTAGAAAAACGAATGAATCTTTTTTTTAAAGCGATGTTTGTAATCGTTTATGAAAAACTTTCAAACAAATAGTTTTCCTAACTAATTTTCGGTTTGGGTATTCAGAAGCAATTGATTTAGTTGAAAATTCTTTCAGACGTTCGACAATCATTTAAATTTTGATTGAAGTAAGGAAGTATGAGATAAAAAAAAATTATTGAGATATGAAATATTTTGGAATGTTTGAATATTTTTTAAATATAGCGAAAACGATTGGGAATTCGTGTTAAGTGGAAGATGACCATTGAAAGCTTACTAAATTTTCTATTAAAAAGGTTTCAATTTTCCAAAAGTCGAACTCAATCAAGAAATAGGTCCTAAAAGGTCGAAAGTGTTGCTGTCTTTGCTTTGAACGGCTCTTTGTGTTTAATTTTCCAATTTATTTATTGCTTGCATGGGGTATATAAGGAGGGGATGAAATTTTGATTTAATCGATAAAAATGTGTCATAAAACCCTTGAAAATAAATTACTTGATTCAGAAAAAATACTTTTTTTTTTTGGGTGTAATAGCGTTTTAGTTGGCTAACTATTCCATGTTCTAGATTTTTAGTATTCCATACCCCTAAATACTCCCAGCCCCCCCCACGTAATTATTTCCTATATACGCCCTAATTGCTTGTTGTTATTTTTTCAAGCTACAGCTGACACGTTGTAGTTTTTGGATGATCTCCATGGTTCCTGGAGCACATATAGGGAAGAAC
This sequence comes from Gonocerus acuteangulatus, assembly GCA_946811695.1. Lineage (NCBI taxonomy): Eukaryota > Metazoa > Arthropoda > Insecta > Hemiptera > Coreidae > Gonocerus > Gonocerus acuteangulatus. The sequence goes on from OX328125.1 coordinate 27,735,506, forward strand.
TACCTTCCCCTGGTATGATTCCTGGAGAAATTCACCACCTCCCAGCTATTGTCGGCTCTTCCGCCTCTACTGAAGCGATACTCCAAACCGTAAAACTATTCTTCCATAGCATCAATAGACCCCATGACCAATCCATTCACCATTCTACTGGACCTCTGCACTTCAAGCATCCTACAAAAGGCAATATTTATACAACATCTTATCATCCCCGCCTTTCTTGGGGAACCTTTCACAGCTAAGACTCTTATACAATCTAGAATGGTACTTCGGATCTTATTGACTCCGCTATAGCTAGTTTATCTAACTTAATATTTTCCATGATATATGTTGTGTTTGTGTTCCAAATGGAAGAAAATAATTGATTGTTTGGAAGATTGCAAAGCCTTCAATACCGTTTTCATAAGAAATAAATCCTAAAAAAAAAAGGATTAATTACAAATTATAATGATTGACCGTCCAAATAAAATGCCTTATGATTTTTAAATACTATTTCTTACAGAAAAAAACTTCTCTTTTTTTTGTGCAAATTCAAAAATTTCACAATGAAAATATGCAGGTAGTTGTTTTTTTTTTGTTTTTTTTTTGTTTTTTTTAGCCAATGCCCGACATATGCAGGTAGTATATATATAATATATACATATTTTATATATATATATATACACATATATATATATATACATATATATATATATATATATATATATATATATATATATATATATATATGTATACATATAAAGAGTATCCCAGTCTTAAACCGACAGACTTCGTATATCGATGGGGAATCGAAAAACTAAGTCAAAAAGTTCTTTGGCGATTTTCTCGTTTTCGCTTCGATTTTCGAGAAAAACTCAAAAAAAGCGTGTTTTTTTTGGACAAATCGCCATTTATCCCTTAAAGAAAGCGTTGTACGAAAAACACCTTATTACAACAGTTGTAGCTTATTTTAAGATGAGACCAAGTTCAGCATCTTAGCTTAAATGTTTTATTAGATAATTGTGTGTGAATAACCCAAGATGGACATTTTGTTCCATAGATCGATTGACACGGAACAAACACTGAATGTTAAGTCCACAATATCCTCCTTCAAACCAAAGCATGCTTTCTTACTGTTTTCAAATGTGCTGAACACGAATTTGAAGTCAGATTCTGTCTATCACGCACAGTTTCTTGAGAAATTCTAGTTTTTTATCCAAAAATGTGAGTTTTTTGTAAATTTGACGAATTTTTTTTGGCATCAAAGCATAGTGAAAAAAATTCAAAAGCCCGATGATTTTGAGCGCAATGAAGTATATTTGAACGAAAAAAAAATTGATGGGAATATTACAAGTGGTTGAAGAAATATGGCTAAAAGTGTTTTTTCAGTTTTTGATCTTGAGGCAGGGATTTGGTCTCTACCGGGATCTTTAGGGGAATGACCTTCCTTTCTCTTTTATGGTGGTATCCTTTTCATTCAAATCCTTACCTGCCCCCCTTTCACCCTCAATACCCCAACTCCCCCCTCCCACTCAGCCCCTCTCTTGTCACTATTTTCTTCTAGGATTTGATCAGTACTCTCGAGGCTTTCGCTAAACGCACTTATTTGGATATTCAGCTGTGCTATCATTGTTCAGGGAACAGTTCACTTTTTCTCTGCAATGTCACGACAGTGTATAAATAAGCCTGATTCCTTTTGCTAAGTTTGTGGTGAAGTCACATTCAAGTCCACTCAGAAACCTCTGACTCCGCTGGTGAAGAAGGCATACGAGTTATACTTTGGATGTAAAGTAAGTGATCAGGACAAATCCTGGGCTCCTAAAATATGCTGTAGTTCATGCTCACATTCTCTGACTGGTTGGCTAAATGGGACACATAAGTCAATGCCATTTGCAGTTCCCATGATATGGCGAGAACCTACAAATCACATGACCGATTGCTATTTTTGCATGACCACAATCAAAGGTTTCTCGTTCAAGAGCAAAAAGAAAATTGTTTATCCCAACATCCCCTCTGCCATGAGACCAGCTCCACATGATGCCTCCATGCCCATCCCACCAAATCCGAGTAAGTTCCACCTCAACCTGGAACCAGTCAACAAGAAGAAATTTCAAGTTCGTCCAGCCCCTCTGAAACTCAGCCACAGCTCATAAATCAGAGGCGATTGAATGATCTTGTTCGTGATTTAGATCTCCCAAAATCAAAAGCTCAGCTGCTTGGGTCAAGGTTGCAACAATGGAATCTCTTGGAAGGAGGCGTGAATATATCTTTCTTCAGAAAACGGAATCAGGAGTTCTATGCTTTTTCTCGATGGAAGAAAATCTTGTATTTTGCAATGATGTATTTCATTTGCTCCAGGAACTTGATCTGCCAACCAATCCAGAGGAATGGAGACTATTCATTGACAGCTCCAAGTTTAGTTTAAAAGGAGTACTCCTTCATAATGGAAACAAACATCCATCTATCCCAGTAGCTCATTCGGTCCACATGAAAGAAACCTATGACAACATGAAGATACTTCAACAAAAAATCAAGTACCATGAGTACAAATGGCACATTTGTGCAGATCTTAAAGTGGTAGCCATGCTTACAGGACTCCAAGGAGGTTACACTAAATTTTGTTGTTTTTTGTGCGAGTGGGACTGCAGAAAAAGAGGAGACCATTATGTCGTAAAAATATGGCCAGAGCGTAAGGAAAAAGTAGGTGAAGAAAACATTACCAATCCTCCATTAGTGGACAAAAACCAAATAATTTTACCCCCACTCTACATAAAATTGGGGCTAATGAAAAACTTCGTAAAAGCGATGGACAAGGAAGGAGAAGGTTTCATGTACTTAAAACAAAAATTTCCGCGTCTCAGCGATGCTAAGATAAAGGAGGGAATTTTCGTAGGACCCCAAATTCGACATCTACTCAAGGACCTCACTTTTGAAGCAAAGTTAAATACTACTGAGAAAAAGGCTTGGATTGCTTTTCGAGAGGTATGTGCTAAGTTTTTGGGAAACGAAAAATCTAGAGACTACCGAAAAATAGTCCTAGAACTGCTTACTTCATATAAAACATTGGGATGCAATATGTCCTTAAAAATACATTTCCTGCATAGTCACCTAGACTTTTTCGCCCCAAATGTGCAGTTTCGGACGAACATGGAGAACGATTCCACCAAGGCATATCCAGAATGGAAAAAAGATATACTGGCAAATGGAATGAGAAGATGCTGGCGGACTACTGCTGGACACTGCAGCGGGAGACAGAGGAGGAAGAGTACAAAAGAAAAAAAAATACTCATTGACGATGTGTGTATATTTTTTGAGTTGTGTCATATCTAGTATTATACCTGATAGCATGCAGGATTCAATTAATTATATTTTACCGTTGAAAAAGAAAAAGAAAATCTGTTATAATAAAGACAATAATTTTCAAATACAATTTTTGATTTTTCCCAAGTTTCTCCTCTTTTCTCTCAAAATCAGAGGGTGATAGAATTTTTCTGAGTTCAGATTCGGACTCAGCACACCTGAAAACATGAGAAACAGGCAAAATTGTTCAGGGGAGGGGAGAAAAGTTTTTTTTGCAGAACAGTGATATTAGTGAAAGCTGCATCAAAAGTGGATTTGCAGTTTCAGACATTAGCATGCTCAAATGCACAGACAAACTGACAAAAATTCTAACAATCATTAGACACCCCAAAAACATTTTTTCTCATATTTCTTTCATGTACACGCAGCGATCCGTTACATATTTATTATATATATATATATATATATATATATATATATATATATATATATATGAATATATATATATATACATATATATGAATATATATATATACATATATATGAATATATATATATATATATACATATATATGCTGTAAAATATATAGCATCATTTTACGTTGCTTCTTCATTAAGAATCTTTTTTAACGATTTATGATCTATAACTAAAAATGAATCTATACTCTACACTCTCTGTTAGTGTTAAATCCACCTCTGCTGACTTGATTGTTGTTTTTTTTTTTACAAATAGGGATAGGAAAAGTTTCCAATTAATTAAAATGTAAAATAAGTTGCCGTTACTGGACAAATAGAGCATAAGAGTTTGCATTGGAATGTAAATATATCGCAGTTTGTTAACACCCATAACGGGAAGGAAGGCCGTTTGATAATGAGGCTAGATATTTTACGACATTCATGCCTTGTGTAATATTTTATCGTTTCTTCAATTAACTCTTTCCTATTAGTATGCGATAATTAAATAACGGAAAACAATCAACGCCCGAGATACTTCACCTTCAGCGGAAACTCTAATGGATTGAGCAACGACAAAAGGGTTTCTGGAACAATGTGACGAAAAAGTCCGACTATTAGAAATATTGCGCGCCATCTTAGCTATTTTCATATAATAGTTATCAATATAAACAATGACCCGAAATCTCAACAAATAAATATAAGTCAATATTAAAACATTTTCCAATTTATTAAATTCCCTCTATATGTTTCGTATGCTTTGATTCTGAAGCCAAAAAACGGAAGGATTGCCTTAAGTTGCAAAAAGTCGCTAAAACGCATTTTTATTTTCTTGGGGTATATAAGTATCATTTATATGGGTTGAAGTCCAAGTGTCGCACTTTTTGGACCGAGCGAAAATTCTAGGCCAGTCACAAAACAAAACTTGACTCCCAATGTAGAAAATTAAAGCTTATTGGGTAATGTTACCCTGTGTGAGCAAAATCAATTTATGAATAGAAAATAAATCAATATTTTTCTATTATTTGCCATACGATTTATATGGGAAGAAATATTCTTCGTTTTCTATTGAAACGTCCGTCGATCATGACATCATGTCGGTCATAAAATCGTTAAAATTCAATAAATCGAAAAAAAATTCGATGTACTACACCTGAAAATATCATTAGAAAGCTGAAGTTAAACTTTGCAGTTGAGCGGGTAAAAATTTTAGCTGATCGCCCGATTGAAACAAAGTTTTGAGAAATATAACTTTAATATACTGAATTTTTCATTTTTTCATTTTTTTGTAATAAAGATGAAAAAATGGTTTTTAATTTTGAAACGTATTGAAGGAGAACCGGTGGCAGTGATAATATAAAGGTACATTTAAAAACCTTTCCGCTCGTGGATATAATTGTAGATAGTCCAAGAGCTTGTAACGCACGTTTCATGAAATGTTTTATGCATCATGAAATTTTGCTATAATGCATCTCTTGGGTAGATAAGAAAAAAAAAAAATATGTATTGGCTAGACTTACCGTGGAACACCAGGTACTGCCAGAAAGCGTGAATAAAACGCCATTTGATATTAGAAAAAAAAAAAAACTTCAAATATTATCCCCCTAAAAAGCGTCTACCTTATCTATTATTCTTTTGAAAAAAACACCATTTTTAGGCAATATTTTTTTGCACCATTCCCCTATGCATTCCCCCAGATGTATGGTCTAGCCAATACATATTTACCTTCTTATCTACCCGAAAGATGCATCATAGCAAAGATGCATAAAACATTTACAAGGTAATCTTTACCCCTTAAGTTGTGAACAAAATGTAAATTTTTTTTTTTTTTTTTTTTTTTTTTTTTTTTTTTTTTTACGGCGCATCTACATATAGGCCATTAGCGCATCCAGGGTGCAGCGAGCAATTTCCCCAACGAGCTGTGAGGTGAGAAAATGCCTGCCGCCGGATGGGAATTGAACTCACCATCTCCCGCTTATGAGTCCAAGGCGCTAGCCATTAGACCACGGGAGACCCCCCACAAAATATAATTAAACGCATCTTTATTCTTTTGGGGTAGATAAAAATAATTTATTCGATCTGAGTCATCAAGGATTGAAGTCGGCTTGGGCGTTGCCAATTCAATATACTCATTTTCGTTTGAATACAAGGGATAAAATTTCGATTTTACGGAATAGATCATCGATATAGAAGCGTGGTTTATGAGTTTCATCGTCAGTAAACACAAGTGTGTTCAATATTGACATTTTGGGTTTAGATCTACTTGAATCAAAACACCGGGGACTTATCGTACTTTTTGGCCAAACCGAGCGAAAATTCTCACAAAAACAAACCATGACTACCTATGTAGAAAATTAAACGTTAATAAAATCAACCGTTTTTCTGACATGAAGTCAGTAGCTCAAAGGGGCTTTGAAGACAATTTAGGAATAATTTATTTTACAAAAAGCCCAACTTTGTTTAATAAAATAAGTTATTTAATATCATTGCTGTGGTTATTAAAGAAAATTTGATTTCCTTTTGAATAGCGTGATTAGAACCCAATTGTATATTGAACAAAGGATGTGTATTAAATGGTTTACTATTTAGAAAGAGACACTGAACTTTCATGCTGTTCTTGGTATCTATCATTTCCTCCATATATTTATATATACATATATAAATCACGTGTCAGTCTGTTTGTCTGTATGTATGTTTGTATATTTTTCTGTTTGTCTGTTTGTTGCTTATACAAATTTACACAGTTTGACAGATTTTAACCTAACTTGGCACTCGGGTAGGTCTTGATACGGGAAATCTCCAAGGCTAGGTCAAAATTGTCAAATTTCAAAATTTGGTCAAAAGGTCAAAAGTTTTGTTCCAGAAAAATTGGCTACACTGAACCATTCAGATTGTAACGGCCATTTTGAATCGACAACCATTTTGAATAATGTCTCAAATTTATTTGTTGATGTTCTTGATAATTAGAATAACTCGAACTCATTGATGACTTTATATTATATATAATCATATAATGCAGTTTATTTCAATTTTATATCAAAAGCCACTTTCTAGCTAAGGAGCGCTGGCCTATCTTTGATAAGAGCTATCTACTCGCAGGCTCTGGTGCTGGCCTCTATCGGCTGTTAGATGAAGTGCTGTGGTGCTGGCCTCTGCCGGTTGCATTATGAACTACTAGGCAGATATAAACAAGTTCACACCGTTTGACCAATTTTCGTAACTGGGTATCATGTAGATCTTGATACGGAGAGAGTCATAGACAAAAATTAGGTGTAGCATGGCACACTGGGTAACAGCCAGTAACACACACACACATATATATATATATATATATATATATATATATACATATATATATATATATATATATATATATATACATAAATATATATATATATATATATATAAATATATATATACATACATACATACATATATCGTAAATTGATCTCTTCTATAACTTTTTCCATTTGTGAAATGAAAGATAGAGACAAACTCCTGTTTTTATCGTCCTAGTTTATCTAAAAATATTTCCCACCATGGAAAGCATCTTCCCAAGCCAAGGCCTATACCAAAAGATTCACGCTGCAATGAAGTTCAGGGGTGTTAGCCTTCTACTTCCGGGCCACTGATCATAACGGGGAGGCCTCCAGCACCGACCTCACATATTCCTAACTGGGGAGATGAAAAACCTAATTCGAATTATTTTTGTAAAACCAGTAACTATTATTTAATTATTAGCGCTCAGGGTTTAACTTTTTAAAGTACACTGATATGACAGCAACTGATATATCACCTGTTTTCCAAAATCTCTACGATCTTTCCACTCAACCTAATATAAATATATATATATATATATATATATATATATATATATATATATATATATATAAAGTAGACTCGCCCTAATACGGTGTCGTCGGGACCGGGGTACAGTCGAATAAGAGAAAACGCCGGATTAGAGAATTCACTTTGAAGCGGCCACTTATGTATTTGAAAACCCTCATTATTTTAAGATATGTACCATTTTTAATATTGCTTATTAAAGTAAAACTTAGGCACCGAATCTCATAAAATAAATTCAAAATATGTAAATCCTTGCTGGTTTATTATTTACAAGTGCATATGTATGTAAATGTTTCAAGGAATAAATGTATAAATGTGACAATATTTTGATTTCCTAAGTAATTAAATATTTTTTATATTAATCTAAAACTAGTTACATGGAGAATCAGGCGTTCAGCGACAGGTGTCTTAGTAGAAACATTTATTTAGTAGAAAGACAAGTTCGTGCCTCTAAAACGATACATACATGCCTTCTTTGACGTCCATTCAATGAAATACCATAAAACAAATGTTTGGCTAGCTAGTAAGGGAAGGTTTTCTCCCTCGAGCCGATCTAGCTCCGGCGAGTTCCAAGACTCGTTACTCATTCATTTCGGAGACCGACGGATAAGGGAGAGTCTACCGTGTGTGTGTATATATATATATATATATATATATATATATATATATATATATATATATGGGGGCGAGGTTAGCTCAGTGGTAGAGCACTGGACTAATAAGTTGGAGGACCTGAGTTCAAATCACGAGCAAGCACTAAAGATTTTTCTTCTAGTGTCTTCGCTCATGGGTTGAACTCGGCCTCCCTGACCGTCCCTAGGCCAACCCAGCCTTTAATTAATTTAATAGTGGGTACCTTGGGTGCTAATGACTATGGCAGTCGAAGCAGCCAAGGGGAAAATCAGGCAGCCGGAGCATAGTACTGACCACACTATCTCCCTTGTGTGCCTTATGGTCATGTATCAGATACCTCTATAGTATCTGCCCCTCTGGGTCCTCGTGGACTGTTACGGGACTGATTTATATATATATTCACATTTCTACTAAGTTTTTTTTTTTTTTTTTATTACAGAGGTAGCACTTTCTTCTGGATGCTTTACAAGGATGAAAGTTGCCTTAGGTATTTTAATAGCTTCCTACTGCTCAATTGGGGTGATTTTACCCTTTGATATTCCCCGGCCAGAGAATAACTCTCTATTATCTCAAAGTGTAAAAACCGCTTAGAGGAATGTCCTTTTTTCCCGCCAATTCACCAGCTGCTTTCACGAGCGCGGGTAATTGCCCAGAGAAGAACTGAGGTGAAGGGGAAGCTGGAGGTAATATCGATGAAGAGGAACCCCTGAAGGAATCCCAAGGAGATCTCAAACCAGAATTTCCTGTTAGGGTTTATAGAGGTAACAATAGTCCTGTTTCTCACGGTGCTTAGCGATCTTCCTAGATAGTCGACTGGAGAATAGAGGGAGAGTGTTTAAAGGTCGGGAGGTTGCACTAGATGAGGTTAGTGTCTTTATTACGTCAATTGGTCTCTTCTGATCAGTTTTCTTAAAAGATTCATTAGCTCGGGTCCCGACTTTTGTGCTCATACTTGGCTTTGGCATGTGAAGTATCAACAGAAGCTTAAAACCGTGTTAGGAGTGAGTTCTTTCCGTTAGTTGTAACATTGTTGTCCATGGCCACCTCCAGGCGATTAGAAAAGTGACAAAGCTCGAAATTTGGGTTCCATGCGCATTAAACGACCGCCAAAAAAATCAGCGCTATGAAGTTTGTGCTACACTTCTTTGCCGAAACAAAAATGACCCTTTCCTAGCCACATCCGTCCTACTCTCCGGACATCTGGTCTGATGTCTATCATTTTGTTAGACGCCTGAACCACTACTTAAAACACAAAATATTTTTGGATCGAACGGAATTAGAAAATGCGTTTATTGACTTTATAAATTCTAAGAATTCTGAATTCTATCAGACGGTATTAAAAAGTTACCAACATGTTGGGAGCACTGTATTGAGACTATTTTACCTATTTTGATTAAAGAACACAGCTATAAAATACTTTTTTTATTTTTTTAAATTTTAATGCCAAAATCCTACATTATTTTCCGGACAACCCAATACAATAAATCAGAGATCTATTATCCTGAGATAGGAAAATTTGACTTGACTAAATTTGTGAGTTATGTCCATTATTGCTATATTTTATTGTATGATATTTTGGAGTTGAGGTAGATCAGTATGTTAGCAAATTGCTACCGGCAATATGTGGGCTCCTGTTTGATAACAGGTCAGTTAACTGTAGGTTGTCTCTTTTAAAGGAGTCACTTTGTGTTTTACAGTTAAAGGTAGGTTGGAAATTTAAAATAGCGGTTTGTCTCGTCATGTGAAAAGTTATGAATGATTGAGTCGTTTATAATTATTTATATAACCATCTATTGTACAGTTATGAAGGATTTAATTGTAATAGAACCATCTAAGCAGAAAGGAATCTTAATTAAATTTCCAGTAGAATTAGTTATTCTGATTTTAATTTGTTATTAGTTACAGTTTAGAAAATTTCTTATTTAATAATTTAATTACGCTATACATTTTAATATATAGTGGCTGATAAAGATATGCTTGCGGGAAACCAAAACCACTTATAAACTACTTGATTTCCACTTAGTGGAAATCAAACCCACGTTCACGTGGCACTGAGTGCTCATGGCTCAACATTCACGGCCACCGGGTCTCCAGGGTGCCAAGTATCAAAGTTCGTAGCTGAAAAAGAGGTCGCTATCGTGCTACCACAAATGGTATATGTGTGTGTATATATAAATATATATATATATATATATATATATAAAATTTGTATAGGAGTCACTACTATACTACTATGTAGAATCGATAAAGATTTAAAAAAACAAATTTCAAAAATTCTTTCATGATTGGTAAAATGTAATATACTTCTCATTTTCGGTTGCTTTTTATATGGAAACCCCCATTTCACTGTTAAAAGATTAAAAAAAAAATCTTTTAAAGGATAATTCCTAAATAGGAAACTAAGAAAAAAATAGATATAGTTAATTTTTTTAACATAATATTTCATTTAACTCTCTGTGATTCGGTTAGGTGAATTATTAGCTTAGGTAGTGCAGCTCCCGTTTGTTGGATTTTTTGGAAGTCCGGAGTGGAGTAGTTTTTAATAATAATAATTACTTAATACAAAATGTTAAAAATAGTTATTACGATTACTGGGATTGTGGGTGTACTGACGAAGCATGAAGAAATTGTTCGAATTTACATTTCAATTTGCGTTGATTCCGAAATGAATTCCAACACGACAAAATTTGCATGCTCAAACAAACCGAAGAGAGTTCATTGTGTTGTAATGTTCAAGAAGAGCAATTCATGTTTGCACCGTCATCCACTACTTGTATGAGTCAGATCCATTATTTATTTCTCAAAAGGAATAATAAAAATATTACAAATACATTTTCTTATTCATGACAATAAATAAAACAATGAATTTCCTTATCGTAAATTATGGTAAAATGCAGTCAATTAACAGCCTACATGGGTGTATATAAGGGGGGGGGCTGAAGGGGCTGCAGCCCCTCCCCCTCGAAATTTTGATTTGATCGGTAAAAATTTCATAAAACCCTTAAAAATAAATTAAATAAGATCATTTAGTTCATAAAATATATTCTATTTTGGGCGTAATAGCGTTTAAGTTGGCTAAAACCCTTCCAAGATCTAAATAGTGAGTATTCCATACACCGGAAATGGTCTCAGCCCCCCCCCCCCGAAATTTTTCCAGCCGCCTCCAAAATTATTTTCTATATACGCCCATGAACTGAATTTACTATTCAGTAAATTATTAATATTCTGGGGGTGGGGTTCTCCATTTTCTGCGATTTATTTTTACTTCGGGGGATTAACAGAAATAAATATTTTATACAAGTACTTATATACTTACATACATATACTGGATATTTAAGAAGTATCGGGCAATTCTCGCTGACTTTAGGAGTACTACTGCGTCCTGTTTTTAGGTCCTCTATTGGTGGCCAGGTAAAATACTGGGACGACTGTACTACATATGTATCCAGTCCATTACATAAGTTGTTGTATATTTCTTGGCTACAATCTGACAACGATTGATTGTATACTTCTTAAATATTTATTACCTTACGTTTTATCATAGCATCGGAGCACCGCTCGCACTGCATTCTATGTCAAGGTCCGTAAATTATTCCCTCTGGGTCAGATCTCACTCCAGATTCGTGCAGGCCTAGAATGAACTTTTGTGTCATCTCATTTTTTAGGTAGTGCAATTTATACATACTGTCAGGTGTATCTCCCTAGGAAGGTGGTTCTTATGTGTAAGTGTTTTGTTGTTTTAGTGCACCTTGTGAGATGAAACTATGTGGTTTGACAAGGCAAAGTAAATAGAAAAAACATTTATTAAAATATAAGACAAATTTCAAACTTATAATATATTTTCTTAAATATGTCGAATACGTTTGACAAATCGTGTACAGAAACATTAGATAGCTTAGTATATCTATTGCAAAAATATATTTTTTAAATTACATAAGAATGACCTCAGCATTCAAATATATGAGTTTAACTAGTTAGACAACACGAGAAAATAGTTCCTTTAGTGCTTTTTTCGTAAAATACTTTAGGAAATCGAGTGGAAGATAATTACATTCGTGAAATGTAGTGACTTTTCTTATATTCTTGGTGTCTGCACCATTAGAGGCTTTTCCACCCAAAAAATATCTTCTTCGTTTAAATTGACCATCTTATGAACAATATTCACTTATTTATCAGCTTGATCATGCCCTCCTGTTTACTTCAGAAACACTCCTCTTCCTGAATCTAACGAGGTTCGATATCTAGGGTTATACCTTGACAGCCGACTGACATGGAACCCTCACACGAGACTGAAAAGACAAGAACTGAACAAACGATACGGACTACTTAGACGACTTCTTGGACCCTCATCTAAATTATCGATACAGAACAAACTATCGATATACAAAACAATCATTCGACCAATATGGACATACGAACTCTGGGGATCTGCAAAACCATCTAACATCAACAGAATACAGGCATTCCAGTCAAAAGTACTTCGTAAAATTGTAAATGCTCCTTTCTATGTTTCCAACAAAACCCTTCACAATGACCTCAACATCCCATTTGTCCTTGACCTTGCTAAAACCCGATTCCAAATGTTCCACTCCAAATTGTCTTATCATCCTAATCCTGAAGGTCTATCCTTATCATCCGAATCCCATCCAGACAATCCTCCCAGGCGGCTCAAGAGACAGTGGCCTCGAGACAATTTAATCATCTGATATTATCGTGCGTGACCATTAAAACATTTTCCAAGACATCTCTGGAAGTGCCAACAGTGGTTGTCTTCTTCCATATTTTGTATGTCTTTATTATTTATTTTTTATTTTTACCGTTTTTGTCAATATCTGCATGAACAGACTTGATTATTGTACTGCTAATAATTGTACAGATTTCAAATATAATAAATAAATAAAAAAAAAAAAAAAAAAAAAAAATGTATCAGCTTGTATAGTGTTTCATTGGCTACTCAATTTTTTTAATTGTTAACATTAAAGCAAAAGTGCCATGGAGTTCTTGCAATTAACTGGAAAATTAACTAGGAATCGTTATGCTGCACTTTTCGAATCTGGCTAACGTTATCGGATTTTTTGCCCCTGTACGATTAGGATATTCTAGGACGTTTTTGGCAGTCACTGAGGAATGTTGTTTTCTGGACCTGTTAAGCTCCTGCGGGTAGATTTTTGGTACATTTATGTCGAGACATCAACCAAAATGCCAGTCACTGATTGAGCCTATAACGGCAGTAGCTATTTATTTCTGCTACCCATATATCTCTTTGTGCTTACGTTTAATAAGTACGTACAAAAAAGGCTAACAGAAGATGCAGCCTTTTGTACTAAAAATGATACTGATGATGTTGTAAAAGGAAATATAAGTCCTTTTCTAGCAAGGAAAAGCGTAAGACAAGTGTTTGAGCAACGAAACGTTTGAATAAGTGGTCGGATGCAAAATGGCCAGAGTCGTTTCGAAAGGCCGCGAATCGTTCGAATCGTCCTTGAACGATCTCGGGGTCGTCGACTCGAAGAAGACAACGCTCAAATATTATGCAAGATACACACCTCAATGCGAGATGTTTGTACACAATCTCTCTCCTCACATCCATCTGCCAAACCATCCACTATCTATCTTCTGTGTCTTATCTACATCCATCCTTTCTTGGTATTCATCAATAGGCAGGAGTTATCATCGGACAATGTCCAGGGAGATATCTCCCCTATTAGTGCGACCTCCAAGAAACGCAATGTCCTATTTCAGGGAGCTCAAATGGAACCAGCTACCATTTCACAAATAATATTTGAAGGGGTCGGGGAAAAATTGTGCCAAGCAACGTTTTTAATAAAACGTAACTGTAGCTGCTACATGTTGGATATTATGTGGTACTATCAATTATGATGCATATGCTACTGAGATATGACCTTGTAAGCTCTGTATGCTACTTAATTTTTTTGCCCCTGACCATTTCAACTGATAGCCCCTCATAATATTCAACATATAGCAGCAACAGTTAAGTTTTTTTTTTTTTTTTTTTTTTTTTTTTTTTTTTTACGGCGCATCTACATCTAGGTCATTAGCGCCGACATCCAGGGTGCAGCGAGGAATTTTACCAGCGAGCCGTGGGATGATAAAATTCCTGCCGGAGGTTGGGAATCGAACCCACCATCTCCCGCTTATGAATCCAAGGCGCTAGCCATTAGACCACGGGAGACCCCAAGTTAAGTTTTATTAAAAATGTTGCTTGGCACTATTTTGCCCCCTTCAATTGTTTTCAATTAATCTTCTTCGAATTCATTTTCTTTTCATGTACAATTACATTGTTAATAATTATTTTACAATTCTTCTTTTCAATACTATCCATCCTATAATATTACTTTAGTTGAATTATCTCATACATTATTTGCGGTGGATTAAAATCCATTGTGAATAATTTCGATCGAATTTTCAAGGAAGCAACTAAGCTTTGCTTCTAACATATTAAAATCAAATAATACTTTCGAAAAAGATAAACAAACTATTTTAGACTCAATAATATCAAACGTCAAAGGGCCTCTTTTACTAAATGTGTTTAAATGAATTCTTGGTAGTTCCATCAAATAGGCATAATAGCGCATTTCCTCATTATTTGGAGGAAAACTGCGAATATATATATATATATATATATATATGTGTCTGTTCGCTCACTCACAAGCTAAAAAATGGTCCGTTAACCAGCAGAATCCGTCCACTGGAACATGGTTGTTAAAATTGCGTGAAAAAACCGTAGCGTCTACGTTTTCGCGTTAATATGCTTTCAGGTACTCTGTTTATAGGTTCTCAAACGTAGGAAAACAAATGAAACCATTTTTAAGGTGATTTCTGTAAACGTTTTCGAAAAAAGTGGATAAAAATAGTTTTTTACGCTAATTTTCGGTTTAGGTACATAGAATCAATTGAAATATTTTCTGTACGTTTGCAATTTATCTAAAATAAGATATTTAAATTTTGGTTACAGTTGAAGTTGAGGAATTATTTATTTGATTAATTAACGAAACGTTTTCGGGTCTTAGTATATTTTCTAAAATATCTTGAAAACGGTTGCAAACTCGTGGTACGTGGAAGGTGGCCATTCGAAAGCTTACTAAAGTCTGTACAATAAAGGTTCTAATGTCATTTTCGATGGGGCGATGTCAGACGGAGAAATAGAATGGTTAAAACTTCGAAATAGGTAGTTTTGTTCTTTTAAACGGGTTTTTGTCTCTGTTTTAATTTTTTTTATTGGTAATAATTTTTTTAGTTGCATTTAAGAGTAAAATGAGTATTTTGGTGAAATACTAGGGCACTAGGGATATGAACAGAACCGCGCTAAGATGACGTAGTTTATGCGAGTCGGACTTTTTAGCCATCTGATCTACTGCTTCATTGCGCGGTATGCCGCAATGACTGGGAATCCAAACAAATATTACATTTTGATTTTGACGGTTTAGCTGCTCAAGTGATGAGAAAAAAAGAGCAAGATAACAGCTTGAACTAATGCTTCCTGAAACTTTGCGCATCATTACAGACCAACGCTTGATCATCTCCAACACAATGGGCGAGGAAATCGTTGAACGGTTCGTTAGAAAATCGCATTTCAGTTATGGAAATTTTTCCCTGGAGACTTGAACCGTTATTCAGACTTGATAAAAATACCTACTACCTCTTCAAGAAGAACAAGGCGAGGGAATCAAGCCCGACAGAACTATAAAAAGAGCATATAATATTAAATAGGAGGAGTGGTTCTACTCGTTACGCTTGGCCGATGGCTAGGAACGGCTCCATCTTATAACGTTTCAACTCAGCTAGCATCTCTAGTATATTACAAAGAAAGATTCATAACCCTGAAGAATTCATTAAGCCTAGAAAGGGCAGAAGAAACATTTTATAATGGAAGAGCCACGGCCTAATCGTGAGCTAATTATTTTGTTTGCGATTCCAAAAATGGTGAATTGATGTGGATGTGGCTCCCCCCCCAAACTGGTGAAAGGCGAAGGAGTCCCAAATTGTGGTAGTAATGAGACCTTAAAACCAATAACTTTTGGCAAAAATTTAAACATTGAGGTGGTGATATTTTCTGGGGTGTATCTAGGCGAAGGAAGTGGGATCCATACAAGTTAACGATGGCATCATGGACCAACACATGTATACAATATTCAATTAGGTATTTCTGTCATAATTTGTCTTACATTTCTGTTTTATTTATTGTGAACTCTTAGTTAGACGTAGTTTTATCTAAATAATGTTTTTTCTTGTTATGTATATGTAATTAAATTTCTTTAATTTTTATGTAATCGTTTCCTGTGATAATTTTTGTTACCGTTAGTTTTATATATTGTTGACCTTTATCCGTCAGACCTAGTATTTACTAAAGTTTATTTTCTCAATTTGGCATATTGAGGTTTTAAACGTTTTCGAGAAAAATGGAAAAATAGTTGTTGAATCAAGTTTTTAGTTTGGGTACTTAAAATCATGGGATTCAGTTAAAATATTTTCTGCGTGTTTGATATTTATATAAACAAAGATGTTTTGGTTACGTTTGGAGTTAAGGAAGGATTAGAATAAAATATTTTATTAAGAGACATGAAACGTTTTGGGAACTTATATTTCCTTAATATTTCGAAAACAGTTGGGAAATCGTGGTATGTGGATAGAGACCATTCGAAAGCATACTAAATTCTCTACAAATAAGATTCTGAAGTAACCTTCGATTCGGCGATGGCAATCGGAGATATAAGTGCTTAAAACTTAAAATGTGTTTGTTTTGTTCTTTTGGACGGGGTTTTGTCTTTGTGTAGATCACTTTTTAATTGATTTTGTTTTGTTTTGTTTTGTTTTAAATTGTATTTATCTGTAAAATTAGTATTATGGTAAAGGAAATAAGAAACAGAAAGCAGTGTGTTTCTAGAGCGAATCTTGACAAGGCCAGGGAGTCATTTTAGCGCGGTTACTCCCTACTTCCATAGGGAGAACCCGCTTACGAGGTTGACCTCACGACGCAATCCGGAAGTGCCGACTAGAAATTTTTCTCGTTTCAGACCCCATAGATCACGAAAATATAGGTGGCTCAAATTTGTATATATATATATATATATATATATATATATATATATATATATATATATATATATATATATATATATATATATGCTTGTCTGTTAAGGCTCTAGTAAGTTCAAAAATGGTCTGATTTTTATGAAATTTGCTACAAAAATCTGTCGTCTAATTTGAAAGGTCAAGTTCGTTAACCAGCAGAATCCTCCCACTGGAAGATAGTGTTTGGGGCGAAATTCGCGCAAAAAAAACGCTTACGTTTTTGAGTTCATATGCTTGCAGGTACTTGTTTTATAGGTTTCTTAACATAGAAAAACGAATGAAACCATTTTTAAGGCGATATCTGTAACCATTTTTGAGAAAAATTGAATAAATGTTTTTGTAAGTCATTATTTTTTTGTGGGTACTTAGAATCGCGGGATTCAATTGAAATATTTTCTACATCTTGGACATTCATCCCAACTAAGATGTTTAAATTTTGGTTATGTTAGGAGTTACGGAAGTATGCGAAAAAAATTATTTTATTAATAGACATGAAAAGTTTTCGGATCTTCATACATTTTTCGTAAATATCTCGATAACGGTTGGGAAATCGTGTTAAGTGGATGGTGACCATTCGAATGCTTACTAAATTCTCTACAAAAAAGGTTCTCAAGCAATATTCGATGGGGCAACGTCAATCAGAGATGTAAACGCTTAGAACTTAATAAGTGTTTGTTTTGTTGTTTTGAAAGGGGTTTTCCCTTTGTTTATCTCACTATTTAATTGGTTCTTTCTTGTTTTAAATCCCATTTTTCAGTAAAATTAGTATTGTAGTAAAATAAGCTAAGAAACGGTGAAAGGTATTGGTAATAAGTTTGGAGTGGCTGTGGTAATCAAGATGGCTGAAGCTAATCATGATGACGTATGCATAGTTTGTTTTGAATTCTCCTATCTATATTCCTCATAGCCTCCAACTGAAGTTATCGTTATTTCTTATTTTATAGAAAGATTTAACCCACGACAGAATGGAATTTTATTCGCCATGAAGCACAGTTGATTATTACAATGAAACGAATTTTCTAGTAAAACAAGGAACTTAAAATGACAACGAATTTTTGGTTGTTTGGAATAGAGCCTGCTGAGCAGTAGTCGTAGAGTGAGTACGTTTTTAGTACATAATTGTATTGACTTATTCAGCCTTCCTCAAGAATGAGGATTAAGAATTATCCGCTTCTGTGAAAGTTGGCTACTGTCAGTTTCCTGTTATTTGTGATGCCTAATCTACTCCACTTCTTCGAGATATACGGAACCGCCCTAAGATGACGCAGTTCCTGCGAGTCGGACTTTTTTAACTTCAAGTCTGTGGAATATTCGCTATATTATTAAGACCAGTCGATAGAGTGATGTCGTAAGAGAAATCCCATCCCCATACTTGAGAGAATACCTACTATAATGGCATTATGACTAGGATACCAATGAAGGGATGATGGAGGTTTTAAAGAGGACGTGTTACATGTGGTCAGTTTCCTACGACGTCAGCAAGGAGATTAGCATAAACCAAAGCCATCTTCTCTTCCTAACCAGGCACGGAACGCTACGTCAGTACGTGTCCATGGCTATACAGTCGTACGTTTACCTCTCATTCCATCTCATTTAGATATTAACACGTCGATACTCTACAAACTAGACTTCTTACTACCACGTTGATAGTATGATGTTGAGCAACGTTGTGCTTGTTTAGTGGATGGGTTACCGCGAGGAGGAAGCAGTTGGCAATATGCGTCTGTCGTAACCTGTAACTGCTCTGCCAGATACTCGTTGAAAAAATGATATAAATAGTATGTTACACAGGAGTTGCATAAAATTATCTATGCGAATACAAAATAAACAATTTTTATGTTTTATATCCCCAGAAGCAACCGAATATTTGATTTAAAACATATAACATTAAAACTAGTCTTAAAGGTTAAACCAAAATGATTGATATAAACATTTATCGAAAGACTCATAGACGAGCTGTGTGGTTTAGCAACCCCATTTATTTGGGCAGCACCACTTTAATTTTTAATAAAGTGTTCTTTCCTTTTTTTTTTATTAAAAGCTGAATCAATTGATAATATTGTATAATTTTGTTTAGGAATAAACCCAAACTTCTTGTATTTGGTCTAGTGTGATGTTGATAGTATAATCAAATGTAGTTTAATCACTAGTATATATTTAGAAAAAAAAAAGAAAATATAAAAAATAAATAATTTAAAAAAATGAAAATAAATTAATGAATAAACATTTAAATAAATAATAATAAAAAAAAATAACAATGGGAAAATCGGCGCTAATGGCCTCGATTTGTCGATGCGCCGTTAAAAAAAAAAAAAAAAAAAAAAAAAAGGGGAAAAAATTAAATATGAGTATATGTGGTTATGTACATATTTGGTTCTTGCATTATGCATTATTTATATGACAGTACTTTTTTACAAAGCAACATTGTCATAAGCACAAATTGCATACTCTGTTGAACCTGACATTACACTATACACGAGATCACTAAAGTCTTAGGGTGATGCTGACCTAGTTAGTAGTTTTCTACCCTTAAACCCTCCAACCAACCTCTGATGGATCGATTTTGGTTTCTGTTACAACACTTTATTAACTTTATTAGTTGGCTTGATATCTACGGAATTTTGTAAGTAAAAATAAAGAACGGTTTAGTTTATTTCTAAATAAACGACGAATGATGAGCACGATGTATGAGGAATTTCGTCGCAATATAGCTAAAATGTTGACCTTAAGCATTACCGTGAATATTTTAGTAAAAAAAGTTAAGTAATCTCTTAACTTTTATGTATTCCTAGAGCGAAGGTTAGAACGACGGACAACGTGTCTTGCCGACAATCTTGCTGTTCTTTGAGATTTCATTGGAATAGGTGTTTCACGATCCGAACAAAGTAATAACTGTTTCCATTCTATGTCTTCAAAATGACCCTAGGGATATGAACGGAACCATGCTAATATGACGCTGTTCCTGCGAGTCGGACTTTTTCTAATCAAACGCAATCTCCTCCAATTCAAATTCATATGAAAATGGTGGGATTTTAAATGGAAAAGGTTCAATATTAACCTGAAAAGGTCGATTATTACTTGGAAAAGATTAAATTTGACTCGAGAATTTTGTATGTATTAATATTCAGGTTTAGTAGAATGGATAATAATTTGAAGACATATTTCAAAATCCTTTCATTAGTTCAACCTCAATTCCTTTTAAAAACGTAAATGCAAAAAAAACCTTGATCCTTGCTGGATTAAAATGCATGATTATTACAATTTAAGTGCACTACTTCCTTCCCCAGAGAGAGATAAACGGGTTTTAACGCCGCACCGGGTGCTCGTCCGATTTTGTGTAAAAAACAAAACAAAAAAAAAACGTGTTTGCTTGAATATTTCTGTTTTTTTTTTTTTTTTTTTTTCCCCCTGCTGAGTCGAATGAGACCACTTCCAATACGATAGAATAATTATTTTGGAAGATAAACGAGTTTCGTTTTAAGAAAAACTGCTTTCAATTTAAAAACCGTTCAACAAAAAGGTGTTTTGGGATCTGAACTAGGAATGAAAGAGAAAGACAATATTACAGCAGTATTCTACATCCAATTAGGTATAACATAAAATGTTAGTTCAAACGGGGTTGAACAACCTTCGGTTTCGGAAGTTTTTTCTCTTCAGGCGCCCGTCAGGAGTAATACAATAAAGTACATTATTTTATATATTTTTTTATGAATTTAAATCACAATTATCTGTGTTCTTGGACCGTCTTAAAAAAGAGTTTTGCGAATTTCCAGGACAATAGGTCAAATGGCGGATGAGAGCAATTCTAACATATGCAAGCAATAACCACCAGAAGACATGCAATCCTTCAATCTTCTAAAGGGGCATTCCTCCGAACATTTAATGGGTCATTTTTAGAGGTCCATGCTATTTATAAAATATTACTTCCAATGATTTATTTTTTCACTTGCGAAAATCAAAGCTGTTGGAGAAAGTTTTGGATGAATACATTCTGTGTCACTATAGATCCTACAGGGCGTGAAATTAATTAAGCCAGTAAAACTGTCAGGTTTACTTCAGTGATTAGTTGGTCAATAACGGAGTCCGGAAATATCCATGAAAAATATGGAAGTTTCACGTATTTACGTGTATACGTTGGACGGCCCCTTACAAAAAACCAAAAACATTGAAATGTCTTAACGGAAAGCTCATGCATTTTTAGCTCTTTAACAAAGAATTAACAGAGAAGACACGCTATTTTACGAGATATAAAGAAACCTATATCTTTATAAGTAGGTTGTGTGAATTGAGGACTTCTTTACACTGTACATGAGTCCTGGGAGATAATCAAAGAGTAAGTAATTAATTTTGTCCATTTTCCGACTTACCAATTTATCCCCCATGACCATCGGTATATCGTAATCTGTCAGTCAGAATCTTCGTAACACCTCAAGATCCGCTCCTTTTAGTTTGTAAGAACTCTTCCAGACAGTAATGTACGTACTCGTAAACCTCAGGAATGTTCTCATCCCGGACGGCGAACGGGGTTGTGGTGCAACATGTAACATCTTTGCTTCGATTGCACAGGAGAATGTATGTAAATAACTCTTGTGTAAGAACCCTTCGACAAGTTTGTCTTACCGTTAACAAGCGGTTTACTGCACTTATGTCTGTGTACATTTCGGTTATGTAACCTCTCAGCTTGCTCCTTCAATAACAATCATTTTAAATATTGACCGATACTTCCTCGATGTTATTTTTATCAATTTCAGATTTTATCGATTGCATGAAGTAATTGCTCGTATGTTACGTGTACAAATTAGTTATGTAATGTAGCCCGCAGGTCAGTGAGAGGCAAAATTCTTCCAAATAACTTTATAAAAATATTTTTTATCCAAAGTTTGCCGAAAAATAACGTCTGTTTTTACCACAATAATCTGGTGGATTATTCTGTTTAAAGAAGTTGAATTTTCGGCTTTTTATCAGCATTTTTGTGCCAACGTCGACTTCACTTCTTCTATAAGTCATCGGCCCTACAGTGGGGTTTCCCTCTTTGCTTAAAGCACCTTGATTTTAAACAGCGTTTGAGCTATTTATCGGGGGGGGGGGGGGGGGGGGGCGAGGTTAGCTCAATGGTAGGGGTAATAACTAAATAACTAATATTCTGGAGGACCTGAGTTCAAAACTCGAGCGGTCACTAATGTTTTATATCTTCTAGTGTCGTCGTTCGAGGGTTGGATTTGGAGTCCCAGATCGTCCTTAGGCTCACCCAGTCTATAGTTAATTAATTGATGGGTACCTGCAAAGGGAAAAAATCTCTCGGCCGGAGCACAGTACCGATTGCACTACCTCCCTATTGTGTCGTATTGTCAAGAATCAGATACCTCTACAGTATCTGCCCGTTAGTAGCATGTTACGGGACTGATATTTTTTTTTTTAGCTATATGAGAGTGACAAGACCATCTAAAAATTAATTTAATTTTTCATTTTGTTAATATTATCAAACATATTTTGTTATTTTTATTTATTTTAATTCTTGTATATTGTTTCAGGTAAGTTGGAGTTGGTAACAATATTATGAGGTACACTACTAAAACTGTGAGTAGGTATTTCCTTATTTTCCAAATATAATATCAATTCTTCAACACATTCCAAAAGATCTTTTATGCTTTTATTAAACATAAACTAATAATTAATAATACCCCATGATGAATCATACCTAAATGCCAATAGTGAAATACAAACTTGACTAGAAAACTTCTACTAAATGAATGTTACTTGATGATACTTTGACGTGCCCTATAACTTGACTGTCTTACGCAATTTCCGGAGCAAATATAACTAAAACGCATCCCAATGAAACAAATCATATTTAATTATTATTTAATCATCACTGCGCAGCTTATTAATGCGCATTCAATAATTCAATTTATAAGATATGACACTACTTATACCCTAAATGAATATCAATAATGAACAAGACTTTTTAATAGATCTATTACAAAACTTATATGTTTACCATTCAGTGAACCTTTAAGGACTAACGAACAAAAGTTTTCTCTTTTTTTTTTTATAGTTTTTTTATTTACTTTCTTCTGTTTATTTTATTGATTTATTGTCATAATAATACTATTTAATATCTGTAAATATCTAATCGCCAAAGCTGTGAAGAGAGCTCAATAAATAAAAATATTTGTACGAAAAGATCATTTTACCGAGCCCTTAATCGGACACCAATAGGATAAAGACTTTCTCAATAGCCGATGACTTGGATAAGATCCAAGAAAGCAAAACCCAGATTGTTGTGTACTGCAAATCAGGCTGACCCAAAACAACGGGGGTCACCCAAGGACTCCTATTGCATCTTAACAGCTCTTCAAACATGTCTTCTCTTTATTTTAAATTAATTCAGAAGCATTAATCAGTGTGCTGTTCTTGGCAAGAAAATAATTGTTTTAATAAAGTTTTTTTATTTAGTCGTTAAATTCAAGGTTAAAAAAAAATCATAATAATAATAATAATACTGCGGAGAATAGGCGGCGAGAATTAAGCACACTATTTAATAAGTTGGCTGTGCAATATATTTATCAATCTCACGAGAAAAAAAAATTATAGCTTGTTCACATTTATTTTAAACTATTTCATAGGAATATTAAGAAGCATTAAAAAATATATCCCAAGCATGGCTACTTAATTATAGAAAACATTAAAAAAAATTGTATACAGAGCTGATTGAATTATTAAAATAACTATAATACATAGAATTTATATATTACTAGCTGCGCCCGCGACTTCGCCCGCGAGGATAGTGACTTAGGGGAGCATTTTTGTATATATCTTTTGGTTTCTTTTGGGTTATAAACGCCGTCGTATGGGTATTTTTAAAAAAAATCTACTTTACTGTAATGCTTGTCAGTACACGATATTAAACGTATAGCCATCGGGGATGAACCATACAGGCTGCTAGTTTTCCTAAAACGTGACTGAGTCACTAAGCTGACTCCTTATGGATTGTTAAACCCTAGTGTGTATGACAGTGTCTGACAGGCAGCAGACATACAAACAGACAAAAATTCTAAAAATCATTGTTTTGGGTACTATTGCGTAGATAAAGGCCCCAATAGTATTTTTCCGCATAATCATCCAGGAACAGACAGCGATCTGTTAGAATTATATTATATGTATAGACTATTATAGTTATTTTATACATACCCAATATTTAATATTAGGTAGGTGCAAAAGTAACCCAAGTGTTGAATATACATTTGGTATAGTAAACTAATTTTCAGCTTTTGAACGACTAAAAACAAAAGAGTTGTTGGTTTACTCTATGATGATACAGTTCCAGAATTTATGAAGATTTTTTAAAGAAATTGGTTACTTGTGAAAATGGTTTTTTACGTGAACAGGACATAGTGGCCTATACCATTATATTGATAGAAAAATCCACAATAATAACATGTTGGGGTCTCCCGTGGTCTAATGGCTAGCGCCTTGGATTCATAAGCGGGAGATGGTGGGTTCGATTCCCAACCTCCGGCAGGAATTTTATCATCCCACGGCTCGCTGGTAAAATTCCTGGCTGCACCCTGGATGTCGGCGCTAATGACCTAGATGTAGATGCGCCGTAAAAAAAAAAAAAAAATAAAAAAAAAATAACATGTTGTTAATTAAGTCAATTAAATAAAAAAATGGACATGGTGTCCTTTACCTCCGAGGTATAGAAATGTTGAATACTAGCTTTATTTATGTCATTATAAAAATTTCTCATATGTTGAGGCAGATATTTTAAACATATTTTGACTAATGTATTCTGACAACATGACATTGTGATTGAGAAATGGCTACCTTATGTTGACAAATATCGTCCTTGCATGTCATTCCTTCGTGAGATTTAATAAAGTCAGAGTTTGAACCTAGAAGTCACGGCATTCCAGGATCTATCAATACCCGTTGGCAAACTGGCGGATGTTATTTCTGGGGAAAGTTTGGCCGGATAAACTTCTAAGCGGGATTCCGATTTCAGAACTATGGAATACCTGCATTGCTGATAGTCATTTATAACCTCAGAACTTTTAGATAAGTAGATTTCAATAAGAAAATATTTTTTCTCAACATTTGAATATTCTCACGAAATCGTATTGTCAAACAAATAAAAAAAATATTAATGGACTTTATATTACTTTATATATGACAGTCAATGGCTTAAATCCTTTATTTTTAACGGCAACACAAGTCCATTTTACGAGTGTCATACATTGTCTTAGTAACATAGAAGTCAATTTTAGGAGTGTCATATAATCCCATTTCACGAGTATCATTTCAGTGCGTTTTAGAAGCGACTTCTAAGGATATCCCTTTCGCGGTGAGGATATCTCAAGATTTGGAATGCCCAGTCCAAATCTTGAGATATTCCTCAAGAAAGCCTTTAGGCCGGAGTTGAACTATGCAGTTCATCGAAGTAGAAACCAATAGATTAACTGTACGGACCAATGAGGCCGGGAGTGTGCAGGCTAGGCCTGAAGGGTATAGTCAAGAGTGATATTGAGCAGTTGAGGTTTATTAATCGTCTCTGTACTTGACCTGTACAGTCCAAAACTTGAGACCAACTGTGCCTTGATATTTGAACGGAACGTGTATGGCCACATTAAATCCAGTTTAGTTGTTACATAGAACATACTTTTTCGGAGTCACATTGAGGTCTGTTTAAGGATTGTCACATAGGTACGTTATAGTAGTGACATAGAAGCCAGTTTTAGGAGTGCCACACCTGTCTATTTCAGGGGTGTCGTATAAGTAGTAGCTTATAAGGGGTTGCATAAAAGTGCGTTTTAGGAGTACCATAGAAATATTCTTTAGAAGTGATATAGACTTCACTTTAGGAGCACAATAGAATGTCATTTAGAAGTTACATAGAAGTAAGTTTTAGGAGTTTCAAAGGAGGTCATTATAGAAGTTATTTGGAAGTACTTTTTAAAAGTGAAATAGAAGCAACTTTTAGGCATGACATAGAAGGTCACTTTAGGAGTTAAATAGAAGTACGTTTTAAGAGTGACATAGAGGATCATAAAAGATCCTTTTAGAAGTTACATGGAAGTAAATTTTAGTTGTGACAAAGAAATCATTTTTAGGAGTTTCGTAAAATGTCAATTCATGAGTTAAATAGAAATACGTTGCAGGAGTAAGATAGAATCAGTTTTAGGAGTGTCGCAAATGATCATTTCATGAGTATGACATAGAAATAGGTTTTAGTAATGTCATAGAACCCAGTTTTGCGAGACTCATAAAAAAAAAATCAGTCCTGTAACAGGCCATGAGTGGCCTGAGAGCAGATACTATAGAGGTACCTGATTCATAACCATACGGCACACTAGGGAGATAGTGTGGTCAGTACTATGTTCCGACCACCTGATTTTCCCCTTGTTGCTTTGACTGCTAGGGTCACCAGCACCAAGGTACCTATTAATAAATTATGTAAAGGCTGGGTTGGCCCAGGGACGGTCAGGGAGGCCGATCCAACCCATGAACGAAGGCACAAGAAGATAAAAATCGTTAGTGCTTACTCAGGATTTGGACTCAGGTCCTCCAGCTCATTACTCCAGTGCTCTACCACCTGAGCCCCCTTTGCGAGACTCAATTTTAGGGGTCACATTTAAGCCCATTTCTAGAGTCTCATAAAAGTACAATTTGAGAGTAATACTTTATTAGTTAAAAATAATTTTTCCCAAGTAGCTAGCTATTAAATAAAATTGACTACTAATTACAAGCTATGAAGCTACTCCTTCACTCATTAAACTACCAATTACAGATATTGGTTCATAGTAATAACTGCTAGTTAGTAAATATAAATACTTGTCCCCCAACTCTGGATTAGGATTAAGATCCCAATAAGTCTAGTACTCCTGGATGATAAAGGCTAGCGGGAAGGGCTTGTCCGCACGTAGTCATTGTGCTAGGTCGATGCCTTTCGGTACTCACGTGTCTTCCAAGGTGTCGTTCAGGAACGCATTATACACTTCCAGGAAAACCCAGGGTTCGGAGGACTCACGCCGAGTCTAATGAAAAGCATTTTGGTAATCTTTCTTGTGCCACGATAAAGATGGTTTAAGACAGCGATTCTTCTTATGAAAGATACTTTCGGGTCGTTTCTTCCCTCCTTCTATAGGGAGTTGGTAGGGGGGGGGGGTCTTCTTGCGAAGACCACATCCAGTTACTTTGAAGTAGGTATCTGTCGTGATTTTAAACTGTATTTAAGTTTTAACTTTTTACAGGGAGGCCACTTAATTTGCTTAAAATAACATAACATTACATTAAAATTATAAAATATACTAGTTTTATAATAAAGAATAATTTATACTTAAATAATAAGAAAAGAATAAGAAAAAAAATTTAAGAAGGTTATAAACCATATTATATAAATATAGTAATCAAAAGGTAATATAGTAATGAAATGAATTTAAAATCACTGCAATCACTACTAAAAGTAACTTTCTTTGACTACTATATTTATATAATATGGTTTCTAACTAACCCTTAGATAACTTGTATTTGTAAGTAATATTTTTATGCTTGAAAACATAAATGAAAATAGTTCTAGCCAAATAAACCGCTATTACACCTGAAATCAAATATTTTGACTGAACTAAGTAATCTTATTTATTTTATTTTTAAAGGTTTTATGACACATTTTTACAAATCTAATGAAAACTTCAGGGGGGAGGTGCAGCCCTCTAAGCCCCTCATTATAGGGATGGGCGATAGTCGATAGTTACTATCGATATATCGATATTTCATGATTATCGATATTTACTGTCGATAGAGTTATTACTTTTTTTTTTAGAATTGAAGTTCTCAGCATCTGGAGGGCTGTGGTATTAAATACTGACACGTCTGGTGAATTAAATACTGAAAAGGAACCGTCTGGTGTAAACAAACAACTACATAATGTAGCCATAAAATAACTTTATGTTCCAGGCTCGTCTGTATTTGGAAAGTGTATTTTCAGCCGCTGAAAAAGTAATTTCTGAGCAATGGGCCAGAATGAGCCAAAGAAAAGCGGAAATGTTGTTTTTCACTTCTGGTAATATCGTCCCTGCCATGTCAAACTATCGAATATGCAAAATCTGGTTTTTAGATTCGGGACTTTGCTCTTGGATTGTGGACGATACGGCTTATCGCAAATTGTTGTAACTCAAACCCCTTTATAGAATAGCCTTTAATGCCTTAAATAAAGTATCGAATAAGACCATTTTTCAATATGTTACTTCGTCAATGGATAGAATATGTTCGTTCCTATTTTTCTCCGATTTACATATTCGATAGTTTGACATGGTAGGGACGATATGTGCCACAAGGAGCACAACTATAACAGTTTGAAATAATTGCACTTCTTTGTGCCTCTTGGTATTTTATCTTTGTAAATGCTTTTTATAAATTTAGATAAATTCGTTTTTGGTTATAAACCTTTGTGGAATCTTATAAATATACCTAATCCTGCAAGTAATAGATAATTCAACTCAATAACATTAAATTCTTCATTGGACAGGTACGTACGGAATAGGGGAAGACACTATCGAATAACTATCGATAGTATCGATATTTTTTAACCGATAGTATCGGCCTATCGATAGTGCTGAACTATCGACTATCGCCCATCCCTAGCTCATTATATACGCCCATGTCGGAAACCTAACAATGCAAAACAAAATGTTAGCGATACGATGAGTTTCCGTTGTCACTATTTCTTTGTTTCTGCCTACGTTGCAAATTATTGGCCAACCCACGGACCGCATACCCATACATTACAGTGTACACTTGTAGTGCAGAGGACAATGGGAGCTATGAATACCTTTTCTAATTACTGGGAGGTGAAGGGCTTACAAGGCCGTCACGGATCTAGGCCTTCTTACTACACACCCTAAAGTATGCGTCGGACCAATCACAGCACGAGTTGTACCTTCGGTTTAATCCTTTCATCTCGAGCAAGGGCAAATATGAATAGTAGTATGATTTCTGCACGTTCTCTTTGGTTTATCAATGGACCTCATTCAATACTGTCATAAGTACATTGTTTTAAAATAAGTTCAAACGTGATTCCAAAAATTTTTGTTCTTCTTTGAGCAGAATTCTTCAATAAATTATAAGTAAATCTAGGAGTCTAACAGTAGTTGTTTAAAATCAAGAAAGGTAAATTATATACATAACTAACTAGCTGTTACCCGACGTACACACCTACTTTCTGCTTCTAAAAAAGCAAAAATAAATTAGAATCCAAATAAGTAATATTAACATCTAATGACGCAAATCTGTAACTGTTCGGGTTCACAGTTTCGAACCCGTAACCGTGAGTCCTAGACTATTTTGACCTAGCCTATGACACTCCCCATATCAACACTTCCTGTGTGCCTACTGTCATAAAAATCGGTCAAACGGTGTGGAATTTTATAAGGAACAAACATACGGACAGACAGCTGGTAGACGTTTTTAGCTAGTCTATGACACTCCCCGTATCCAAACCTGTGCGCCATGTTTGGTCAAAATCGGTCAAACGGTGTGGATTTGTATAAGGAACAAACAGATAAACAGACAGATAGAGGCGTTTTATATACGTAATGATCCATGCTGTATGACAATAAAGGGTTGACGAAGTAGAGGTGTAAGGATGCCCAAATTTGACAAAAAACTGTCCTTGATGGAAAAGAGGACTCAGCACACAAAACAAATAAAATTCAGCAAAATGATTTTACGCTGCTAAAAGCAAGAGAATTCACTTGAAAGCAAGCAGCTTATCACCAGTGTATTCCTAAGATGAAAAATAAATCATAAATATTTTCTAGAACATTTAAGCGGCGACTTCTTACTTGTACTGGTTTTGAGATCCAACTCATCCTGTATTTTCTACTGGATATCAAGCAAATGAGAATCTCTGGGAATGAGGTGGTGCTATCAGTTCTCTCTCTACCGACCAAATCTACAGAAATTAATTCAATAACGATTCAATCAATTCTTCCATTAATTGCTTTCATCGAATTTAGGCTTATTTGTATTCTTCTTGTTTTCACGTTGCAATGACCTTGCTTTTGTTAGGAAATTCGTTTTACTGTTTTTTTTTTTTTTTTAAATCAGCTACCAAATATCCAATCTCGTTTATTATTCTCGTAGAAAATAAAATAAAACCATGACAAAATGATAAAAAATAACCAGAATAACAAATTAATATAATCGGATGAAGTTATACGAGATCTAGGCCTTGATGCAACCAAAAACACGTCGAGAATACGACTTGTTTTTTTTTTTAAGGATAAGTGTCTTGCTTGGTTTTATGACGAAAACGTCAATCCCACTGGAGCTGCTTAAAATAAGCAAATTCAGGTTATAAAAATGCCTATGCAATGTTACATTTAATGTTAAGAATAAATTATCGATAGATTCCATTGTTATCGAGTACGTTCCGTTGCGAGATTTCAAAATTACGCCTTACTTCGGTATGTTTATATTTTCCAACCATAGTTGGTCAGTTTTGCTGATTAACGGACTCGATTTTTCTTTTCCTATTGACGCGCGTGGTAAACGCCTTGGATATAAGCACGTCATTTTCAAGTCACCTTTGGGATAGTCATTCAACACGGTATGGACAGCAGTGATGACGGTTTCTACCCCGATTTACTGGCAGACCTAACCTGCTGCGTTATTTTTGAAAAGTTAATTTTGTTGCTTAGTTGGTATGAATGAAGAAGGTTTGAAGAGTGCACTACCTTCCGACTTTCTTAAAAAGGTTTTTTTTTTTTTTTTTTAAGCAAGGGAAATATATCGGAAACAGCTCAGAGATATATTTACATTGGAACTATGATCAGCAGGATTGATCATTGCATCAGGATAAATTTTGTCTATTGCCAGCTGCAATTGACGGCAACCCAGTGACGCAAACCAGTTGTCAAACTGCACATTTTTGAAGCCATCTACCTAGCTACCCTTCTTTATGATGGTGAAAGAAAGGTTCCGTTGAATAAACACTAAAGGAGAACTACAGGCGCGGAAATGAAATATCTTCGGCAATTGACAGGACTGACAAGGAGAAAACAAGTCAGAAATGAAAGGATTTGCGGTGATCATGGAGTAGAAGCTTCTAAGGAGACAGTGGAGAAGATGCAGCTAAGGTGGTTTCGACATCTATGCAAAATGACCGACAACCTAGAACCACGGAAGTTATTTTTAGGCGTAGTCCAATGGACGTCATTAACGAGAAAATCCGAGATTGTTATGGATAATCCACATATCCATCGAAAAATGGCGCTGGCTTTGGACATAATGCTTAGCTGTCTTCTACGTTGGCACAAAGGAGGATGATAAACAAGAATACCATGGAATAAAGGCTACAGAATACAAATAATCTAAAAGAAATTTTGTAGTTTGGACCCCTTTACCCAAAGCCGCATTAATTTTGATTGTGTCTTCATGAGTCTACCCTTCCGAGTTTCAAAAAACATTTTTACCGTCACAATAAATTCACTCGTTCTCCATAAACTTCTATTTATTAGGTTTTCGTGCTCACCTTGTTCATATTCGCAGACACAAAGAAATTCCCTATTTTACAAGGACAAAGATAAGAAAAAAACAGTCAACTCATTGCGGAAGAATGTTTGAAGAAAACGTCACGGAAATGCCAAGATATAAATAAAAACATATCCAAAGAGAAGATGATATGAGACAGGGTAACAAATTGAATACAAGGATACTTCTCCTGAAGTTTCATGGTCCAGTGATATATTCAGCTGTGGTTCGTTTCTAATACTGGAGGTAGCGTAGAAATGAGCGTAATCATTTCCTCAGGCTCGACTTGTGATACAACGTATTTCTTGAGGATTGCTAATGATCGAATAGAAAATCAGCTGGTGCAACCAAGTTATGGCACACAAAATGCTTTTGTAGTTTTTTTTTAGTTTTTTTTTTTTTAAAAAGTTGTTTTTTTTTTCGAATTATTTCTGCAGGCATGAGAACTTGTAGAATGATTATTTACATGAGATTTTCGTAAATCAGCTGCCTTGGAAATGGTATGTTGTACGTCAGCTGATCATGGAAACTCGTTAAAAAATGAAAACGTAGAATGAAACTTGCCTATTTATTCTAGACATATTGACAATAACAAAAGCGCTTTGAAAATGGTATGAAGAGCGTCAGCTGGAGCAAGTACGGAGTGTGCATTCAGTCTAGTATATCTCGCAGTGAGTAAATGACAATTTGTTACCAAATACTCTTTATACGTAAGAGGACGCGGAGAATATACCGAAACCATTTTCCTTACTATATATACAGGATGTCCCCAAAATAAACGGCCAAACGGAATAGATGCAGAATAACAAAAGAAAGAAAAAAAGCCCTTTTGCATACATCTCGTTTTTGCTTCGTTTCCAAAAAAAACGCAATTTTAACTTTTATGCAAGACAACATAATAATTCATCAAGAATAATTTTCATTTATTTCTGGTATCACAAAAATAAACATAATATTACTTTTTTTTTATTTGATGTTTTTTCACTCTAGAATTCCAATTACACTATTAAATTTAGAGATAATCTCAGTTCTGGGTATAACGTTGGAAAACTGATTAAATTTTACAACTATGAGATTTGGAAGCCTGAAGGATGTTTTTTGGAAGAGTAATGATTTTCGAAATGTTGTCCCTAACCAGAAGCTTTTATTAATTTCTAATTTTTGAAATTATACTTGTGAAATTTCTACTTTTATTGGATAATTGTGAATATTGGATGTGCATTAGTCTTAAAGAAAATTTAATGTTAATTTAAAAAAAAGTAATGCCACAATGTGTACAAACAGAAAAAATTAGAGTTGTACTACAAAAACACGTTTTTTTTTTCTAAAGAACCTTTTATACGGCGTATGTCTGTAAAAGAATGAGATAGAAATGTGTGGTTGGTAGTGTTGGAGTTCCTGGTGGAAATTGATGTTCCGAATGATGAAAAAAAGTGTTACAAAAAAGTGTCCCCGTGGCCATGTACGAAACAGTGGCGTTCGCGCATGCACCATGGCCATGTACGAAACCGCTGGCGCTCGCGCATGCGCGGTGGCCATGTTTGAACATAAATATGTTTAAGCGATGACTAAACTGAAAAAAAAAGTTACAAAAAAAGTTTCCGCTGGCGTTTGCGCATGCGCGGTGGTTATGTAGGAAACTGTGGCGTTCGCGCATGCGCGGTGGCCATTTACGAACATAAATATACTTTAGCGATAGCTAACTGAAAAAAGAAACATTATAAAAAAGTGTCCGCTAGCGTTCGCGCATGCGCAGTAGCCATGTACGAAAATGAAGACTATATGTTATACAGTACATTACATAGGTTTGTGGGGTGGACCTAAAGCCTACTTATGTTGCTGAATTTGAGCAGAAGGCTTTAATTTTTTTTCATTTTGTCCCTGTTAATAAATTAACAGTATACATGTTTTATGTACGTTTTTTATTATTTTTAATAACATAAAAAAACACTTAATAATGAAGACTATCCGATTTGAATTCCAAATACCAAGGGGGAAATAGAAATTCGCCGCTTTGTAAATACAATTCCTTGTACAAGCTTAAAAAAAAACTCATTTCATTTTTACCGTTTGTTTTCCATATTGCCAAGTTTTGCTGAAATTTTACGGGAAAAACTTTTACAATGAAGGAAAGTGAAATGACTGTTCCCAAAGCGAGTTATGTTATTCTGAGTATAAGTGACGTCATTGAGTATGAATGAGGCTTTCCCCGTGAAAACCGGATGGTCATATTGTAGTTATGTTTCTTTCGTAGGTGACTCACCAGTCTTGTCATCGGCTCAGTGATGGGCTCATGATTGTATCCTTAGGTCATAGGCGGCTTAATAGACAGTGGCCCCGAGATAAACTAATTTAGCTGACTTACAATTTAGTTGTACATTAAAACATTTGTTTACCAAGCTCTGGAAGTACCAACAATGGTTGGCGTATTCCAAATTTTCCATTATTTTTATTTTATTTTGCGTTCCTCGTTTTGGTCAATTTATACATGACATATCTGCGTCAACAAATTTGATCATTATAGAGATTTCAAAAACATAATTGACCTACATATATCAAGTGCTCAGTTTTGAGTCAAAATTAAATACAGATAAAATCATTTAGGAGTAATTTGCCTCATGTATAATTCTTAGATAATAAATTAGAAATATGCAATATATTTCTATTTAATACATTTATTGACTATCAGGCCCATGTATTCTGAACTATTGCATTTGCTGACGAGAAATGATGATAATTCATACATTTATATGTACAGGGTGATTCAGGTCTAAGTAGCCAAACTCCAGTAGGTGATTGCAGACATAATTTCCAACAAAAAAGTTCATTTCAAGTATGGTCCGATTCCGAAAAGAAAAGGAGCTATGTCCAATTTTCCGCTTTTTTTTTAACGTAGTCATGTTTTTAGCACTTTCCTCCGAAGGGAAGTAGCTATTGAGGTTGGACTCATGACGGAATTTTTGAAAAATTTCTTCAAATCTTTATCGATCCTACCTAGTAGACACCGAAAATGACCCCCGTTAAAATTTATATATATATATATATATACATATATATATATATATATATATATATATATATATATATATATGTCTGTTAACACGATAGTGGCCAGAGTTTTAGTTTTTTCGTCACGAAACTTGGTATATAGCATTCAATTAGCAAACGATTGAACGAGTTCGTTAACCACCAAAGTCGGTCCACCGGAAGGGGGGGGTTTCCCCCGAACCCAAAACACTAATTTGACCATGTCAGCCGTAATATTTGTTATATTACAACGAAACTTGGTATTCGTAGTGGTAATATAGAGAGAAGAGTGAGATAGAAAAATGAACTAAATCGGTTCATTAGAAGGGGGGGTTTTACTCCGGACCCACAATACCAATTCACCACTACCAGCCGTGATTTTTGGTATATTTCGACGAAACTCGGTATTCGTAGTGGTAATCCACAGGTAAATATGTGTTGTAAAAATAAACTAAATCGGTTCACTAAAAGGGGGGGTTTACTCCGGACCCAAATTCCTAATATACTCATACCGGTCGTAATTTCTGCTTTATTGTAACGAAACGCGGTATAAGTCGTGGGTAACTCATGAGAAAGAAGTGTTGTAAAAATGAGCTGAATCGGTCAATCGGAAAGTGGGGGTTTAATTTGTAATATATTTCGATAGAATAGCCCGGCAGAGGTAGGTTCACAAAGCCGTCGCAAGGGGCGCTTTCTACTACTAGAGTGACTGTATCCTGTTCCTGCGTTAGATCAAAATAGGATAATATGAGGTTTTTAGTATTTATTAAGTAGTGTAGTAGGTACCATGTGTAAACATAACTCTGGAAGCAAATTAATAATTGATCAGTTACTCATTACAAATTTAAAAGAGAACTATTCATGTTTTTATTGTATTTATGTAGGATATTTTAAGCAAATCGTTCTGGAAAGCAGTCTACACTACCCAAATTCTGAGGAATGTGCTTAGTTATGCAGTTCCTGCGTGACGGACGTTTTAATGAATAAGAAAAGATTTCTCAAAAACTATTCAAGATAATTAAATTCTAATTATGCTATCATAAAATAGACAAAATTTCCTTTAAAAAGACAGTAATTTAATTCACTAAAATCATTATTAAGAGATACTTTCTGGACGTCCAATAACCCACTTATGTTTTTATCGATGAATCAGTTTTTTCGCGATTTGTTTCCTCAGCCCCCTAACGGACTACAGATTCAATACTTAACACAAAAACTTCTACATTTAATAAGCATTAAATCCATGCAAATAAAGTGGAGGTTTATTCGGGGATAAATTGAAAGATTGGCTCCCTTTTGTCAAAAAAATGTGGAATGTAGTTTTGTTACTTTCAAATACCTTGTGTGAAAAAATTATTCATTTTTTAATGCCCAAACTGTAAGTACCATGAAAGAAATGATTGGAAACTTTTTTCATTTGGGATATCTATTTAACAAATTCTCATTGATTTATCTTTTACATGATGTTTTTGGCACTAAAATATTTGCTAATATATTTGAAAATTTGCGATATGTGCAATTGGATCTTTATGTACTTGGACAGTCGATCCAACCACCGTCTAACAGCAGTTCTGCTATGTGCAGGACAGCAATCCATCTGGAACCATGAATCTATGTGCCAGCGGAACGCCTTCCAATGCAATAGGTCGGTCGTATTTAAATCGTGTGGAGGTTTAAAAATATGTTGAATCAATCCTGTCAGGAATCAGGATTGGTTGAAGAAGATATTCGTCCAAAATCCCGAACCGCACGTTATCTTGGAACTGATATTGATTGTGGATCTTCACACGGCATAAGGATTAAAATGAAACCAAGTATGCGAATTGGTACTGTTAAATATTCCACTCCGTGTGAATGTGGCTTTGTCTGTTCACAAAATGTTGCGGCCGAACTGAGGATTAACATTTTCCCTCCCGCAATGTTTTGCACAATTTTTAGTTTTATTTCAAATTTTATTTGAAAACATTTCAAATTATGTGCAAATTCTGGATTACAATTATTCAACTACCCTGCCATCTTTTCGAATTCTCCGCTCAAAATTTCCAGTCAAAACTGGGTGCCAACAACATAATGTAAAAGATAAATCAATGAAACATTAAAAAACATGAAATGTAACAGATCTCTCAAATGAAAAACTTTTCCAATTGTTTCATTCAGTTATATTTATTGCTTCCGGAATGGACAATGGATACCCACAGTTTGGTCCTTAAAAAATTAATAATTTTTAATTTCTTCACACAAGGTATTTGAAAGTAACAAAACTACATTCCACATTTTTTTGACAAAAGGGAGCCAATCGTTCAATTAATTCCCTAATAAACCTCCACTTCATTTTCATAGATTTAATGCTTACTAAATGTAGAAGTTTTCCTGTAAGTATTGAATCTGTAGTCCTTTAGAGGGCTGAGTAAAAAAATCGCGAAAATACTCTGATTCATTGATAAAAACAGAAGTGCGTTATTGGACGTCCAGAAAGTATCTTTTAATAACAGTTTTAGTGAATTAAATTAGCGTATTTTTAAAGGAAATTTTATCTATTTTATGATGGCATAATTAGAATTTAATTATTTTGAATAGTTTTTTATTCATTAGAAATCATGACTACGTTAAAAAAACAGAAAATTGGGCATAGCTCCTTTTCCTTTCGGAATCGGACCATACTTGAACTGAACTTTTTTGTTGGAAATTATGTCTACAATCACCTCCTAGAGTTTGGCTACTTAGACCTGAATCACCCTGTATATATATATATATATATATATATATATATATTTTATTTTTATTTTTTTTTTACGGCGCATCGACAAATCTTGGCCATTAGCGCCGAGATCCAGGGTGCAGCCAGGAATTTTCTCAGCGAGCCCTGAGGTGAGAAAATTCCTGACGCCGGTGGGGATCGAACCCGCGATCTCCCGCTTATGAATCTAGCGCGCTAGCCACTAGACCACGGGAGACCCCTATATATATATATATATATATATATATATATATATATATATATATATATATATGTGTCCAATCTTACCTTAGCAACTATGGAAAGAGTGCGATTTTATGAAATTTGCCCGTAAATTTTCTCTCAGGAAAAAAAAGTGCGAAAAAACGTAACAGTCGCACTTTCTGTGATACTACGAAATGACGGATTGCTTGAAAGTTTGTGTAGTGTTTAAAATTATATTCTGTACATCACATGGTTACTTGGGAAATGAAGTACCAAAATCACAGCTAGGATTAATGATGTAGGAGTGGCGGATGCCCTTGATGCTTCATCGAGGAATGAAAGAAAGATAACACGATTACATTAATGTCTGGTGGCACTTCCTACAAGTGGCTGCTGTTATTGATTGTTAAAAGTTGTAAATGAGCAAATGCCATAAGCCCGGATGTCAGTAGCCACATAGCAAACACCTGTAGATTCCATTTGCTCAGGTTGTCGAGATCATATTTTGATTGGCTTTTCATAAATTTTTAAGTAAACCTGAAAATTTAAGATGGAAAATAGAGACTTTTCTCACGAGTGCAATAGGAAAAGAAGTCCGTCACGATGAAGCTGCAAGATTAAACAAATTTTTGAGCAAGTTGGTTAGTTTTTGCCACGTTGCTGACGAATGTTCATGAACAATAAAAAAGGTTAAAAAAGCTGAATATCTAGAAAAAAAATCCGACTCGCAGGAACTGCGTCATCTTAGCGCGGTACCGTTCATATCCCTAGTGTCATTACTAAAGGAATAGAAGCAGTTATTAGAAGGGTTTGACATTTTGTTAAAAATATAAAATAAAATCTCAAAGAGAAGGAAGTTTAAGACGCCACAACAGGAAACTAACAGTATCCTAAGCGGATGACTCCTCCGCCTTCTCAACGTTCCCTCTAGGAAAACACTATTATCAAAAAGATTCTCATTTTTTTTTTTTTTTTTTTTGCCTTCTTTTACTAAAATACAAATGTGACTGATAAATGCAACTTAAAAGAAAAAGTCCGACTCGCAGGAACTGCGTCATCTTAGCGCGGTTCCAGTTTTTTTTTTTTTTTTTTTTTTTTTTTTTTTTTTTTTTTTTTTTTCACGGCACATCTACATCTAGGTCATTAGCGCCGACATCCAGGGTGTAGCGAGGAATTTCACCAGCGAGCCAGTGGGATGATAAAATTCCTGCCGGAGCCTTGGATTATGAATCCAAGGCGCTAGCCATTAGACCACGGGAGACCCCGGTTCCTGTTGATATCCCTATTCTCATTTGAAAAGCATAGAATAGAAACAGATAATATTTTCCTCGGCCTTTGTACAAAGGGTTCTATGGCTATACCTGGGGTCAGGTCCGCAAGACCCTAGAATCCTCTTCTACCGATACTTCATTTCATACGTTTCAATGAATTGGAAAATATCAAATATTTTCACACATTCCTGTGTTCTTTTACTATAGTAATAATTCTACAGATAAAATCAATTAAAAAATAAAATAAAAAAACCAACAGCATAAAGGCAATTGAAAATATTCAAAAGACGTCAACGAATCTTTTTCTCTTGGCAAGCTATATTTCTAACAATGAATTGTTTTTCTTATTTTGCCTAATCTGTTTTATTGTAAAATACATTATCCAACTATAAGCAATTAAAAAATAACAAGGAATAAAAACAGACAAAAAGAACAGGTCGAATAAGCAAAATCAATTACTTTAATGTTTTAAGCACTTATTTCTCCGATTGACATCGCCTAATCAAAACTTACATCAGAACCTTTTTTGTAGAGCATTTAGTAAGCTTTCTAATGGTATTCTTTCGTTTACCAAGATTCTCAACCTTTTTCGAGATATTAATGAAAATATACAAAGTTACCAAAACTTTTTAAGTCTGTTAATAAAATATTTTATTCTAACCCTTCCTTAACTCCAAACGTAACCAAAATTTCAACATATTAGTTTTGATGAAAGTAGAACATGCAGAAAATGTTTCAACTGAATCCCATGATTCTAAGTACCCAAACCAAAAACGGTATTCAAAAAATATTTTTCCAATTTTCTCGAAAACGGTTAAAGCTATTGCCTTGAAAATGGTTTCATTCGTTTTCCTAGCCCAGGAATCATATAAAACGAGTACTTAGAAGCTTATGAACTCAAAAACGTAAGCGTTACGATTTGTTTTGCGCGAATTTCGCCCCAAACGCCATCTTCCAGTAGGCGTATTTTGCTGGTTAACGAACTTGACCTTTCAAATTGGACGAAGGATTTTTGTACCAAATTTCATCAAAATCGGACCATTCGTCTTCTAGCTAGAGAGCGAACAGACAAATATATATATATATATATATATATATATATATATATATATATATATATATATATAAATAAATATATACATATATATATATACAAATTTGAACCACCGTTATTTTCGGTCTCTAGGGGTTCTGAAACGCGAAATTTTCTAGTCGGCACTTCCGGATTGTTTCATTGTATCAACCCTATAAGCGGGGTTCCTCCCTATGGGGGAGGGAGGAACCGCGCTAAAAGGACTTTTTTTCTTTCTTTTTTCATTCTGCATCCATTCCCGAAGTTTTGCCGTTTATTTTGGGGACACCCTGTACATCAACATCCAACTCTACTAATAAAAAATTTAGTTCCTTTTTAGTAAACATTCAACACTATTCGAACCGTTTCAGACTTTTGCATAAGGCATCTTTATCGTTAGTTGGACAACGCGTACACCGACTTTCGTTGTATGAAAGCAAGAAATCTGATGATATGGAATCCATAACATATTTTTTCCGCCATTAGTGTGTTCTCCCTATTAGAAAGTCAAAAACTTGTGTGCAGTTTTTCAGCCGGAGTTCTGGCTAATCTTCCAGCCACAAGAACCGGTTGGCGTAGTCCTTCATTGACCTTAGCTCCATGTTAGGAGTAGCTCAACAATCTCTCCTATTTCAAATAAAACCCAACTAGTATATTACAAGGCGTAGAAGTTTGGCAATTCTAGTGAATGTCTTTAAATATTATATATGTATTGGCCTTGGGTGCGATTTCAATTGGGGTTGACTCCTGCACGGGCATGAATAGAAAATAGTTTGGGGGGGGGGGGGGTTAGGAGCATTTGGGGGGTATGGATTACTAACAATCTAGAACTTGGAATAGTTAGCCAACTAAAACACTATTAAACCCCCCAAAAAATATTTTTTCTGATCTAAGTGATCTTATTATCGCGGTTCCTCCCCCCCCCCCCCCTCTTCATAGGGAGGAACCCCGCTTATAAGGTTGATCTCATGAAACAATCCGGAAGTGCAGACTAGAAAATTTCGCGTTTCAGAACCCCTAGAGACCGAAAATAACGGTGGTTCAAATTTGTATATATATATATATATATATATATATATATATATATATATATATACTTGTCTGCTCGCAGATTTCCGGCGTCCCTGATGGTCCGATTTTGATAAAATTTGGTACAAAAATCCGGCGTCCAATTTGAAAGGTCAAGTTCGTTAACCAGAAAAATCCGCCAACTGGAAGATGGCGTTTGGGGCGAAATTCGCGCAAAAGAAAATCGTAACGCTTACGTTTTTGAGTTCATATGCTTGTAAGTACTCGTTTTATTTTTAATGCGATAGCTTTAATCGTTTCTGAGAAAATCGGAAAAAATTTGTTAAATCAAGTTTTTAGTTTGGTTACTTAGAATCATTGGATTCAGTCAAAACATGTTTTGCATCTTTGAATTTCATCAAAACTAACATGTTAAACATTTGGTTACGTTTGGAGTTAAGGAAGGGTTAGAATAAAATATTTTATGAACAGACATGAAAAGTTTTGGGAACTTCGTATACTTTCATTAATATCTCGAACACGGTTGGGAAATCGTGATAAGTGGATAGAAATTATTTGAAAGCTTTATAAATTCTCTACAAAAGAGGTACTGAAACAATTTTTGATTAGGTGGTGTCAATCGGAGAAATAAGTGCTTAAAACTTTGAAGTAATTGATTTCGTTTATTCGAACGGTTCTTTTTGTCTGTTTTTATTCCTTGTTATTTCTTAATTGCTTTTAGTTGGATAATGTGTTTGACAATAAAACAGATTAGGTAAAATAAGAAAAACAATTCATTGTTAGAAATATAGCTTGCCAAGAGAAAGATATTCGATGACGTCTTTTGAATATTTTCAATTGCCTTCATGGTGTTGGTTTTTTTATTTTATTTTTTAATTGATTTTATTTGTAGAATTATTACTATAGTAAAAGAACACAGGAATATGTGAAAAATTTTGATATTTTCCAATTTCTTGAAACGTATGAAATGAAGTATCGGTAGAAGAGGATTCTAGGGTTTGGCGGACCCGACCAAGTAAAGCCATAAAACCCTTTGAACAAAGGCCGAGGAAAATATTATCTGTTACTATTCTAAGCTTTTCAAATGACAATAGGGATATGAACAGGAACCGCACTAAGATGATGTAGTTCCTGCCAGTCGGGCTTTTTTTATTTTTATTTTTAAGGTTATACACGCCCTTGCTATCCTGCCTAAAAATGAGTAAATTTTCCGTATAAAACCTACCCCATAAAAATGTTACTTATAATTAAAGGGACATAAAACAATAAAAAATAATAGATTTCACAGAAACTTCAGTGAAACCATATGGTATATAATTTTATTAGACTTTGTTTGGTGATTTTTTTTTTTGTATTATAGCCAATATCTGCAGGGTTATCGGTTATCATTAAATTTAATTTTGTATTGCTTGAGCTAAAAAATATGTACCTGGTCAGCTACTCTATTGGCCCCAAAATCTTTACTTTTTTTATTATATAGTTGTTAAAATAATATTTGCCTATTTAATTATTCAGTTTGTATATGTATATATATATATATATATATATATATATATATATATATATATATATATATATATATATATATATATACTCTTCTTTTATTTCATACAATTTGTTTGTTATTTTTTGTTCTATTGTATTATGCAATTATTGTAATGCATTCATTGTACTATATATATATATATATATATATATATATATATATATATACATACTATGCACACATCACATTCAGTAACGGAGGAGGATATCGATAGGGAAATTATGCGTGCGTCTCTGAGCATAGATCAGGAGAATGTTGGCCTCGGATCCGAACATTCGATCAGTCCCGCAGACTCTTCACCGTTATTGAAAATATTGTCACAAGTTGAAAGCATTCTGTTTGCAATTAATACTCCCGATTTTGACCTCAAGGAAAGCCATTCTGTGGCCATTAAACTTAAGAATGAGGTCCTAGAACATGCAGGCGTTAACGCTCTCATGACTCCTGATAATTCTGCAGTTGTTGAAAAATGTCTTGACGCGCTCACTCTTGTGGCTAGGCTCGTTAATGTCGAGAGCACTGTGGGGGTTTCTTCTGGGACTGTTCCTGCTTCTCATGGAGCAGCTAGGATTACTGAGGGGGCTACAGGTCTGAGTTGCGGGATGAAGAACAAGGATGCGACATTTGCTGCGGTAGCTAAAACCAACAGTAGGACTGGAATGGGTAACTCAGAATCTGTGGTGCAGCGTAGATCCGGTGGCTCTATATTCATAGAGCCAAAAAACAATAGCAAGTATAAAGATCTGCAGGAACTAAAGAATGACGTCTTGAGAGTACTCGATCCTGTTAAAAAATGCATACAACTTCGCAAAGTTGTTAAAACTAGAACTGGTGGGATATTAATAGAAGCTGGACGAGGAGAGGACAAACGAAGAATACTAGGGGATGCAGACTTAGCGTCACTTAGTGTCAAAGTAAGCGAGAAACCCCTCCTGAAACCTAGAATCCTCATAAGCCGTGCACCGAGGACTGTGGACGGCAGTAGCCTTGACATGCCTACACTTACTGAATGTCTGAGGAGGCAAAACTTCGGTGGGGATGTGAGCCTAGCTACTGCAGTTAAACTTCTGTTTAGAACGGGCAAGAAATCTGGAGATTTTTGTAATTTGGTTTTGGAAGTGAACCCTAGGATTAGGACGCTACTATTGGAGGCTGGTGGAGTGTACATCGGAAGCTTTTATTGTGGTGTTAGAGACTACATTGAGGCCTCGAGGTGTTTTAAGTGTCAGAGATTTGGACACATAGGGAAAACCTGTTTGCAAAAATTAGTTACTTGTGGTCACTGTGGTGAGGACGGTCATTCTTTTGATGAATGCAAGAATTCTGAGAATCATCCATGCTGTGCAAACTATCGTAGAGCTGGCCTAAATAATACCCAACACGCGGCTGGTAATAAAACCTGTCCAGTATATTTGGGTACACTTGGAAGAATACGAGACATGACCGATTATGGAATTTAACCTTGGGGCATACCTTTGTAGTACCTGCGACCGAGGATTCAGAAGTACTAAAGGACTAGGACAAGACATTAAGTGCTCACATCCGGAAATTTTTAACAGGACAATCCCTACTGCTGTAATGCCACGATGGAGGGAGGAGGAGCTACGGCTTCTAGCTCGACGTGAGGCTGAATATGCATTAACTGGACTGAAGGCGGACAATGAAACATTGGTGCGTGGTCTACTAGAAAGAACGGCAGGAGCGGCGTGGCGCATTAGGCGTACGCCCAAGTATCGGTCCCTACTAAGGGAGGCTATCGAGGAGTTGAGACTAGCTGATCATCCACCACCAATGCAAGAGGCAGGAGTCGTTGGGCCGGTAGGAAGAGATAGCTTCATCGAGGCTGCAGCAACACAGGCTTTCGGTCTAACTGGTGATGATTGTGCTCTCTCCTTCCTCGTAGAACAGGCAAGGAGAAGC
This sequence comes from Gonocerus acuteangulatus, assembly GCA_946811695.1. Classification (NCBI taxonomy): domain Eukaryota; kingdom Metazoa; phylum Arthropoda; class Insecta; order Hemiptera; family Coreidae; genus Gonocerus; species Gonocerus acuteangulatus. The sequence continues at coordinate 27,780,142 of OX328125.1, forward strand.
GCGGATATATATATGATGAACTTACGGAGTGGCTCAAGGCTCACTGTCCTGACTGGGGGAAGGATATCTCAGTGAGCGGGGAAGGACAGTCTGGTGAAATACGAACTTTTCCTCTCCCATATAATGCCAAACAACGTCGTCAGATGGAATACAGGCGGCTTCAAAGACTTTGGAAGATCAACAAATCAAGAACAGTCGCTGAAATTTTGGTAGGAGGTCCATCAAAGAGAAGACATTCATTGGAAGAAATGGAGCGGTACTGGCGACCTATATTTGAGCACCCCTCAAGTCCACTCACCGATGATAATGCTGCAAGGAAGAGTCCAGTGATCAAAACCTTATGGACGCCAATTCAGATAGAGGAGATCGTTAGTAATAAACTCGACAAAGCTTCTGCGCCAGGCCCTGATGGTCTGACGGTTGCTCAGTGGGAGCTTATCCCCCCTAAGGCACGCGCAGTCTTCTACAACTTGTATTTAGCGGGAGAGAAGGTCATTTCTAATATAGTCGGAGCGAGGACAGTCTTTGTTCCCAAGAAGGAAACCCCGATGCTGCCAATCGACTACAGGCCTATCACGGTTGCTTCCGTTGCTTTGAGGCAACTACATAAAATACTAGCATCACGCTTGAAAGAACTGGACCTTCATGAGAGTGGACAGAGGGCTTTTATAGCTGCTGATGGAACCACGGAAAACACAGTGATTCTGGATTCAGTGATCAGAGAGGCCAGAACTAAACGTAAGGAGCTCCACCTGGCATATCTGGACATAGCTAAGGCCTTTGACAGCATCAGTCATTTTGCTCTTCGAGCTGCCATGGTCCAGAAAGGACTCCCACCAGAATTCGTTAAATATGTAATGCGAGTTTACGATTTCGGATATACCCGTATTACTGATGGAAGGAGATGGACGGACCCAATTGTAAGCGGGAGGGGAATCAGGCAGGGTGATCCCTTGTCTCCGTGCCTATTCAACCTCGCGATGGATTGGGTTCTTAAGGCAGTCCCAACCGAGGTTGGTTTTTACTTAGAAGGAACCAAAATTCGTTATCTGGCCTTTGCTGATGACCTCGTTTTGGTTACCTCTTCGGTTGCTGGCATGCGGTTTGCTCTCTCTCGAGTGGAGGCTACAATTTCCAAGTTAGGGATGGAGCTTAGCCCGAGTAAGTGCAGGACCCTCTCTCTGATGCCGGCTCCAATGACGCACAAGATAAGGTGATCGAGGATGCTATGTTCGATATTTCCGGAGCTCCTATTGAGCAGATGAGGTACCTCGATTCAGTAATGTATCTAGGTGTGGTATACAAAAACCATGGAGCAGAGGGGCCTGAGGTGGGTCTGGATGTTGCACTCCAAAGAATTGAACATGCACCTCTTAAGCCACAACAGAAGTTAATAGCTTGGTGCTTGGAGGTTCCTCTCGTCAGACGCTTAGAAAGTTTGATATTAAGGTCAGAGCTGCTGTTAGGAGATGGCTGAAACTCCCCAGAGATGTGCCTTTGGGATATTTCCATGCATCCTGTGGAAGCGGGGGATTAGGCATATTCTGTATGAGCGTACTCGTTCCAGCTCTGACACTGGGGCGACTTCTTAGGTTGGAGAGCTCTGGATTGGCTCAGGCGAGGGCTGCGTTTTCTTCAATAACTGTCAACAGAAGGATACGAGATGCAAGGGAGTCTCTCACCAGGCAGGGCTTGAGCGAAGATGCATGGTTCCCTCAGAGCAGAAAGGATTGGTGGGCTAACAAGCTCTATTCCTCTAATGATGGGGCTGGGCTCAGGGAGACCAATGCAAGTAAAGCTTCTTCCTATTGGTTGCACAGGGGATCAGAATTCCTAACTGGCTGGGATTTCGTCCAGTTTGTCCGAACTCACATCAATGCCCTACCTACAACTGTTAGATGCACAAGAGGAAGGCGTGAGTGCCGGGTACTTCGTTGCAGGGCTGGTTGCTTAGAGAATGAACCGGTACTCACGCTGTCCAAAAGTGCTATGTTTCACATGGAGGCCGATGCTTGAGGCATGATTCCGTGGTTGGAGTACTGGGGGATACCCTAGCCAAGAAGGGTTTCGAAGTCCACATTGAGACAACTTTGAGAGCTGGAGGTCGCCGCTGGAAGCCCGACATTATTGCGGCTAAGGATGGAAGAGTCACAATAGTGGACGCTCAAATAGTTAATGCATCTCCTGATCTAGGCTCGGCTCATCGTGAGAAATGCAAGAAGTGTAGTGCTCTTGACGTCCGCTTGGCAGTAGGCCGTATGTTTGGTGTGCCGCTCACTCATGTGAATGTCACATCCTGCACAGTCAGCTGGAGGGGAGTCTGGTGCGGAGCCTCTGCGAGGAGTCTTAAAGATCTTGGCGTCTCTACTACTTGTCTTAGGAAAATCACCGCACGAGTTCTGAAAGGATCTAGTGTCATCTTTGGCAGATGGAGGGCTCTGTTAGCAGCGCATGGCCGCTGATATGGAGACATTATTGTTTAGTGAAGGTGATAATTTTACTACGTTAGTAGTAATACAAGATGCTCACTAGATGATAAATTTATCAAATTAGACTGATAATTCAGTATTAGTTAATTAGCCGGTAGTTATTTTATCCTGAGTATATAGTTTGTATAATTGATTGCTCTTTTTTAAACATGAATATCTTGAATTTTTTTATGTATACAAGTTTGTATAGGTTATTTTACTGTACATATTTATCTATTTATTTAATATTTGTTAAAATTCTTCTTTTTCTCTTATATGTATTTACTTATTTTTCTTTGTCTTTCAAGTGCAGTACTGAGCCAAACAATCTATTTACTAAGGAGTTGTAGTTAAATTGAAAATCCAGAGTTATTAGGTTTTTTTTGTTGTTGTTTTGTTTTGTTTACATGTATTACTTCTAAATTATGAATATGTTCTACTCATTCATGTTTTTACTTAGTTTTATAGAGACAACTGCTCTGTGTGATTGTAGCATAAGTAATTTTTATTGTCTTTAGTTTACTATTTATTTAAATTGTATTCACGTATTAGATTGTTAAGGATTAGCTAGTTAATATAGTTTTAATACTTAGGAGATAATAATATAAGCAAGGCTTGCTAGCAAGCCAAGCAAATCTTGAGCGAAGGAGACGCTCATTCTGTATTTTTGTATCATAAGCCATTTTGTACAACAATGTTTTTTTTCGTGTATTCATTATGTTGTAGTTTTATCTTCAAATAAATAAAATATAAAAAAAAAAAAAATATATACATACTATGCACACATCGTATACAATATTGACTTTGGGTCCATCTTCCACACGACACAATTTGTAAAAGAAGTATATTTGAAAGACACACAAAACCCTAAGTGCTACGAATTTTACGAGTTCTGGTGGTTTCTGGTGGTTAACGAATGTAATTTTTCATTTTAGAAAAATCATATTTTCGCAAAATTTCATCAAAATCGGGGCATTTCTATTTAAGCTGAATCACATCATAATTACATTAATACAAAGAAGTTTCTTGTCATAAACAGGCATTCATCAAATATATAGTTGTTGTAGAGAGGCCAAGTAAATTGCAATCTGTAGTAGACTGAGCCGACCGGGCACTTAAGGTTCTCTCCCGACACACCACTACGTTGCTGTTACAAATTATTCAAGCATTCGTAGCTATTACTATTCAATATTTTGTGTTTAATTATGTGAAGGATACTTAGAAATGCTGACTATATTTTAAAGGCCTATAGGCCAAATTATTGTTGGTCATACAGCCGGAGACGGCAATATTTTGAAGGGTGCATTTATTTTATTTCATACATGAAAGGAAGATATATCATAAAACGGATTAATTCAATGTAATACACAGAAAAGAAAATTGTTCTTTATGTATTGTAATTGTAATATACCAGTTTCGGGTGTTTTTAGGAAGATTTGAGAGCAACTTAAAGACATTTTAGAACAGAATCCTTATTTATGGCATCTTAGCCAATACATTTACGGATTACTGAGTGGAAGGGCTTTATAAGCGGCGGTGTTCGAACCTTGGAGTGAATGTGTACATATATTTCCCCTGAAGGGATGCAACAATTGAACAGGTTGTACTAGCCGCCAGCTCTCTACAAGGCTTCATTAATCCTTATCGGTTTATTCCGTTCCACACCAAGCACCCAGTGAATAACACATCCGGGCAAACTATGCAAAGAAAACCACTCACTTAATATTAGCATCTTCTAGCCAAAATATGGCGGAGCTCTGGGATATTACATAAATAAACTCTCTTTCCAGATAGATGTGAGACTAGGTCTGTCATACTGCTATTCTATTGTGTGATGGTGTACAGGGTAATAGCTTCGAAAAAATTATAGTGATTTTATGGCAACAATAATGTTTAACGCGGAAAACTCTGTTGTAAACTCGACCCAAGGACGCAATCCGAATGTGCTGATATATATATATATATATATATATATATATATAGGTATGTGAGTGTATACATACAATTGTCTGTTCACGATTCAGCTTAAATAGAAATGCCCCGATTTTGATGAAATTTTGCGAAAATATGATTTTTCTAAAATGAAAAATTACATTCGTTAACCACCAGAAACCACCAGAACTCGTAAAATTCGTAGCACTTAGGGTTTTGTGTGTCTTTCAAATATACTTCTTTTACAAATTGTGTCGTGTGGAAGATGGACCCAAAGTCAATATTGTATACGATGTGTGCATAGTATGTATATATATATATATTTTTTTTTTATATTTTATTTATTTGAAGATAAAACTACAACATAATGAATACACGAAAAAAAAACATTGTTGTACAAAATGGCTTATGATACAAAAATACAGAATGAGCGTCTCCTTCGCTCAAGATTTGCTTGGCTTGCTAGCAAGCCTTGCTTATATTATTATCTCCTAAGTATTAAAACTATATTAACTAGCTAATCCTTAACAATCTAATACGTGAATACAATTTAAATAAATAGTAAACTAAAGACAATAAAAATTACTTATGCTACAATCACACAGAGCAGTTGTCTCTATAAAACTAAGTAAAAACATGAATGAGTAGAACATATTCATAATTTAGAAGTAATACATGTAAACAAAACAAAACAACAACAAAAAAAAAAACCTAAATAACTCTGGATTTTCAATTTAACTACAACTCCTTAGTAAATAGATTGTTTGGCTCAGTACTGCACTTGAAAGACAAAGAAAAATAAGTAAATACATATAAGAGAAAAAGAAGAATTTTAACAAATATTAAATAAATAGATAAATATATACAGTAAAATAACCTATACAAACTTGTACACATAAAAAAATTCAAGATATTCATGTTTAAAAAAGAGCAATCAATTATACAAACTATATACTCAGGATAAAATAACTACCGGCTAATTAACTAATACTGAATTATCAGTCTAATTTGATAAATTTATCATCTAGTGAGCATCTTGTATTACTACTAACGTAGTAAAATTATCACCTTCACTAAACAATAATGTCTCCATATCAGCGGCCATGCGCTGCTAACAGAGCCCTCCATCTGCCAAAGATGACACTAGATCCTTTCAGAACTCGTGCGGTGATTTTCCTAAGACAAGTAGTAGAGACGCCAAGATCTTTAAGACTCCTCGCAGAGGCTCCGCACCAGACTCCCCTCCAGCTGACTGTGCAGGATGTGACATTCACATGAGTGAGCGGCACACCAAACATACGGCCTACTGCCAAGCGGACGTCAAGAGCACTATACTTCTTGCATTTCTCACGATGAGCCGAGCCTAGATCAGGAGATGCATTAACTATTTGAGCGTCCACTATTGTGACTCTTCCATCCTTAGCCGCAATAATGTCGGGCTTCCAGCGGCGACCTCCAGCTCTCAAAGTTGTCTCAATGTGGACTTCGAAACCCTTCTTGGCTAGGGTATCCCCAGTACTCCAACCACGGAATCATGCCTCAAGCATCGGCCTCCATGTGAAACATAGCACTTTTGGACAGCGTGAGTACCGGTTTCATTCTCTAAGCAACCAGCCCTGCAACGAAGTACCCGGCCCTCACGCCTTCCTCTTGTGCATCTAACAGTTGTAGGTAGGGCATTGATGTGAGTTCGGACAAACTGGACGAAATCCCAGCCAGTTAGGAATTCAGATCCCCTGTGCAACCAATAGGAAGAAGCTTTACTTGCATTGGTCTCTCTGAGCCCAGCTCCATCATTAGAGGAATAGAGCTTGTTAGCCCACCAATCCTTTCTGCTCTGAGGGAACCATGCATCTTCGCTCAAGCCCTGCCTGGTGAGAGACTCCCTTGCATCTCGTATCCTTCTGTTGAAAGTTATTGAAGAAAACGCAGCCCTCGCCTGAGCCAATCCAGAGCTCTCCAACCTAAGAAGTCGCCCCAGTGTCAGAGCTGGAACGAGTACGCTCATACAGAATATGCCAAATCCCCCGCTTCCACAGGACGCATGGAAATATCCCAAAGGCACATCTCTGGGGAGTTTCAGCCATCTCCTAACAGCAGCTCTGACCTTAAGTCGTAGGGAATATTTACATCATTGGGTTGTCTGCAGTTCTTAAGTATGTGATTGACGTCAAGGTCTGTCCTTTCTGTCTAGTAGGTACGAATGGGTAAAAAATTATTTGAAAGAGAAAATGCAGAGCTCATTAAAACAAAATACAATGATATCCTAGATTCTTGTAGGAGCTTTAACAACATTCTGAAGATGTGCAGGTATTTTTAAATTGAGGAATATTGTTTAAAAAAAAAGGGTGAATTCAGATTTCAAGTTTAGAAGTGCAAAATCGAGTGAAGAAATAGGAAGATTTTACCCACCAGCCGGTATGTACGAACTGAGTAACTGAAGGTGCAAACTATCAGAAGGATGGTATAACACTAAAAGAAGATTCGCCAAATATAACTTCTAATAATGAATAATATCGATGTACGCCATCGCTAAAGGCCAAATTCTAAAGATACTCATTACAAGAAGGTTCTTCGAAGCAATGACTGCTTAGAGATGACAGATATTGCCCGAAGTGTGACAAGGTGGTAATGACAGACCTGAAGCTTTGATGGACTGCCGCCTTTGGAAATTACTTAGAAAGGTTAGCATTACCTCACTCTAGGACGAGTAGATGACACAGCTTATGGAGTAGAGAGTGAAACTACTATCCCATTACTCTCATGATGTAGTGAGAGGTTCGAAAGTCTGTAATCATCAGAGAGATATGTCTTAGTCCTTAAGCAGGCCTGTCAGTTAGACCTGAACAGTCCGCCTGAAAGCCGGTCGACTGAACGTGTATACATTTCGGCCGCTTGAACAGTCTTAACTGACAGACCGGCCGGAATATATACACGTTCAGATGACCGGCTTGTTCAGGTCTAACTGACAGGCCTGCCTGACCTTGTGTAAGCCTGCTTTAGGATAAGTTTTCATTTAGCAACTTAGTCTTGAAGAGTTCAAAACTTTTTTTGGATGTAATAGCGTTTTAGATGGCTAACTATTTAAAGTTGTAGATTGTTAGTACTCCGTATCCCCCAACTGTTCCAAGGCCCCCCGAAATTATCTCTTAAATTGCAACTATGCCGGCTTGCTCATGAAGAGTTACAGCCTGTTCAGATAGACGGAAAAGTTCAATTCCGCATGCGCGAAATTTTGAGGGAAATATTCACGACGGTTCCACTATTTGCAAACGCCCATTTCAAGGAGCAAGACGATACGTGAAACATTATAAAAATTGATTATGTCTCTTTTAGGACTTGGGAAGGCTTTGAGAGGTCAGACAAAGGAAACAGTGTCTAATATTTATCTATACTTAGCCAATGTAAGACTAAAAACGATTTAAGCCTCCCAGTGGTAAGGTTATGACAGAGAGAATTTTTACCGCCAATTTCTTTCGCGGCAGAAATATAGGCCACGCCCAATTCACTCAAACTAAACCATCTATTTGAACAGGCTATAGCTTAAATTGTTTTTAGCCTCAGCTTTGGCTATGTATTGATGAACATTAAAAACTATCTCCCTTGCCTCTCAAAGCCTTCCCTGGTCCTAAACGAGACATAATCAGTTTTTACTGTGTTTAAAGTAGCGTTTTGTTCATTGTAATGGAAATGCAAATGGCGGAACCGTCGGGAATATTACTCTCACAATCTCGCGCATGTGGGATAAGAAATATTCCATCTAACTGAACGGGCTATAGTATCAAATGTAGGAGCGCTGAAGCAGGATATAAACAACATTTCGAACAACAGCCAATCTTTCCTCTCTCCATTCAAGGACAACATCCTGCCGGAAATTACCTGCGTTCAGATGAAAACGTTACTTTCTATCGATTTCAGGAGCATAAAGATATCTCCGAAACAATCTGTGGGTGATGGACAATATGCCTATATCAGTTGCTCCCAAATTCCTAAAATCCAAGGTTTCCTTTTTTCTTCTTATTTTTTTTTTTTTTTATGGAACGATAAATTTTAATATTTTTCATTTTCAATTATTATTATATTATTTATTTATGTACACAATAAAAACAACCTTGCTCCGCTCACAGTACTACAAGGTATAAATAATTTTTCGTAATAATAATTTAACATTCATAGTATATGTATAACAAATTACGGATAATAAGCTATTCCTAATAACAATGTTAATAAATAAATAGTGAAAAATCTAAGAAAAGAAGATAAACAAAGAATTCCATTTTCAATATACGTACGTAAGTGTTATGATTAGAGCCCGGAAGTTAGGCAAAATGCCTTTTTTATCGGAATGGATATATTGAAGAATCAGATAGAAATAAATATGTTTCCGTGCATTTAGGAAGTGTAGAGACAATTTTTATTTTGCCTTTTTTGCCTATTTTGGCTATTTTAAGATTTAAAGCCTTTTTTTGCCTTTTTTGCTCGTTATGCAATTTTTTTTCTGCGATTTAAACATTTTAAAAAGCACATAAAGAAATTCAAATTTCAGTTCGTCGAAAACAAAAAAGGTTTCACAAATTAAATTACATTTTGCCGCCACAAATATCAATTCGGAAGCTTATTTTCCCAACCCGTGGATTGACCCTCTGTAACAGAGCCTTCCTTAGTAGAAGGAATGCACAGGCATAATGAATAGGAGGAAAGAGAGAGGATGAGAGAAGTACGTCTCCTTCCTCACACCCCTTTTGCTGTGACAATGGTGTAGTTACCTGGTATTCCGGATTTAGAAATGATAAGATTATGCAGAGGAAGTTTTTCCATAATGAAAAACACTTTTTCTTAGAAGGTCTATGAGAGTTGATACTTTGAAAAAGCATCTTGTTGTTGCTTGTAAGAAAGGAAAGTAAGAGTAAGTACACTAATTCTGTGATAAATTGATAATAAAGAAATAAATGAGTATTTAAAATGCATATTTTCATTAGTAATGACTGAAATTCCTCTTTGCCTTCACTCCTAATAAATGCCTATTTTAATTACAATACTGCCTATTTTCAGTATTTCAAGTGCCTTTTTGCCTGCCTATTTTAACCAAAAATAAATGCCTATCTTCCGGGCTCTAGTTATGATAATAAAAGATGACAAAACACACACATCTAAAGATTATTCGCAAAAAACTGGTAATATAATATACACATCTTTTTGAAAAAAAAAAAACATTAATAAAAATGAATTTTACAAATATGTTTATGATATAAAATTAAAATGATAAAATATTCAAAATCATGCTATAATTTTTTTTATTGATAGAAGAGGAATATATATATATATATATATATATATATATATATATATATATATATATATATATATATATATAAGGCCTTTGCTGGAAGAAGTGGAATATATATGTGTCATATTTAAGGATTTAATACATATATTTGTGGTTCTGAAATGAAATATTCTTCTGCTATATCAATATTATATAAAATCTATTATCCATTTGCGGTCACCGCGGAGGAATTCTCCCTTTTGCCTGCTCATATTTATGTGATCAGGGAGGTAATTGACACGGGAAATGTTTCTATGTCACTAAGACGACAGCTTCTTGCTTGTTATGTAATACGATTTGTTGCATAACAATAGCATTTGTTATACAAGTCCATCGGCCTGCAAATACCAATCTAATTCTCTAGTTACGGTTACATAACAAAAATAACTAACTTCAGAAAATCGGATTTAATAGCAAAACGAAAAGGGCGTATTTATGACCAAGTCTGTTTCGAAAGACAATTTTACTTCAATTATTTGATATTTGATTTGCAATATTTTAGTCATTTATTATTATTTTTTTAGCAAGAAAACTGTTCCTAAACTTGAAATAACGAACAATGAATACAGGAGCAGGAAATCACCTTTTTACAAATTTGAAAGCGGTAGACTTTTGAAGCTTTCGAGAAAATTACATGACCCAAAGCATTATATTTAAAGAAGAACCAAGGCGTTTTAATTGAGAGAGACGGGGAGGGGGAGCGAATGAGTGCCATGGAAGTATATAAGGGGGGCCTGAGGGGGCAGCAGCACCCCCCTTTTTTGGTTTGGTGAGAACATTTCATATAAAAAAAAAAAAAAAAAACTATAAAAACGAAAATGTCCTCTACATTTACCCCGGTCTACTAGGTGTCCAGAGGACCTTAATACTCACCATTTTACACTAAAATATTAAAAAAAATTTCTGTACACCCCAAATGCCTAGGTGCTACCAGCCCCCCCCCCCGAAATTTGTTTCTATATACACTAGTGGAGAGTGCTGTCTTGACCAGGGCACCCAAGAATTCATTCTTCGAAACGCGTCTAGCCATTAAGTACACAATCTTGCACATAAATATACTCATACTCACAAGCACAATATTTTTATTTCTTTACATAGATGCAGCATTAATGTTATAATTTCTAGTGAACGCTTGAAATGTGAATCTCATCTATTCGGATAATAAACAAAATCTATGAATTAAATGTTGAAGTGTAACTGAACCAATGGGATGGAAGCTTTCGCTGTTTTGTTTTGTTATTTTTGCCGAATAAAATTAAAGAAAACATGCAATTTATCTGTATAAAAAGGGTAACATTTGTCTTGAAACTATATTTTTCAATGACTAACATTTTGTTACAGTATGACTCTCTTCGGCCCAATCGCAACTATGCGGATTTCTAAGATAGAATCAAGAGGATACAGACAAAGTTTCGATGGGCTCACTGGTAAAGGTCACTAATTAACCAGAAGTTTTTAGAATGAGTGAAAGCTACTTTATATACTGGTTTAAATTGATATATCTAGAATTGATATTAGATTTGAACTCGGAAGGGGCAAAATATACATTTCTGTAAGCAAATTATTCACTGTTGCTGGAGAGAAATCATTCCTATTTTTGGGTCACAAGAGAAGAGATAGGAAGAATGATAGAAGAGAAAGAGGTGGAAAAAAAACTGTGCTGAAACCAGTTTGGAATTGAGGAAGTGTTCGAAGCAATTTCCGAGCGTGCTAATTTCTGGAAAGTATGTCGGTGATGAGGAAAACATCTACAAACACGGTTAATGTTGCTCCAGAGAGGCGAGCAAGGAAATCACAGATGTTATTTGACAAGATATTTATGTGTTAATTTATAAAGAACTGTTCACTAAGCAAGCACTAAAGATTTTTTCTTCTAGTGTCTTTGTTCATGGGTTGAATTCAGCCTCCCTGACCGTACCTAGGCCAACCCAGCCTTTAATTAATTTAATAATGGGTACCTTGGGCGCTAATGACTCTAGCAGTCGAAGCAGTCAAGGGGAAAATCAGGCGGCCGGAGCATAGTACTGACCATACTATCTCCCTAGTGTGCCGTTGGTCATGAATCAGATACCTCTATAGTGTCTGACCCTCAGGGCCCTCGTGGCCTGTTACGGGACTGATTTTTTTTTTTAATATATATACAAAAACTATCGCTACCATAAAATAAAAATTTACTTGACGTGCTCACTAGTCAAATACAAAACCGAGCTTGAGTCACAGGAGATGCGTTTTTTCTTAGCGTTTTTCTGTATAATGTTTATCCGTCGTGTGATATTTGGAAATGGAAGAGGAAATTTACAACATATTTACAATCCCTCCAGATCATCCTACATTCAAGATATAATTAACAACCCACCAAAAAACCTACTTATTTTCCCAAGGACTTAAATTAATCTCAAAGCCAAAACCTATAGTATTACTTCACTTTAGAATCCTTAGACCTCAAAACAATCGTTCTGAAGTCCTGAAGGTTATAAACCATACCAGGGACAAACTATTGTTTATGGATTATTAAATTGGTATTAGATTTATTCATATATTGGATTATACTTTTAGCGCGGTTCCTCCCTCCCCCATAGGGAGGAACCCCGCTTATAGGGTTGATACAATGAAACAATCCGGAAGTGCCGACTAGAAAATTTCGCGTTTCAGAACCCCTAGAGACCGAAAATAACGGTGGTTCAAATTTGTATATATATATATATATGTATATATTTATTTATATATATATATATATATATATATATATATATATATATATTTGTCTGTTCGCTCTCTAGCTAGAAGACGAATGGTCCGATTTTGATGAAATTTGGTACAAAAATCCTTCGTCCAATTTGAAAGGTCAAGTTCGATAACCAGCAAAATCCGCCTACTGGAAGATGGCGTTTGGGGCGAAATTCGCGCAAAAAAAATCGTAACGCTTACGTTTTTTAGTTCATAAGCTTCTAAGTACTCGTTTTATATGATTCCTGGGCTAGGAAAACGAATGAAACCATTTTCAAGGCGATAGCTTTAACCGTTTTCCAGAAAATTGGAAAAATATTTTTTGAATACCGTTTTTGGTTTGGGTACTTAGAATCATGGGATTCAGTTGAAACATTTTCTGCATGTTCTACTTTCATCAAAACTAATATGTTGAAATTTTGGTTACGTTTGGAGTTAAGGAAGGGTTAGAATAAAATATTTTATTAACAGACTTAAAAAGTTTTGGTAACTTTGTATATTTTCCTTAATATCTCGAAAAAGGTTGAGAATCTTGGTAAACGGAAGAATACCATTAGAAAGCTTACTAAATGCTCTACAAAAAAGGTTCTGATGAAAGTTTTGATTAGGCGATGTAAATCGGAGAAATAAGTGCTTAAAACATTAAAGTAATTGATTTTGCTTATTCGAACTGTTCTTTTTGTCTGTTTTTATTCCTTGTTATTTTTTAATTGCTTATAGTTGGATAATGTATTTTACAATAAAACAGATTAAGCAAAATAAGAAAAACAATTCATTGTTAGAAATATAGCTTGCCAAGAGAAAAAGATTCGATGACGTCTTTTGAATATTTTCAATTGCCTTTATGCTGTTGGTTTTTTTATTTTATTTTTTAATTGATTTTATCTGTAGAATTATTACTATAGTAAAAGAACACAGGAATGTGTGAAAATATTTGATATTTTCCAATTCATTGAAATGTATGAAATGAAGTATCGGTAGAAGAGGATTCTAGGGTCTTGCGGACCTGACCCCAGGTATACCATAGCCATAAAACCCTTTCAACAAAGGCGGAGGAAAATATTATCTGTTTCTATTCTATGCTTTTCAAATGAGAATAGGGATATGAAGGGCTAGCGCCTTGGATTCATAAGCGGGAGATGGTGGGTTCGATTCCCAACCTCCGGCAGGAATTTTATCATCCCACTGCTCGCTGGTGAAATTCCTCGCTACACCCTGGATGTCGGCGCTAATGACCTAGATGTAGATGTGCCGTAAAAAAAAAAAAAAAAAAAAAAAAAAAAAACTGGAACCGCGCTAAGATGACGCAGTTCCTGCGAGTCGGACTTTTATTTATTTATCTTTCTTAATAGTTTATATTAATCTGGTTAATGGTTACTATTATAGTAATAAATAGTTAGTAAGCACACAGGCCTTTGTCTAAGCCATTGCACTAAAAACAATGTACATTAATAAAGAAATATTTGATTCGCCTTCAATATAACGATAAAAAGACTTGTGAAAATTAAAGCACTCTTGAAGTTTACAAGCGAACCTTTTTGTTGAGAGCCTCAGGCTATCAAATAATAATTTTGGGTTTATCACCATAAATGAGTGGCTTAATATCAAAGACGGACATCTGTAAAAAAATCGAAATTTAGTTAGCAGTGGATTCCTACAAATTGTCTGCTCTTTTCAATGATGAAATTAGTTTCTTTAAAAAACGGACGTAAACATGTAATTTCTGACTTCAAAGTAGATGCTTTGTTTCAAAAAAGGACTCCTGCTGTGGAGTTTTTTTTCATAAACGAACACCTACCAATCACCCAATGGGTTCAAAGGTAATTTTCACTAATTTGTTGAGTGGTATTGATTTCAGAAACAGAACAATATCAATTTCAAACATATAAGCCTAATTATGAAATAAATATTTTCAAAAAAATATTCACTATAACTTGCATAACATAAAAGGTGATTTTCTCAACATTTATAAAATGGCAGATGTCCATCTTGGATATTAAGCCACTCAAATGTTTTTGAGATATTTGTCCAAGTATATTGTAAAGTCCAAAACCGCTCAGTTCTGATAAAGTATTTTCTTTTTTATATATATCGACTTTTTTCAAAAGTCAAATTTATGACATCAGCTCGAAAATAAGCAAGTTGCCTTGCTATAATAAATAAGTGAATATCTTAAAACAATCTATATATATACATTACGGCAGAGGACCTATTTAATCACAATTTAATGTCGTAGCATTTTGCTAAAAGCTTTCTAAAACATCAAATAGCTTCAGCTTCCTAAGTATTCAAATTGTCTCCCATAACCTTTCGCACGTGTCGTTAACCTCCGAAAACGCGCCAACGCCCATCCGTCAACAACTTATTGGTGGGCCTTATTTTACAAATACCTTCATGGTTATTTATGGATTATTATCTGTTGACCAAGAGTTATTGGTAATGCAAATTGTCAATAAATAACTGACTACAGTGTGTATTACTTCATCGGAATCCATGATAATACCTCCCGAAGGCTGACTAAGTAATAGAAAGGAGAAACTTACTCACGTAATACACGGGTATCATCACCATTTATTCTTACTTTCAACTTATATCTACTGCGACATCAGGTTATTATTTGTAAAATTTTCATTTTCTCCTTACAGATTGTGAAATCGATGCATATAATAAAATTCTAAAGGATCGCTACTTGTACATGGAAGATATATGGGAAAAATACTATTGGGACGTTTATCAACGCAATAGTACCCAAAACAAGGATTTTTAGAATTTTTGTCTTTATGTCTGCTGTCTGTCAGACACTCTTTACACACTAGGGTTTAACAATCCCTAAGGGGTCAGCTTAGTGGTTTTGTCACAATTTAGCAATCCTAGCAGCCTGTATGCTTGATCCCCGATGGATATACGCCTAATATTGTGTACAGCGAAACATTACTCTAAAGTAGGTATTTTTTTAAATACGCATACGACGGTGTTTACAATGCAAAAGAAACCAAAAAATATATCCAAAAAATGCTACCCTAAGTCACTATCGAGGTGGACGAAGTCACGGGCAAAGCTTGTATTGAATAACATTTGTTTCTGTCTCTGCATAATGCCAATTTATTATATTTTAATATTCTCTTTCTATTCAAAAGAGTCCTATAATATTTTATCCTTGCAGAAGTCGATCATTTTCCGTGCTTAGTCAAAATTGACCTTCAGCACTTTTCAAAGTCTCTTCGATAATCCCAGTGTTCTCCTTAGTTTCTAAGTGTACGACAGGATATGACGAACAATTAGTATCAAATGGCAGGTTCAAATTTTCGACGTTTTATAAGCCATAGAGCCCACAAACACTGAACATTCAAATGTATGTATATATATATATATATATATATATATATATATATATATATATATATATATATATATATATATTCAGACACATTGCTTAGTGCACGTCCGAGTTTTGAATTCGGATCCTCCAGAACATTACTCTGGTGCTCTTCCACTGAGTAAATAGGTATTTAGGTATGTTTGTGAAGGGTTTTTGAATATATTTGAGAAACCTATTTTTTTATGATTTTGGGTGGTAAAAAACGACAGAGGAGTTTTAAACTATGGTTAAAAAATGTGCGTATGTTCCGATTTTGCAAATTAATATACAAGTTTTGGTTATACTCGGAAAAGAGGATCTAAAAAATATATATGTACATCTTATATTAACGGTAGAAGGTGGACCATTGGGGTACGTACCAAAAGTCGACTACTGTAAATTTCTGTATGGGTACCTCAGTCGGAAAACCGGCTTCTATTTCCAATCGCATAGGATATAAGTAATAAAAATATACGTAATAAAGACATACTCAATAAAGACGACGGGTTGTTTTTGTGTATCAAAATATATTGTATGTAAGCGCTCAAATGTAAATTGAAATACTTGCTGTTTAAATTTTAATTAATATTTAAATTCTATTTTTTGCCGGCAAATAAGAAAAGAACCTTACTATATAATATAAAAAGACAGGGAAGATTTTCTTTTAAAAGTAAACATTTATTTTTATCTGCGAATAAAAAAATATATTTATAATTTCTCTCTAAAATCTTCCCGCTGTTTTATTCCGTAGCTTCATAAAGCCCGGTTTGTATTGCGGCGAAATTTTATCTCAAATAATCTTTTACATCCGAATAAAACCCTTATAAGCCTCAAGCAATATCAGACTTTACGGGCTCAAATTGTAGAAAGGCTGTATATATATAATTCAACAATATCTTTTTCGTTTTAATAAAAGGCAATCCCGACACCGGAGCACATCCTGTAACTTTATAGTGCGTACGACTGTAGACAATGGGGCTCCCTGTGATGTCATAGGCCTTTTAAGGAAGCAAGTGGGAGCTGAGACACGGAGACCACACCTAGGAGGAACATCTTGAAGCCCACACAATACCCTTATAGTGCAGCTTATGTTCTGAAGTATTATCCAAATTGGGGTTCCACTAATGAGGCTAGTAAGCGTATTTAATTTAAAAGCGCATAAATTTCTACCTATTGATAGGAAGGGTTGGAAAATTGTAAGTTGATATGAACAGAACTCCTCGAATAACAGAAGTTTTGGATTTATGAATTGCGATATTATGAATAATGTTTTGTTAGATATTAAATGGCTTGAAAAATAATCTATATATATAAAAATCACGTGTCTGTTTGTTTGTTCCTTATACAAATCCACATCGTTTGACTGATATTGACCAAACTTCGCACATAGATACGTCTTGATCCGGGAAATCTCGTAGGCTAGCTAAAAATCTTCTAGGATTCATAGTTTGGAAGTAACGAGTTCGAAACTGTCATATACAGAAGAGTTTATAGTCAGAAATCGGCATTTTCTTTCCAGTGTTGCCCCTCCTTCTAAGAAGAAGTGCAATAAAAAAACCTTTGTTTGTTTATCTAAATAGTAGGTTTATATTCTCAGAGTTTGGACAAATATCATATAAGATATCATATAATAAAATATCATATTTTTTAAGATTAATTTCCTTAATATCAGATCAGTTTTCTTCATATCAAATCAATTTTCATTTGATTGCCTAGGGCAACACTGCTCTAACCAGAATATAGACTAATATCGTATAAATAAGTATATCATAAAAATGTTCTGTGTTTATCTAATCATAATTTGGACTAATATAATATAATTAAGTGGTCATGTTTCTATTCAGAACTATAATAATTTCAAAACTTTTGTTGAGAGGTAGTTTTTTCTCTTTAGTAAAGGAAGGTTGCAATGTCGGTTATAGTATTCGGTTGAATAATCTCTCACTCGCTTTTCTGTTAAATGAATATGTTTGTACTGCTATTTGATGGAGAGGGTTTTAGTATGTGGAAAAACACTTAACTTTTTTTTTTAAACTGATGAGGTGTGTAAATGTCATTGAAAAGGCAAAGGAGACCAAAGTTGGTGAAGATTGGGATCAGCAAGATCAAATAAACAGTTTGAATTTCTTTGTGATTTGACAACAGCCTAAGACATAATTCAGAAATTTGATAGATTATACATAAAGGAATCAACAGCATAGTAAATTGTACATAGAAACTTCAGATTATGTTAAAAAAATAAAATTCAAACAACTGAAATGAAACAATCAGTTTATCTGGACATGTTATAAATTTATAAAACTTGTCTACTATATATTTGTCAAATACCACTCACTTACTCACTCACTCACTCATCTATCAACGCCCAGCCCAAACCGCTAGACAGAAAATTTTGAAATTTTGCATGAACACTCCCTATATAACGTAGGCGCTCGCTAAGAAAGGATTTTTTGATATTCGTATTTTTAAGCATTTTTAGGGGGGTTTAAAGTTTGAGTTGGTTAGAGAAGGCAAGCCTAGGCAGCCTGCGTTGCTAGGACGATAAAGAACAGCTGTTACCTTACATTATCTATCTCATAGTTTTATTTCTAATTGAGGTTAATTTCAACTATGATGGCAGACCTTGAGTTACTAGAAATTAACTGCCCCTCATAGAGTTTTAATTGCGTTTCTTTTCTGCCTGTCCCCGTCAGATAGGCTTGCCATATTTTTGGAGAGTTAAGCCGAGACACATTAATATGGATGGGCATACCAGGGGGGGGGATAAAAAGAATACAAATTATAAGCAAAATGGTTGGTGAGTTTTAAGCCTAGCAACTAACGGGAAGGGGGAATCCTACTCTGTTAGTCTACCCAAACCTTAAAAATAAGAACGGAACTTTTTTTGCTACTTGATTTTCTTAAAAAAATCTCTCAGCCAAAGAGTAGTGTCTGGCAGCTGGCAGCGCTGTGCAGGTAGTTCCAGCGTTTTACAGTTAGATTACTTCTCATATCTTTGACACTGTGAGCAGTAGTAAAAATGTTGATTGTAGAAAAGTAACCGATTTAAAAAAGATTCTTATAAACATGAATTCATGACTTTTTACATCTTACAGCCTTTTCTGGGACATTGATAAAACTGGGCGGGACACCGAAACAATTGCAAAATACCGGGACAGTCCCGGTCAAACCGTGATGTATGGCATATCCTTAGGTTTTCCAGGTAAGGTAATAATATCCGGAACCCTCGCACAGCCTCCTCGCCTATAACCTTGGTAATACTCGTAAATATATTGGGTGTTACCATATGACTTCTTGGAAATATAAACTTTTAAATTTTAACGCCCATTGAATAAAATATAGTATGACGGGAACCGTGCTGTAATAAACTGCACAGAATTGTATAGTAACGTAATTTTAATGAAACATTATTTAACGCAATAAAATAACTACTTATCTGCCGTGACGAAGCACGGGTATTTGGCTAGTCTACTATATATACCACTCACTCACTGACCTATCATCGCCCAGCCCAAACCACTTGACAGAAAAATTTCAAATTTTGCATGGATACTCCCCTTGGGATGTAAACACTCACTAAGAAAGGTTTTTTTGATATTCAAATTTTTAAGTATTTTTAGGTGGGTTTGAACTTTTAGTTTTCAAGAGAGCATGCTCGCCTAGGTAGAATGCGTTAGTAGGACGATAACAGAACAGCTGTTACCGTACTGAATCTATTTCATAGTATTATTTTTAATTGAGGTTAATTTAAACTATGATGGAAGTCCTTGAATTACTAGAAATAAACTGTCCCTCATAGAGTTTACGGCATCTGAACCATTAGTACCGACATCCAAGGGACAGCCGTGAAATGAGAAAATTCCTGTCGCCGGTGGTAATCAAAACCCACCATCTCCCGCATGAGAAATTATGGTGTTAGCCACTAGACCACGGGGAGACCCCATTGAATGCAGGTTTTTCTGTTATAAACGTATGAGTTAAATGTGTGAGTGTACACTAAAAATTGCAATAAACAGGATTTCTTTCTGCCTTATATTCCGATCGATTTGAACTCACCTTCTATGGTCGACTTAACCGAACGTTACTGAAACTCGCTGAGATGACGCAGATCCTGCGAGTCAGACTTTGAGTTAGAGAACACCTGTTTAAATAACGATTGAACAGTCTTCTCTGGACTATCTTGAACTTTCCTCTTTGGAATGTTCCTCTGACGCAAGACTCCTGGGCGCATCTCCACGGATCGTGTCCGTCGCGACCTTTGCCGTCGAATTCCGAACGTGTCGCCCAGCTGTATGGATATTGGGGTGTTTGTGACGTCATAATTCCCATTATCATAGCCTCTCCTTGGCATTTAATCCATCTCGAAAGGATAGCCGACGAATCAACCTACAATGATTGGCCTAATCACTTCCTCATTCCTACACGCAATTCAGAGTATTTCTCGCGGTCGTTCTAGCTTTTGCTCTGATTGGATGATTATTTTGAATCAAGTTTCCGTTCAGATTTGCGCAATTTATGGCCCTTGAAGTGAGCTCACGTCCAGTAAAATTGATAGATTATTCTACCGGACCGAAATTATACTCTTAGCATGCGAGAATGAACCTCCAGAGGCACATAAGCACGATGATGGCATTCGAATTCACTGGGCACTCACGGTGAGTGCAAAAGAGAAATAAACTTATAAAATTTAACTAAAAACAAATTAACAAAATTAATTTATTCCTTCATCTAAAGTATCTTCTGCAGAAGCTCTTTAACCGTTCAAGGACCATAAGGTTTACGGATATTTAATGCCACCGTCCATAAATGTATTTAATTGATTTTTACTTAGATTGTATTTTTTTATGAGCATTAAAAATGGTATTGCAAGGCCTCGTATTTCCTTGGACTTAGGCGAATATGGATGTAGGAAAATTCATTTTCATACCAGTGGAAAGCTGTCCTCTAGATAACTTGTCGGAATTTACGTCGGTCATGGCGTCGTTCAAAGCACGGGGCATGTTAATGACCAGGACGCTAGGAAAATCTAGGGGTTTCCAATTTTCTATAAACATAGTGGAATATATTCTTTTGTGAGTTCGTAGGGTTCCAGAAGTAGAAATAAATTTGTCTGCCCACAATAAAAGACTTTTCAGCACATATGAGCTAAATTTAATTCCTCGGTCCTTTAATAGTGGCGAACTCCCGTACATTCTGGCCTGAACGTGGTTTTATATATATATATATATATATATATATATATATATATATATATATATAAATTAAAACTATCGGCATTTTCATGACTTATTAGTTGGGAAACGTCAAAGCTATCGGTCAGGACAATCTAGGTACACGGTAGTGCACCTGGCCAAGTTCCGGTCTACGCACACTGTTTTTATATTATACGAAGTTTTAGAGCTGATTTTTACCCTCTCACAACTTTGAAGCAGTTAAAGATAAACTTATGAAATTTTATACAGGCATTATATTAATAGATGTGAGTAAAACGATGACCGTTTTAATTTACATAGAGATCATACAATCCCGATCGTTTTAGGCCATCAGAGAGTTTATAATAACTCGCTGAATGAATCGTTACCCTAAGGACCTGAATCTTTAAATGTCAGTAAATAAGATCGTCATATGGGCCATCATTTAAAGTAAACTCGCCAAGTTGGAAATGCACAAATAATTTAGAGGGGATTATTAGGTTCTTGACAAGGTACGACTTTGTCCAGTACTATGAGATATGACATTCATAGGCAAAATGCTTCTGGGAGGAGTCAGGAACTTGGCCATCTTTTTTCAGCGGGATATAACGTAACGAGTGGGCGTCATGAGCGTGTTTCCAACATATAGGGAGGGAGGAAACGCACCAAAGAAAAGAAACCCTGTGAAGCAGAACACTTTGAGGTCGGTGGTTGGCATTACGACCTCCCAGCTGTTCCGCTGTCCCATTAATAAATACTGTCACGCTGTTGTAATATACTCTTCGAAACGCCGTTCTCTGACCGCAGTATTGCCATTCTACATTGATATTTAGGTGCTGAAATAGTTTACAGTTCTCTGTCGAAATACGCTCGTTGCTCGTTCTCTTTATTCAGTTAGAAAGATTTCACGATATCTCACCTTTAGACTGTTATTTTAGAATTGATCGAATGAATTTCATTAAATCCAATTCCACCTAATGACATTCAACGATACTACAACATTATCAAAACATGAACTTCTATCATAAAATTTAATAATTATGATCAAACTTGGCACATAGGTAGGTCTTGATACGGGGAGTATCGTAGTCAAAATTTTCTATCAGCTCTTTGTCTGTTTGTTTGTTCCTTATACAAATCCACACCGTTTGACCGATTTTTATCAAACTTCGCACATAGGTAGGTCTTGATACGGGGAGTATCGTAGTCAAAATTGTCTATTAGCTGTCTGTCTGTATGTTTGTTTCTTTACAAATCCACACTGGTGTAGCATGGCACGCCCAGGAACAGCTAGTATGTATATAATATGTTTGAAAACATTAAAACTAAATCAACGATATTGAATGTATTCTATGTGATGCTGAAGATTGTCTTCTACGTCAATAGGAAGGGTAAAGAGGAATAAGTCTAAGCCACAATGCTATCCACGTCTTGGGACGTGAGTATACATCTTCACTTTGGTTTTGTTCATGTTGTCAAGCGGAGACTAAGATGCGCGTCTAGCCCCTGCATAGCTAAAGCCCCTAGTAGACAATAGACTCGGGCCGGACTCCATGTAAGGAGTGCCCCCATACCCCATAGGGGGGTCTGGAGGCCGAAGGAGGTATGTCTTTGCTACACTCTAGGCATCCCAATGAACTCCATCATGTCTGTGTGTGTGTGCTTAGCAACCAGATCCAATCCCTAGATACCGGTTCTAATTGAGTTCCAAGGAGATTCCAAGACAATGGATAGAAGATAGAAAGCTGCAGATTAATGTGATTGCTCTGCGGTTATCGGCCGCTTCTGAGATTGTCAAACTCCGATGAAAAGTGGTTAACACTTTCTAACAAGTTTCATGCCGGCATTAGTCATTAATAGGGACCGATTTTTTTGGATAAAATTAAGCATCCAATTAGGGGTTTTCAATAGCCATAATAGGTCTTTTTAGGTTTTTATTTAAAAACCCACTATATGTTTTTTTAGGCGATAAAAATGTTTGAATAGGTTCAACCTATTATAATTAATCTATTATATAAAAATGAATCGTTAAATGTGTTGATAAGCGCAAATCTCGAGAACAACTGAAGCGATCTCGCTAATTCTTTTTTTATAATATTCCTTGAACTACGAGGATGGTTCTTACGGAGAAAAAAAATTAAAAAATTGCCTGGTCGCCTGGTTTGAAGTTCGCCGGGTCAGCTAGTCATTAATAATTTAGATAGAATAAGAACATTCAACAAAACAATTAAAATAAAGATATCAATGACATTTTTAAGTTTCTCTGCTAAAGAGTTCCAACTTCTAAGGAATATCAGGAAGAATTTCACTGCCTATAGAAAGGTACTTAAAAACAAACTATTAAACAGAACCTCCCTGAATAGAATACAACTGAAAATAACTTCACAGTACCTCTGTAACCTATCTATACACCTAAAGAGGTTTAAACAGGGAGAAAACACACTCCCATCAGCGTAAAAAATAAACAAATAGAAAAATTCTCAAAACGAATTTTCTTTGTATTTTCTAGTTTAAAGATTAGGTCTGTCTATGCCATTTCATCGTTATTTAGGTGATTTTAGGTGATATAATCTTGAATAGGTCTTTTTAGGTTCTTCGAAATTTGCATGACGCGAATCATATAAATAACCGATCGATATCATGTTTAGGAGAAAGGGAAAAAATAGGTTAATATCTAAGAATCCCGTCCGCTGGGGATTTTGTAATTGTTTAGCTTCTTTCCTATCTTCCTGTAGTGGAAACCCTGTTTACTATGTCAAAAAGTGATTTTCTCGACATTTGATAACGTAGGGATCGGGTGTTCTTGTAAAATAAAATTCAAAATATGTACATATATATTTAATTATTTATCATGAAATATGTAATAAAAAAATTGAAAATATTTAGCAAACAAATACCTAAAACACTATATAATATTGAAAAGAAAAGCATAAATAAAAATTGTGAGCTCATTATAAAAGGGGAAAAAAGAAGTTGAAGCTTTCTACGGATGATCATTATTTTGAAAAATTGTTTGCAACAACATGCATTTTTAAGTCACGTGTCAAACGTGAACTGACGCCGGTCTGATCTCGTAAGGGGATTATAGAGTGGTGGGGTCACAGATCAGGCTCATTATTTGAGAACACTTGATGGTGATTCTGTATCGAAAGAGCTTTCATCATAAATGAATGAGTTATTGATGGAACTAGCTAATTTAGGAATTAAGGGTACTTTAGGATTGAATAAAACTAAATAAATAAATATCAGCATATTACAGAAATTAAGAGCTATACACTAATTAATAATAATAAAACTACATAAATAAATTGAGGAGAAAGAAAAATTATTTTATAGGTGTCTATGTAAGTAATGTATTAGTAAATGAAGGGAGAAAATAATAATTATAAAAATTTAGTTTATAAGTCTGTTAGTTATAGATTAAAAGAATGTTATTCATTATTAGCTGATAATTATTTTTTAATACTTTTACTTATGTTAAGGTTATATTTATTTTTTTGTATTTATATAAAGTCATGATAATTTTTTGTTTATTTTTGTACAAAAGAGATGATAACCTCCACTATGTAATGTGAAACATTCACAAATACAATTTTTTTTCTTCTTCTTCTTCTTCTTCTTCTGTATCGAAATATAGTCAACATGTATCCGAACGTTTCGTCTAGTACGCCTTAGGCCCAGCTCACACGGTGAGACTGTTTTGCAACTCCAGTTGCAAACTAGTTGCACGCGCAACTGTTTTGTGACTTGGGCAATGTATTTCAATGGACAGGCGCATACGACGCAACTGGTTTTTGACGATTTCAAACTAGCCTGAAACCAATCACATGCAACCGTGGGCCCGCGGTGTTGCAGTTGCGTTGCATTTGAGTTGTACGAGACTTTCGTCGGACAGCCGTGCATTCTATCGATATTTGCGGTTGCTTAGTTACGAAAAGGTTTATTTATTACATATATTTTTCAGCTATGTTATTTTATTATTTTGTGTCCTAAAATTCGTAGTAAATAATAAATGGACGTTAAAATTTAAATAAATAAATCAGCTATGTTATGTTGGGTTATATAAAAATAAAGGCAGTTTTAAGTAAAGTGTATTTAAGCCATATAGCCAATAACAACATGTGCCATCAAGAACTTAACGTGAAGCAATTTTTGATTTAAAAACGGATGTCAGATTCGTTTGTCGCACATGAAAAACCCCCTAAATTCAAATTTTGTGAATATTACAAAAATAAAAAAAAAAGGTATTTTAAATTTCACTAAGGGGGAGGGCCCGTATAAGTTTGTTAAATAGTCATTTATATGGTTAGAACAAGGAGTCTTTATTCTTTTTAAGGATATCAATGAAATAAAAATGGGATTATCTCAAGAGGAGACTTTTTCGCTTACAAATTTGTAGTCTCCTTCAGACTGGGAAAAATCATTATTTTTTGTTTTCAATGATATTCACCACATTAGAGTTTTTTGGGGGTGCTTATTTCTGCTATTATTTTTGGTGTAAAAAAACGTATAATACTAGTTTACTTGAAAACATAAGCATATTTTTTAATGTATTTGATGAAATATAAATTATTGTTTAACGATTTTATTTTTCTTTTTATCTAGGAACTCTATAAAACAAATGAATTGGTGAAAGAATCATGTCGATATCATTTTCTAAACTCTATATAAAAAATAAAGCACTTTCAACCTATTTCATTTTATTTCTCGGCTCCTAAGGCGCATTGGACGGAACGCTCGGACACGTGTCGACTATTTTTCGATGTAGAATCACCAGAATAAAAATGGTCCTGTTCGGTGACCCCATCGCTGTATACTCCCCATTGTGAATCTTACATCGCAAGTTCTTACAAAAAAAAACCGTAGCTCACTAAATAAACACACCACTTGCGAAACTGTCGGGCGATTGATTTACAGCAAGCCAATATTCTCGCGTGTTTTGTGTCAGTTGCAAAATAATTTCATACGCAACTGGTTTGCGACTCTAATTGCAGAAAAGTCGCACCGTGAGCAGAAAGAAGTTTCATTTCAGTTGCAGAACAGTTGCACCGTGTGCGCTGGGCCTTAGGAGGAAAGAATAAAATATAAAATAGGTCGAAAACTCATTATTTTATAAGACAGTGACCCTATTTTTCCAAAATATTCGTCTGTGGCAGAAGGTTTGACCTTCTGAATATTCTGAATATACTCATTATTTTATATCTCGAGTTTGGAACATGATACGGGCATGATTCTTTCGCTAATTCATTTGATTTAGAGAGAAGATTAAAGGAATAATACCATCGTTAAACAATAATTCGTTATTATAGGATGGAAACGTTGGAATCTGGATAATACAACATTCTATATATATATATATATATATATATATATATATATATATATATATATATATATAGAATTAACGAGTGGGACCTCAATATCCCACTCGTTAATGATGTTGTATTATCCAGATTCCAACGTTTCCATCCTAAACTTTCCTCTCATCAAAATCCTGAAGTCCTCTCCCTATGAAGTGTCACCCACCCACTCTCTCCACCAAGGCGACTCAAAAGACATTGGCCTAGAGATCTGCTGCAGTGACCAAGTGTTAGCGATGGCTTTCTCTTTGTTCAAGTGCGACAATTTTCTGTGGCTCACCGATCTCTCTTCGACTCCAGCCACTGGTCGGAGCAGAAGGGAGCTTGTGTATGCCCTTTCAACGACATCTGAGCGTCGTTCTGGCGTTAATCGATGATGAATTTGGGAGGCCTTGAGCACAGAACTTTCATATTGTATCATATATCATATTACCAGATGTATTTATATACAGGATGTAATAATCAATAAAAAATAACAAAAAAAAAAAAAAAAAAAAAAAAAAAAACGCATCTGCTCCTAGGCCATTAGCGCTGCGGCTACATTTGCTTCTTGGAATTAGAAAAGACGCTGTGACCTAGACTCAACGGGTAAAGTATTATTTTCTTTCTCGGTTTATCCTTTATTTTGTCAATTACACAATAAAAATAATATCAAAATATTTAGCACAAATGTGTATTTATAAGCAGAATATGTAAAAATATAATTTTGATAAAATATGTAATAATAAGTAAAATAAAAAGCTGTTTAAATGCTTTAAAATCACTTAAAACGTTCAAAATTACTTCGACACTTACGATTTACGAATTAGAAAAAAAAATGTTAATACAATCCGTGCCCTACTAATAACGAATACAATAATGAGATGACTAAACAAGTAAATTTTTTAAAAAATACTCCAAATCTTCATCGATCCTACCTCGTAACTCTAGGAGCCAAAAATGCCCCTCGTTAAAATTTACATATATAATGTGTGTTTGTTTGTGTCTGTTGCATTCCCATAACAAACGATTACCCGAGTTCCTTAACCAACAAAATTGCTCCATCTGGCTGTACTCCGGGCAGAAATTGTAGCCTCGTGACCTACATTGTAGCCTGATTTGCCTGAGGGGAAATTGAATGAAGTCATTTTAATTATTCCTTGATTTCAGCCAAGTCCAAAATGGAGAAGTTAAAACCACTTTCCTTCATTAGCTTAATGCGGTGAAATTATTAAAAATGCATAAAGTCAGTTTTTACTTCTGTAATTTCATTCCTCTCCACCAGGAGTTTCCATAAATAACGAAGAACATTTAGTTTCGTGTTCACAGAAAGGTGAAGCGAAACGTTTCTGTGGTTATAAGCTTCCAGAAACGTTGTTTATCGGTATTATAAAGCCTTTATTCGGTATTCTTTATATGCGGGATATTTAACCATTTTTTAGAAAACATAAAAAATAGAATTTTGGCGTGCCAGAACAGCGTAGAAACCTTATGTTTTTTCCTCGAGTTCCACATTTATGTACACTCAGATATATATATATATATATATATATATATATATATATATATATATATATTTAGTCAAAAAAAGTTATTTTCTTAACTGGCCTAATCACTTACAAGACATCTTAAAAGGTTTTCGAGAAAATGGGTAAAACTAGTTTTTCTGACTAATTTTCGGTTTGGGTACTTAAAATTGGTAGTATCACTTAAAACATTGTCTGCATGTTTTTTTGGATTAGATTTAGGGCTTGTCAACCTCCTGAGTGTCTGCATGTTTGAAATTTATCCAAACTAAGATGTTTTAATTTTGGTTTAGTTTGGTGTGAGTATTAGAATAAAATAATTTTATTACAGACAAAAAAATGTTTCGGGATCATCGTATATTTTCTTAAATATCTCGAAAACGCGTTGGGAAATCGTGGTGACTATAACGTAACCATTCGAAAGCTGGCTTAATTCTTTACAAAAGACGTTCGAAACGAAGCAATTTTTGATGGGGCGCTGCAAATCGGAATATGTGCTTAAAACTTCGAAAGTGTTAGTTTTATTTTGAACGATTTTTTGTAATTATATGCTCCAATATATTTTGTATACACTACATTTTTAAAACAATAAATAACATTTTTGTTTTGGGGATATTTTAGTCTATATTTTTCACGAAAGATAGAAACGTACCAATAAATGCTTCCATTCCTTTACTAATTACACTAGGGATATGAACGGAACCGCGCTAAGATCCTAAGTTCCTGCGAGTCGGAATTTTTTTTAAGTGAATTTAACTGGAAAATGAGTGTTTTAGTAAAACAAGGTAAGAAAATAAGAAATATATTGTTAATAGTGTTTTCACAGAGCGAACATTGAGAATGCGTTCGTTTACGCTCAGAATACTGCGAGTTTCGTGATGTGGCGCTTAACATCATTTTATAATTTTCAAGAATGATCAAAATTTACCAATAACTGCTCTATTTCTTTACTAATGATACTAGGAACATGAACGGAAACACGCCAAGATGACGGAGTTCCTGCGAGTTCAGGCCATCTGATTTCCAGAATTCTTCTCATACTTCAGCTTACAAAGGTTGTTTGAGAATATAAATGATATGATTGGTATATTGCGATTTAATCAGACTTTTTAATTCCTAATAAATATATTATATAAATATTATTAGCCAATTTAGTAATTTATTACTAATTTTGTTATATTTCCTTTAAAATTTTATATATTTTTTATGAAGCTAGTGGTGGAGTAAATGCAAATAAGTACTCAGTATTAAATAGACGTAATAAAGAAAAAGTTACGATTCATGCTGCTCCATAAAATAATGTTTATGGGGATTTCAAACTTTTCCTTGCTCCTTTCTAAACTAATTCTTTCTTAGCTCAGGTTTCTGAGTAAACCTTCTCATTTGAGCCGAATATTCCGCTCAACGAAGCTGTAATGACCCCATTAATGTACTAACAACCTTCCCTTAAGCGAAAATGACTTCATTTGCTAGCACAATTAGATTCAATCTTGTAACGAGTTCCGGCAACAAGAGTCGTTATTACTTGAAGAAGCAAGGGCCTTCTTCGCAATCAAAAATTGATAATTGCCGAGAGAGTAGAGGTCGTCAACCTTAATTAATTATTCATGTACTTATGCTACTGCTGAATACAATTGGTATAATTTACTCTTGTACATTTTCAGAGATGTTTTCAAAATTTCCTTCCTGAGTTCATTAAAATATTCTTGTTTGAGCCCCTTGTGCCCTCGGTGATGGTGTTTGATTATTTTGCTTTTAAATTTCAACGGATTTTTTCAGATGACTTAAAAGAAGAAAAAAAAAAAGGAAAAACAAATACAAATAAAAATAAATAAATAAACATTACAAGTCACCGTATTCTAAAAACTTAAATTGATTAATAATAAATAAGTATGTAAAAAACAATAAAAGAAAAACTAATAATACAAAAATAAATAAATATAATAATAGGAAAATAATACAAAATTCTAACCTCATGCACTTCACCCACTAGAGCAGAGCTACTAAAATCAACGGATGTATTGACGTGGTCCAGTGAAACATACCTACAAAGATACATCCGCACACCAGATTAAAATCATATTTTATTATTTATTATTTTTTACTTATTTGTTGGTGTTCCGATTTATGGCAATGTACACCTTACATTTTATATAGTTATTACAGAACATTATGTTACCTTATTGCCTATGTATTTATAATATGTATATATTAATGTATATATTATTACATAGCATTACACTACCTTATTGTTTATGTATTTTTATTATGTATATATTATTACATTGTATTATATTACCTTATTTTTTTTTATAAATTTACTTTATTTTTTTATACATATATTACTAAATTGCTTTACATTACCTTATTGTCTATATATTTACATATTGACATTACATTATGCTTAATAGAAGCTCTTTTTTATTATTTACACACATACAAATGTACATATACATATAATATTAGATTATATGACTTTAAATTATTTTGAGTATTTTTACTTTGTGTTTGTAAATCGATCTTTTTGAATGTGCGTCCTAGGAAAAAAAATCCTAGAAGGAACATTAATTCTCTGCCTACTATTAAAATAAAAAACATGTATAATAACCTCACCGGGGCTCCAACAACGTTGAACAGTGCGTCCTCAACTACCTTGACCCTGGCCACACGCCATGCCGGCACCAGCAAAAGGGCACAGCACTTACCAGGGCTGAGCTCCATCCCCAATTTGGCGATAGCCTCTACAAACCCCATATATATATATATATATATATATATATATATATATATATATATATATATATATATATATATATATATGAGCATGAAGTTCATCAACTTGGAGATTAGTCATGCCCCAGGGAAATCCCTCAGAGAAACCCCCCAATCAGTTTTTCTCACCGAGTACAGACACCGAGGCTCCAATGGGAGAGCAACTGCTCCCAGTAGGGGAATCCGACACGCCGTTTTTGCTAACTACAGCAAAACGGCGCGGACGCGACACGAGGCCTCTATTATTCCCACACCTCTCGTAGGTTCAGTCAACCTAATATCCCAAATCCCCTGGGAATTCTTCGGCGAAATCCCATCTTGTCTTCTGTGGTCCAATTCGTGGAGGAACAATAGGGCGAAGGGTGTTACATTTGAGAGGAAATAAGGCGTCTAGAATCAAAACAAGACACATCATTGAAACCAATTTGTTCAGAAAACAAGAAAAACAGAACAAGGCTCACGTTTAATTTTATACATGTGTATAATTTTCTTAAAAGTCGTAAATATCACAGAAGAATGTTTTTGAGGAATTTGAGAAGTTTATCTGTTATATTATCTATTTTGAAGGAATTTTTATTCTTGATATGTCTTACTTACTTTAAAATTGACTAATGTATGTCTTTTTTTTAAGTCAACTTTTAACTTCAGCATTAAAGAACAACATGATATACTGAGTTTTGTAAATCCTTTTCTTTACCAGTATATAGAGGATATTTTGAACTTGTAAAATCAACTGTTAACTAAAAACCGTAAAAATAGTGATGTGTCTTGTTTTGATTCTAAACGCCTCAAATGACAGAATACATTCCATGATTTAATTGAAGATATGCATTAGTGTTTCCTTACATGTGCCAGGTCGCATAATGTAAGTATTCTTCGAGGATACATTTTTGTTGACACTTAGTGTGTCAGATACGAGCCGTATAATGTAAAACTCTCCTTAGGGACACTAATGTATACAGAAAATAATTTCGGGAGGCACTGGGAGAATTTCGGAGGGGGGGGGCTGGGAGTATTTAGGGGTATGGAATACTAACAATCTAGAACTTGGAATAGTTAGCTAATTAATACGCTATTACACCCAATAAAAAATATTGTTTCTGAACTAATTGATCTCATTTAGTTTATTTTAAAGGTTTTTATGACACTTTTTTACCGATTTCGGTAAGTTCCCTAACATACGCCCATGCTTTAGAAACATTCTGACTTCCCAAATATTTAAGTAAGTTTAGTTTAAGACACTAAATTCTAATTTATCTCTTGTTGTGATCAGAAATTAACAATAGAAACGTCGTATGAGAAAATGAGTGGAATTGGAGAAAGGTTGAGAAAGATAATTACACATTAGCCTTCACGTGAATTAATAGACGTGAGAACAAGACATAGCCTTTACACGAAAGCATAAGCATCAGAACGTCTGGAGCATATAGAAATATTATCATAAAAAAGGCAGGTCAATAGATAAAATAAAATAATAAGACTTTTAAATACTAGTAAATTTATTAAAATTTCCCTGCCGGTTTCGCACCCATTTTGGTGCCTCTTCAGGTCTACTAAAACTATTTAAATTATGTATAGAGCATAACTACAGGAAGGCGAACCCTCGGCCACTACATCTACATCTACATCTTCCTGTGTACATGATCTTAGTTTAGATATGGCCCTTGAAGTAGATGGCTCGTCTTCCTATAGTTAGGTTGAATACTTAATTTAAATAGTCCTAGTGGATCTGAAGTAGCATCAAATGGTGTAGGGAAATTCTGATAATATGACTAGTATGTAAATGTATTTTTGTTTTATTTTACCAATCGTCCTTTTGCCTACTTTATAAAAATCTTTAAACAATTTGGAGGCATTTTTGTGGACCATATAGATTATATAGATAGACCGTGGAAAATTTTAAATATTTTAGTGTAAAATGGTGAGTTTAAGGACACCTTGTAGACCAGGGTAAATGTAGGAGACATTTTTCTCGTTGTTATAGACTTTTTTTACATGAAATGTTCTCACCAAAACAAAATTTCAGGGGGGGGGGGATTACATACGCCCATGAATCATTCCCACAAAGGGAGGTTGTTTATTTTAATTTTTATCTTACCACGCTTTTTTAGCCGAGATAGAAGTGATTCCTTTCACATTCGATGAATCTCACCGAACGATTGACAGTGCCACATTTTTAACAAAACTTAACTGTATCTCTTATATGTTGGATATTATGTGGGACTATCAGTCTATGATGCAAATGCTACTAAATTATGACTACAAGCTCTTTATGCTACTTAATCTTGTTGACCCTATCCATTTCAACTGATATACCCACAAAATATCCAACATATAGCAGCTACAATTAAGATTTGTTAAAAATCTTGCTTGGCACTATTTTGCAATGACCCCTTCAATCATGCTCGCATTGTCAGGATGATATAAAGCAGATTCCAACGGATGGAGATTTTAGGCACACTAATTGATAAAATATATAGACATTTTCTTTTAGATATATGGATCTGCTCCTCTGTTCTCTTTGTATATATATACTAGCTGTTACCCGGCGTGCCATGCTACACCTACTTTCTGCATATAGGAAAGCCTAAATAAATTAGAAACCAAATAAGTATTATTAAAATCTAATAACACGAATCTGTAACTGTTTCGAACCCGTGACCTCTCAACTGTAAGTCCTAGACGGCTTCGACATAACCTATAACTCCCCCCGTATCAAGACATACATGTATGCCAAGTTTGGTAAAAATAGGTCTTGCTTATAAAAAGAAACAACAACATACAGACTGCAGCTGGTAGACGTTTTTGACCTGGCCTATGACAATCCCCTGATCAAGACCAACCTGTGTGCCCAGTTTGATCAAAATCCGTCAAACGGTGTGGGTCTGTATAAAGAACAAACATACAGACAGACAGCTGGTAGACGTTTTTGACTTAGCCTACGACTCTCCCCAGATTAAGATCTACATGTGTACAGAGTTCAGTCAAAATCCGACGGCCGGTGTGGAGTTGTATAAGGGACAAACATACAGACAGACAGCTGGTAGACGTTTTTGACTTAGCCTTCGACTCTCCCCAGTTTAAGATCTACATGTGTACCGAGTTTAGTCAAAATCGGATGAACGGTATGGATTTGTATAAGGGACAAACATACAGACAGACAGCTGCTAGATTTTTTTGACCTAGCCTAGGAGATTTCTCGTATCAAGACCTACCATTATTCCAAGTTTGGTCAAAAACGGTCAAACGGTGTGGATTTGTATAAGGAACAAACAAACAGACACGTGATTTTTATATATATATATATATATATATATATATATATATATATATATATATATATATATATATGTAAATTTTAACGTCCACTTTTATTAACTACGAACTTTGGGACAGGTTATCTATAGGTTACCACCCTTTTCTAGCCAGGATAGGGCTGATGCCTTTTATTTTTTTTTTCTGAAGCCACCACCCCATAATGGGCATCGAACCCACGACCTTTGGCACGGGGTGTTACGTGCTCACACCATAACACTCACGGCCACCGGGCCTCCATTGGATATTAATGGCATATAATATATATCCCATTATATTATGATGACTCAGGACATTCGAAGGACGGACATGCAATGTTTGTCCGGATGCATAGAAGTAATTTCCACCGACGGAGATTTCTATAGATTTTAGGCATATCACGTACTCACACACAAACATATATATATATATATATATATATATATATATATATATATATATATATATATACACACACACACGCTTGAGGGACCTTGGGCTGTTTGTAAATTTCTGTTTCTGTGAATTTCTGAGATTTTCTGTTTGTTAAATATCTCGAAACCCATTTAAATAGCGATATGTGTAAAGTAACCGTTCGAAAGCTTTATATATTTCCTACAAAATAGGCTTGCCCGTAAATTTCTACAGGGCCATCTTAGAAGGAAAAAACGTTGCTTTAATTTTCAGAAGTTTAATACCAGTTCCATTGAAGATAGTACTTTATGAGTTTCTATTCTAGACTTCCCAAAACACACCAGATATAAACATGGGATTGGAACACAGTTCCTACTTATCAGAAATTTATAGTGCGCTAACAATAGTGTAAAATATATGAAATTTAATTTGAAATTCTAATATTTCAACAATAAGTTGTATGGAACAAATAGGTTCCTTGTACAAGCTGGAATCTATGTTTCCATTCTTCTTCTCATAGTGGAAAGGATAAGTCGTGATAGACTTTCACCTAACCTCTAAGAAATTCTTCTATTATTGTAAATGTCAAATCTAACTCTAATGCCATGCTCATCCTCCGACTTCCAGAATGGGGTTTTAAATAAATAACTCATGTCAGCAACCGAAAACCTTCATAGGATTTTGTGATTGCTTATAGCGCGTTTCCTCCCTCCCTCCATAGGTAGGAAATTCACTTATTACGTTGATCCTATAACGTAACCCGGAGGTATCGATTGGAATGTATTCGATTTAGAGCCTGTAGGTCGGTCAGTATAGGTGGTTCAAATTTGTGAGTGTGTATTTATGTATATGTATATATATATATATATATATATATATATATATATATACATATATGTATATATATATATATATATATATATATATATATATATATATATATATATATATGTTTTGTTTTAAGTTTCTTCGCTGGGGTTGATATGATTGATCTGTGAGACGGCTTCTCTCTCCAGCGGTGTTCTTCCTCTCCTTTGCGCAATATTTCGTCGGGTTCATCTCCGACTTCTTCGGGCTGCTATCTGTCGTCCTCGGTGGTTGTCAAGGGAATGATTTTTTCCCGGAATTTCCCTCCTTTATAGCCCTACTTCGTAGACTATGCGGGCCAATGGTGTAGGGGGCTTTGTCCGTCCGTCGTCTGTAGTTCATCAGTGGTCCGTGTGGGGCGCTGGTCTTCAGTCCTTATTTTCACCTCTCTCTTCTTAAGGATGGGCCGCCAGATGTCCGGGAGGATGAGGCCATCTTCCCTATTGAAGTTCACCGGATGCTTATATATTTCTATGGCTTCTCTAATAAGTCTTCTTGTCAAATTGGTCTCCTTGGCTAGGGTCTTGGCTTGGTCGAATAATACTTGCTTGGGGCACACTTCTCCGTGTGTTGCCACCGCAGAAGTTTTGGTGCGCCCCAGCCTGTAGTCAGCAGCGTGTTGTCCGATCCGGGTGGCCACCTTCTTACCTGTTTGACCTACATACACCTTCCCACAGTCGCACGGTAGAAGGTAAACACCCTGGTCTTGTAACCGCTGCTTATCCTTACTCTTGCTGAGCCATTCCCCTAGCTTATTGAGCGGTTTAAAGGCGACTTCGGTGTTGTGACTTCTGAATAGTCTGCCTAATTTCTCGCTCACGCCGTTGACATATGGCAGGGAGATTCTTGTCTTTTGTTCTGCCTCTGTCCGGTTATTGTCTTGGTGTCGGGTTTTCACATCTTTGATGATCCGGGCCAGTTTCTTATGATCATAGCCGTTGCTCACCAGATCTTTCGTGAGTTGTGCCAGTTCATTTTCTAAGTGTGTCTGGTTACTGCACAAAGTCAGGGCTCTATGTGCCAGTGTCCTGATCACACTCATCTTGTGTGCCATGTGATGGTGTGAGTCCGAGTGGAGATAACGTCCTGTGGCCGTGGGCTTCCTGTAGACGGTGTGCTCCAGATCACCATTGTGTCCTCTTATAATCAGGAGGTCCAGAAAGGGCAACTTGCCATCTTTTTCTTCTTCTATGGTGAATTTGATGGCTGGGTGCATGTTATTCATAAAGTGAAGGAATTTCTGAAGTTCTTCTGCACCGTGCTGCGAAATTGCTAGGACATCATCAACATACCTAAGCCACAGCTTGGGTTTGTGTTCAGTCCTCTCCATGAGTTGCCTTTCAAAATCCTCCATAAATATATCGGCCACCACTGGTGATAGGGGGCTGCCCATAGCTACGCCATCCTTTCGCTGGAAGATTGGTGAACAGGGACTCCACATCGAAACTCACTAACATATCCTGTTTCTCCAGTTTCGTCTGTTTAAGGATCTCAACCAAATGAACCGAATTCCTCACTGCGGAAAAAGATTGGCCTGTGTGCGATTTCAGAGCTCTGGCAAGTACCTTACTTGCTCTGTATGTAGGTGCCCCGATCATTGAAACAATTGGTCGTAGTGGTATTCCTTTTCGTCATCATCACGAAGGCGGATAAAGGGAATATGACGGTCATTCTCAACCGAAAAACCTATGATGAAAAAATGCAGGATCTATTGACACCAGGTAAATATAAAAAAGACATAAAGGATCCAACTAAACGAATTGAAAATAAAATCAAGAAAATATTGAAACAGAGCAGCCTGGACGAAGCGAAAATTACAGAAATGACCCCCGGTGACTCAAGGATTCCCAGAATTTATGGTCTACCAAAAATTCACAAAGAAGGAATACCACCTTCCTGGAAGGCAGCCTGATGGAATTAGCAGAACTAGTGTTAACTTCCTGCTATTTCCAGTACAAAGGAACAATATACCAGCAGAAGGATGGCGTAGCTATGGGCAGCCCCCTATCACCAGTGGTGGCCGATATATTTATGGAGGATTTTGAAAGGCAACTCATGGAGAGGACTGAACACAAACCCAAGCTGTGGCTTAGGTATGTTGATGATGTCCTAGCAATTTGGCAGCACGGTGCAGAAGAACTTCAGAAATTCCTTCACTTTATGAATAACATGCACCCAGCCATCAAATTCACCATAGAAGAAGAAAAAGATGGCAAGTTGCCCTTTCTGGACCTCCTGATTATAAGAGGACACAATGGTGATCTGGAGCACACCGTCTACAGGAAGCCCACGGCCACAGGACGTTATCTCCACTCGGACTCACACCATCACATGGCACACAAGATGAGTGTGATCAGGACACTGGCACATAGAGCCCTGACTTTGTGCAGTAACCAGACACACTTAGAAAATGAACTGGCACAACTCACGAAAGATCTGGTGAGCAACGGCTATGATCATAAGAAACTGGCCCGGATCATCAAAGATGTGAAAACCCGACACCAAGACAATAACCGGACAGAGGCAGAACAAAAGACAAGAATCTCCCTGCCATATGTCAACGGCGTGAGCGAGAAATTAGGCAGACTATTCAGAAGTCACAACACCGAAGTCGCCTTTAAACCGCTCAATAAGCTAGGGGAATGGCTCAGCAAGAGTAAGGATAAGCAGCGGTTACAAGACCAGGGTGTTTACCTTCTACCGTGCGACTGTGGGAAGGTGTATGTAGGTCAAACAGGTAAGAAGGTGGCCACCCGGATCGGACAACACGCTGCTGACTACAGGCTGGGGCGCACCAAAACTTCTGCGGTGGCAACACACGGAGAAGAGTGCCCCAAGCAAGTATTATTCGACCAAGCCAAGACCCTAGCCAAGGAGACCAATTTGACAAGAAGACTTATTAGAGAAGCCATAGAAATATATAAGCATCCGGTGAACTTCAATAGGGAAGATGGCCTCATCCTCCCGGACATCTGGCGGCCCATCCTTAAGAAGAGAGAGGTGAAAATAAGGACTGAAGACCAGCGCCCCACACGGACCACTGATGAACTACAGACGACGGACGGACAAAGCCCCCTACTTACTATAGTCTACGAAGTAGGGCTATAAAGGAGGGAAATTCCGGGAAAAAATCATTCCCTTGACAACCACCGAGGACGACAGATAGCAGCCTGAAGAAGACGGAGATGAACCCGACGAAATATTGCGCAAAGGAGAGGAAGAACACCGCTGGAGAGAGAAGCCGTCTCACAGATCAATCAATATATATATATATATATATTACTAAAAGTATCATGGAGAGACCACATAACAAACGAGGAGTTGCTCGAAAGGTAAAGTGAAGAAAGAACTCTAAGTACCTCCAAATCCGTGAGAAGAGCCAAGTGGATTGGGCATCTAATTCGAGATTCGAGGACTATTATGCAGAATCTTCGAAGGCACCATTGATGGAACCAATGCAGTGCGTAGTCCAATATGGGACGCAGAACTTACTTGGAACTGAAGTGATCGGCCCACGACAGTGGCATGGCGAAGAATAGGCAGTATTTACTGCAAACCAATCGT
Source organism: Gonocerus acuteangulatus (assembly GCA_946811695.1). Lineage (NCBI taxonomy): Eukaryota > Metazoa > Arthropoda > Insecta > Hemiptera > Coreidae > Gonocerus > Gonocerus acuteangulatus. Next base: position 27,818,921 of record OX328125.1, read on the forward strand.
TAGATTGCGGCCAGAGAGGAAGATAAAAAAAAGTCCGACTCGCAGGAACTGCCTCATCTTAGCGCGGTTCCGATCTTATCCCTAGTCTAATTTCGAAAGGTAAAAATAGAAGCAGTTATTATTTTGTTGAGAGGAGATCGTTGACCGCTGATGATGCAAGGTAGGGATTGTCCGGGTTAGGTCACTGCTACTTAATAATACATACCCCATATGTGTATGTATGTGGGCATATATATGTACATATGTGTGCGTGTATATGTGTATGTGTATATGCATATATATAAATATATATATATTATATATGTATATATATATATATATATATATATATATATGTATATATATATATATATATATATATATATATATATGTTAGGTATATTTACATAGATATGTGCATATATTAGTGTTAAATATGTCCTACTTGTATTTACAGCCCTGATGAAGGCTTGAAGTTCAAGCCGAAACGTCGGCACAATAAAACCATTTTTACGATAAAATGTAGTTTTATTAAGTAGCAGTGACCAAACCCTGACAGTTATATTTTGGTTCCACCAGTCTTGAAAGGTAGGATTTACAATCTTACCTGGATGGGTCGGCAACAATAGAAACCGTCCCGCTAGTTACAAGGTCTTGGAATCTTGGAACTCTATATTTCTAACAATAAATTGTTTTTCTTATTTTACTTAACCTGTTTTATTTTCGAATACATTATCCAACTATAAGCAATTAAAAAATAACAAGGAATAAAACACAGACAAAAAGAACACTTCGAATAAGCGAAATCAATTACTTTAAAGCTTTAAGCTCTTATTTCTCCGATTGACATCGCCTAATCAAAACTTTCATTAAAAACTTTTATGTAGAGCATTTAATAAGCTTTCTAATGGTATTCTTCCGTTTACCAAAATTCTCAACATTTTTCGAGATATTAATGAAAGTTCCCAAAATTTATATTATTTCTAGCAACAGAAAATTGGCCTCATTTTTCATATCCTGTTTTACACACAAAATTTTCGCAACATAAGAAATTACAAAAATAAAAAGCAATAAAAAACGAAGGGAAAGAGACAAAAATTACAACAAGAACGACAAAAACCCGTTCATAAGAACAAAACAGACGTATTTGAAGTTTTAAGCACTTATTTCTCCGATTGACATAACCTAATCAAAAATAGTTTTAGATTCTTTTTTGTAGAGAATTTAGTAAGCTTTCAAATAGTTTCTATCCACTTACCACGATTTCCCAACCGTGTTCGAGATATTAATGAAAGTATACGAACTTCCCAAAACTTTTCATGTCTGTTCATAAAATATTTTATTCTAACCCTTCCTTAACTCCAAACGTAACAAAACATTCAACATATTAGTTTTAATGAAAGTAAAACATGCAGATAAAGTTTCAACTGAATCCCGTAATTCTAAGTACCCAAACCAAAAACGGTATTCAAAAACTATTTTTCCAATTTTCTCGAAAACGGTTAAAGCTATCGCCTTGAAAATGGTTTCATTCGTTTTCCTAGCCGAAGAAGCCTATAAAAAGAGTACTTACAAGCTTATTAACTCAAAAACGTAAGCGTTACGATTTTTTCTGCGCGAATTTCGCCCCAAACGCCATCTTCCAGTGGGCGGATTTTGCTGGTTAACGAACTTGACCTTTCAAATTGGACGACTGATTTTTGTACCAAATTTCATCAAAATCGGACCATCAGGGAAGCCAGAAATGAGCGAACAGACAAATATATATATATATATATATATATATATATATATATATATATATATATATATAAATAAATATATACATATATATATATATATATATATATATATATATATATATATATATATATATATATATATATACAAATTTGAACCACCGTTATTTTCGGTCTCTAGGGGTTCTGAAACGCGAAATTTTCTTGTCGGCACGTCCGGATTGTTTCATTGTATCAACCTTATAAGCGGGGTTCCTCCCTATGGGGGAGGGAGGAACCGCGCTAAAAAAAAATAAATAAAAAAAAACTTGAATTGAAAGGTCAATTAGTCAGATCCATCCAGCGGGTATGTTTTTTAAGCTAAATTTGTGCAAAAAAATCGGAGTGGTTACGTTTTTGCGCCAATTAACTTGCAAGTAACAGCGTTTTATAAGTAACTAGCTGTTATCCAGTGTGCCATGCTACACCTACTTTCTGTCTATAACTCTCCCCGTACCAAGATCTACTTGATACCTAGTTGTCTATACCCAGTTACGAAAATCGGTCAAACGATGTGAATGTGTTTTAGTTCAAAATGATACCGGCAGAGGCCAGCACAACAGCACTTCATCTAACAGCCGACAGAGGCCAGTAGCAGAGCCTGCGAGTAGATAGCTCTTTTCAAAGAATAGCCAGCGCTCCTTAGTTAGACAGTGACTGTTGAAATAAAATTGAAATAAACTGCATTACATGATTATATAATGATGTAAAGTCATCAATGAGTTCGAGTTATTCTAATTATCAGGAACATCAACAAATAAATTTGAGACATTATTCACAATGTCTGTCGATTCAAAATGGCCGTCACAATCTGAATGGTTCAGTGTAGCCAATTTTTCTTGAACAATACTTTTGACTTTTTGACCAAATTTTGAAATTTGACTATTTTGACATAGCCTAAGAGATTTCTTGCATCAAGACCTACCTGTGTGCCAAGTTTGGTCAAAATCGGTCAAACGGTGTAGATTTGTATAAGGAACGAACAAACAGACAGACACGTGATTTATTTATATATGTATATATATATATATATATATATATATGTATATATATATATATATATATATATATGTATATATATATATATATATATATATATATATACATATATAGTTGCATCTAATGAAACCATTTTCAAGGCCATATTTATAATATAACCGTTTTTTGAGAATAGTGGATAACAACTTGACTTTTCTTGGGGATACATTCTTATATCCTATCTCGAAAACGGGTAGTAAATTGTAAGACGTTTAGTTGAAAAAATATTTCGTTTATAGCCTTCTGCTCAAATTCAGGAACATAAATATGTTATTGGTCCACCCGACAAACCTATGTTACGTGCTGTATAACATATGCTCTTCTTTTCCGTGCTTAGCCACCGCGCATGCGCGAATGTCAGCGAACACCTTCTTGTGACACTTTTTTGTAACGCTAGGTCCACCCGGTAAACCTATGTAATGTACTCTCATCCATGTAATACAGTCATCCTTTTCGTACATGGTCATTGCGCATGCGTGAACGCCACTGCGCACACGCGAAAGCCAGCGGACACTTTTTTATGACACATACAGTCTTCTTTTTCGTACATGGCCACTGCGCATGCGCGAACGCTAGCGGGCACTTTTCTGTAACGTTTTTTTCCAGTTTAGTCACCGCTAAAGCATATTTATGCTAAAAGTCTAATTTTATAAATTAGTATATTAAGAGGGTCTTCTGGTGGTCTACTGGCTAGCGCCTCAGTTTCTCGTGCGGGAGATGGTGCAGGGGATTCGTTGAGAAAATTCCTCACTGCCGTAGAGAACATTCCTTGGATGTCGGCGCTACTAAATAAGCTGGGGGCTTATTTAGTGATTTTGAATCATACATGAGATTTTATTGTATTGGAGTTTACTATACAATGGCTGTATAAATATTGTCCATACGATACATGGCCGTCACTATGTACCAGCTGTAACGGTCTGAGATAACTAATAGATTGTCTCCGAGAATATTAGCTAGTAACAATAGAAGGGAATTTTCCAGTTCGTGATGTCACGCGACCATCTTGAGAACAATGTTGTTTACTCTGGAGAGCTGTTTGCCTCACCTTGATTCCACCCATGGAACAATCTTCCGAACTATTCAAATTTCAGGGAAGGTCATAAGTAATAAATTGCTTTTATAATAAAACAGCAGTACCGTCATCTGGGGTGAGTTCGGACAGGTCGTAAGAGTTCGGACAATAGTGCATGGCGCAGGAAATCACGTGACCTTGAGAACGTTTTTTCATTAGGGTCATAATTTGCTTGACAAATACGATCGATATTGCATTTTTCCCATACAGTAAAGCCGAAATCGCCTAAGAAGTACTTTGAAGTGAGTAACGAATATTTTAATGTGAGTTGTAATTTCCATGATTTTCGAAATGCTAAAAACAAACGTCTGTGTAAGTAATTAAATCCAAACTTTTCATATTATATTGTAGGTTTATATGTTTTCTAATGATACATAAATAAATATATTTTTATTTTATTCTTCTTTTTTGTTCAAAAGCTTTTTTTTTCTCGTTTAAGTAAAAAACTCGCAGACCATGGGGTGAGTTCGGACGTGCATCAATTATACCCGCATCCTCTTGGCTTAAAGGAAAACAGTATTTATTCCAAAGATGCTTTGAAAAATGTGATTGGCGATGTCAAATCCAAGAAGACACTGAGAGGCAGCGGATCGATTTAGGTATTTTGTGTGTACAACAAAATACCTAAATCGACTTTAAATGATAAAGTTAAAGGAATGCAACCAAAAAAAAGTGGTGGCCAAACAAAATTGAGTAAAGAAGAAAAATAAATCGCAAAGAGAATTTTAATTGCAGCTGAATCTGACTTTCCATTAACTCGATTATGATATTCGCCAAATCGTAAAAACATATTTCTATTGATCCGGAAAAAATCGCAGGATTTTCAGGCAAACCCAGACTGGAATGGTTTGACGACTTTATGAAAAGGAATCAGCCATTAACGGGACACCTTACACAAAGCATCAAAAGTTGTATAGTAGAAGTTGATAAGGAAAAAGTGAAAGAATATTTTTTAAATCTAAAAAATATTATAGAAAATATTCCTCTTTAGAATATCGTCAATTATGACCGAGCTCACTCCAACTATAGTTTAATTTTAGATTTTTACAGAAATTAAAGGCTGTCCGAACTCAACCCAAAAGGAAAAGGACAATTGAGGCGTTTTGGATACGAAGGGCGAACTCAAAAAAAGGTAGTTATCACGATAATGCGTTTGAGTATTTGTTCCAAAAGGGCGAATTCCACAGGAGTATATTCCAAACATTTTTTCGTTGTTGGATTTCTCATTGTTCAAATTATATAATAATTGACCAGGAATTAGTGTGAACTTCACTTTCAACGAAAACAGCATTTTATTGTATTGGAGTGTTGTGTTCGCGTTTCGTATCCGCCTTCCATGTCAGTTTCCAGCCAGCTTTTTTTCATTCTCTGTGTATTTTGAGAGGGAAAGAAGGGCGAACTCAACATGAAAAATATGCCTGGAGATTCTCTGAAGCGTCTAGATTCGGCTGGCCGGGGGGGGGGGGGGGGGGGGGGTATTGGCAATGCCTCAATTGAATGCCCTGATTTTTATCCAAATGAGATTGTTGACACTGGCAGATAAAATCCTTCGTGGGTGTCCGAGTTTCGAACTCAGTTCTCCCAGAACAATAGTCGAGTGCTCTACCATTGAGCAAAACCCCCTCATCCCTTCTTTTCCACTTTTCTTAAATGGGAGATATGTGGGACAATTTCCATCATCCTCTGTCTGTTTTCGAGCACCCAAATTTAAAATTCTTTCCTTTTTTTTGCCTTTATTAATGTTTTCTTTAGTAAACGTTCTTAGATATGCCAAAAGTGAAATACTTCTTCTTCAAGTAGGAGGAGTCCCTCCTTGGGCTTACAGTGTTATTATTACAGTTACTAACTTCATGTGCTGTTGCACTTAGTTTAACATTCTAAAATGGACCAATCAGGTTTATTTTTTATAATGCACCTAGGCCATTAGCGCCAGGCTATCTTTAGGTTGCCACCCTTCCTAAACATCCATGGTGCAGGGGGACTTCTTTCAAGAGGCCCCGATATGAAGGAACTCAACCTATTGCTGATTGGACTCGAACCCGGATCACCCGCAAGAGAATCCAAGGCATTAGCCACGGAACCATGGGGAACAGCCACTGAACCGTACCAAACAGTTTAATCATTCTCTCTGATAATCTTTCTTAAAGGAAGGACATTAACCTTTTGGTCAAATCATCTAAAGTCTCCAAATGAAAAGTGTTAGAGAAAATAGATCACTGATTAGAATATTTCAATGGACGTCTTTATCAATCATTGTTTTCACTTAAATTACTCTTAAGAGATTTATCTTTGATACAATTCATTAATTGATATCATTGTTCCATTTTGTTAGATCGACGAGAGCTGAATGTTCTCACTCGTAAGGTCAATGGCAGTGGGAAAATTACAAATTAAAGAACTGACAAAATTACGTCTATAAATCCTTGAGAATAATTAATTCATTGATGGGATATTTTTTCCTGATTGGTTTAGAGTGACTAGATAAATTTAAAGAGTGGCTAACTTATAGGAATTGTGGAATCTCAGCTTGTATTTATATTTAAGGAGCGGTTATGATTGGTTAGTTTAGAAACCCTTGAATTTTGCTTTCAAATGTCTTGCAACCGGTGCTCTGGATCTTCTTGCATCCAGTTAATAAGGCGCGATGAAGTAGTAATTACTAGGCTAAGAATTTGGCATACACATTTCGCACTAGTATATCTAAAGTGACACAACTCAAAAATCGGTTTTACATGAGTAATTTGCTCTATTAAAGATGTGAGCAAAATGACAAAAGTGTAAGTCCAGAAAATAGAATAAATAAAATTTACCACCCACAGTTAATATAACCTTACAAATGTTCAGAATCAGCACTGGCTTTAGATTAAGAAACTCGATCTCTAGATTGGATGATATTTTAACAAATTATGTCCTTATATATGATTTTTTTTAAGAGATCAGTTTATCAAACGGAACACTAAATCTTACTCATTTTTTTTTGTTTTAGTTGGACACCATCACCACGGGGAGAGCATGGACCACGATGAACACGGCCACGACCATCACCACGAGCACAGATAAGGAGCATAAGAAAGGATATTGGATATTGAAGTACCCCAGAGGATGGGCTCTTCAATCGAAGAAACACATTGCTAATGTGATATTGTGAAATAAAACATCACATCGTGGACTCCTTTTTAACTACATTTTGAATATTAAATGCCCATTCTAGATTATGATCTGCATATAGATAATATAAATGCTATAATTTGTTTCCTAAGTAATATTGTATAAAATTGTATGGAGTAGCGATAAAACGTTCACTTTAAAAAGAAGTTTGACATTTGCTTAATTTATTAAAACAGGAAAATTAATGTAAAATGCACAGAATATTACTCTTTGAAGAATGATATTCCACTAGTAAACTAACAACTGTATTAGTATTATTGAGAAAGTAATACCAATATTTATTGTGATCCACATTATCCACAATTTTTCATCAGGTGGAATAACAATTAAATTGAATTAACCAATAAGATTAAGTGACAATCATTTATTAAAACAGTTCCTCATGTTTTGAATCTTTAGATGCTTCGTCAAGAGCTAAAAGCCAAATATACAGCTTAAGGAATCTTGCGAATTAGGCCCACTCGTTACAAGGGCCATGTCAGTACTGAAGCTCTTCAACATGGTGGCAATCAGTTGCGAGTCATTGACTGTTAAGAATATTGATAATGTCCTACCATAAAAATCCAATTATCATTTTATTAATAATTATTTTATTATTATTATATTTAGATCAAAATTTAGTCGCTGATAAAAAAAATAATATATATATAATTTAAATATTTCTTCTCAGTTTTCTGGTTTACACATTTTTTTTCTTATTTTTTATAGTGTGTATAGATTGTTTTATTTTATGTTTTTTCTGGTTTCATTTTTTATATGTAATCTTTACACATGGGAAGTTAAAGAATATGCTTATTCTTAACCCTGGATTGACACTGCCATTGACATCTACACTAATGACACCGTGGGGTAAATTTGACCCCATACTTTAAAAATATATAAAATAAATAAATTTCATTTTTTTCTTTTGCTATTTAATACAAGAGCAACGTATAGAGCAGGAACATCAAGAAATAAATTCAAACAGGAATAAATCAGCTGAATATTAATTAAAATTCACAAAATAGCTAGAAAATCCTGAAACTCAATATAGTTCACACACCAAATATGTTTTACGAACAATATACTAGAATGATCAAAAGCCATAAAAAATAGAAACTTTAGACAAATACAATGTTCTGTCCAATTGAGGCTCGTTAACATTTAACACATTTTGGTGATCGTTGTGCATGGCCCTTCTACACACAGAACATAGCGTTTTCGTCTTCCTAAATGTTTTCTGTTACAAAATAAACATTTCATGGGTTTGTCTAAGTTAACGAAAGATGTTGAAGGTCCATCAGGAGTTGATTCATCTTCCGAAACAACAAGTATCAGTGTCTTCAGTGGTTTTGGAATGTTCTCCAGTTGGGCACTAACTGCCACATGAGTATTCACCAGTTGGTAGCCCAAATCAAAGAGAAAATCTTTTCTGGGCAGTTTTCAGGCCATTTTGTCACTTGGAAAGCCGCAACATGAAAGTAATCGACCCGTGAAGATTTTCAGATGAGCGAAAAATACATACGTTAACTAAACCGTGGGCTAAAAAATACCCCACACACAACTCACGACCTTCTCATGCAGTGATTAGCTGAAAACTGGCGTTGTTAATATTAGGTCAAACCAGATAATACACTTCCGATTATTTAGGAAGAAGGAGGGAGTCTCTATGATTTACAGAATTTAAGAAACACGCCATAGAACAAAGTGTGGGTTTTTTTTCACCCCACGGTGTCAATCCAGGGTTAAAAAAAATATTTGGGTATTTTAAAGAAAATGGAGGAAAGTGTGTGCACATGCACTGGATGTTCGCTTGTAACATATTAATGCCAGCATGACAAAGCCTAAATTACAGAGTGTAAAAAAACATGCTTTTAGGCGGTATATTTAAGTTATACCCACTGAAGAGGCATCTAAAGATTCAAAATATGTAGAGCTGTTATAATAAATGATTTGAACTTTTTTAATTCAGTGTTATAGACCTCTTGCCAATATTGCATAATTAATGTTCTACATTTTTTATATTTAAACTTTGTTAAAAACCCTCTTTTTGTAAATTAAACTATTTTATTTCTGCTCATTACATATCATTCTCCATCTTCAAGAAAATAACATCATAAAAAGGAATGGTTACAGCTGCCTCCTTGATTTTGAAGTGTGTTTTAAGAGCTTTGAGTGACCCTACTGATGGAATGTTCTTCCCCTTGTAATAAATCAATAAATGTAAGTGGTTTTATTATTAAGGAGGACTTCAGATTAATCATTTTTCCCTAATTATGTTTTATTAAGAGAAATGTATGTAATTTATAGCAATGTTTCATAGATACTGAGAACTTAAAAAGATTCAGATGTGACCAATTTTATACATGTAAATACTATACGAATTTACAATTGTCATCCTCAGGAAATATATAAATGTATTTCACTTGTATAAAGATAACCCAAAGTGTTTTATCTTATTATAATATCTTATTATAATCACCATAAGACACATATATGTATAAATTAATGTTAAAGCTTTATATTTCTAGGCTTCTATGGTATTCATAATAATTCTTACCAGAAGGTTGTAACTTCTGCTTATCTGTGATGTTTTTTATATTAAAAATTAAGAAAAATATAACAAATTATTTGTATATTTTTTTCATATTTGTAAGCAATACAGACTACTAATTAATTAATATTAGTTAAGATAGTTATTAAATTTTATAATTTACATGATATTTGAAATTAGTATTACTGTACATAGAGTTGTAAATAATAAATTATATTTTTAAAACTTAATATTTTCTAAACCTTTCTTTTCTTCTGCAGGGGATTAGAGAAATTTTAAATAAAACTTCCCAGTCATATTCTTTTATGAGCAAAAAATTAGAATGGCTGTAATTTTATCAAAAAGAATGTTATTATTCTAATTTTGCTGAAGGCCGTATGCCAAGTTTCTTTGATAAAATAAATTTGAAAAAAAAAAAAAAAAAAAAAAAAAAAAAAAAAAAAAAAAAACTAATTACATACATTATGACAAATTTGATTAAAGACATATATACAAATAAATTAAACATTTTATCTACACATTCATTAGAATCAACCCGTTTCATGATATCTAACCTTTTCATCTATCGAAGACACCAAATCTACCCTTAAAAAAATGTCCGGAAGTATTTCCAACAAAGTGTAGCCAGCTTTGTTCAATTAATTACATTCACACCAGTACAAGTTAGGCTCTTCTTCTAAGTTGTATTGTTGTTTTCCTGGGTTGAGTTGGGTAATTTGACAGGGTTATTGTTAGTTTTCAATCATCGCAGACAAATTGTTTTACAGAGCACCGATGTCTGGGACATTAGAGCCGACATCCACGGCGCAGATGGGAATTTTCGTAACATGAGATGAGAAAGTCCATACTGCAGGTGGGACTTGAACTCCATCTCCCGCACGAGAATCCAAGGCCTTAGCCACTAGACAATAGGGAGACTTGAATTGTTGATACAAAGTATGAACCGTATATATTTTTTTGGTATAGTGTTTATAACAGAGTATAAATACGGAAGCAAATGTCTTAAAAAAGACAAAACAATGGTGGTGTCCTGTATTTTATAATGTGATATCTACACAGTTATCACACATTTGAAGAAGCGCCCTGATCCTCATTTGGCAATTCTAATACAAAATTTTTTTTGACCCCTTGAACTCATGAGAAACAATCCATCATGAGTCCATGTGGTTCAATATACCAGGTCATAACATAAGTAATGCCGGTTTTTAATGACATGCTATAAGATATAGGATAAAATCAATGAAACATGATCAATCTGAAATTTATTTATTGTCTTGTTTATTTATTGTCATCTTGAAACAAAAATTTGAATGCCTTTTCTGAAAAACCCTTTGGTTTTGAATTAAAGAAAGCTAATACCTCATTCTTCACTTTATCAACTGAATTCATGTTCCTGCCAGTTTTGGAGACAGTGGAAAAGGTTTCGATTAGTTGAAGCAGCATTTTCTCCTTTATTGAATTCCCAAAGCATAACATGGTATCTTGGGAGATCCATTTCAAATAAAATTTCAGCACAGAATGATGCAGTTCCTACTAGTCGAACTTTTGTTATATTGCGACTGGCAGGACATAAGAAACTAATAATACAAGTACACAATGTAAATTAGAAACATTTGTGAATAAGGAGTAACATTTATCTGCAATTCCACCTCCCCCTACCTCGACACTAGCCATAATGTTTGTTTTGTTGCAAGAAAATTACCTCCATAACAATTGTAGCAGAAACATATATTCCCAAAAGCAACTAAAGTTAATGTAAGTATTTATTTGTTAATATTACTTAAATAATTGTGGTAGTAACTCCTGGTAGGAATCAAAACTAAGGGCCATCAGACCTCCAAAAACTGAAAGTTAAAATTTATAT